>JAXFYN010000336.1:0-326643 GCA_036172215.1 Camellia granthamiana | reverse complement strand
AAATTTACCTTTTACAACTTAGACCATTTTTGGACCAAAAGGAAAATTTTCAGTGCTCACAACTTTAATTTCATTGATTTCAGTACAAAGTTCTCCAACTCTCGATGCAAATTAAAGTTGCTTTTATTACATAAATAAAACTTGAAAAGTAAGATCAAAGCAATAAACTAGGGACATAGATGAGTCAGGTGTTCATGCGTTCCCTGCTCGTGCTCGTGGAAGTTTCCGATGTTAAAATGGGCCCGGTTTGTGCCTCGTCCTCGAGCCAAGCTAAACATTTGCTAGAAAGGGCATAGCTGAAACTAGGGGCAGGAGCCAGAAGCTCTCTCGTCCTCCAAGCGGTGAGGTACCTAGCCAAATGTGAACCTCAGACAGGGAATGAAACCGAGTACTCTACCCATTCCTCTGGGCAAGTCTGATCATGTCCAAATTGACGCCTGAATCAGAACGAAAAGTAGAATACACAATGTGTAAGGCTGATCTGCTGAATGCCAGGTTATCGAGTCATGTTGTAGCTCATTTCGGTTAGATTAAGCCAGGGGCAACGCCAAGCAATGTCAGCAGTAAACCTATTGCACATCTAATAGCACCATCATCCTTCATTCGGGAAATCCACTAGCTGTTGGTGGAAAAAGTATGCTCGGGCTGAGTACGGAAGGCAACAGTCCACTACCTTCAGCTTGTCCATTAGCCACACCTGGAGAGGGATGAAAGAAAAGAGAGATTAAAGAATAGAGAGATGTGTGTTTAGAGAAAAGTGAGAAAAGGGCTTTAAGAGAAAAATAGAGCATAAATGCCGAGTGATGTGAGAAACACATATTATAAAGGGTGGGAAACATTACCTGAAGAAGTAGTGGACATCCCGCAAATTTGGTGGTCTCTTGCCGATAGAAGGCGTCTAAGCCCATCAAAGTCTTAGCCAACACCAAGCCAATGCAGCCCATCAAAGTCTCGTCCAACACCAAGCCAATGCAACTTTTGCCTTCTTTCAAATTGTGGGCCACTTCGACGAGTTGAATGCTAGACCTTCTGAAACTAGGGGCAAGGAGGAAATGAGCCAACATGCACAAACAAAGGGCGTGTTGCCGAAAACCCCGCCAAAGAATATCGCCTTGGTCGTCGACTTCAAAAAATCGAAGGATCAGGTTGGGAATATCCAGCTCTCTATTGTGAACTAAGGATCGAGCCTCGTGTAAAGTAAGCCCGCTCATCTGTCCCAAAGCTTGGATGTGGCCAAAGCGGCATTGAGGTATGATTTCCTCATCATGCCGGGACTCCATTAGTGCTTGAAATTTTTTTATCGTTAGGCACATCTCTTGTCCTCCAAAGCTAAAGATGGTGTAATCGGGTTCTAACATCTAGCCGCGGCATGAAGGAACAGAAAACAATGCGGAGAACGACTCAGCAGGAATAGTGCATTTATGCCAAAACCTCAAAAATTCACCTTTTTCGAGCCACTACAGTCGCAATCCAATTTGAGAGTTTTTTGGTGAAAAACGGCTCCATTTGTGAAGAATTTGCAGCTAAAATAAGGAAACTACGAAGCTCAACCTTTTGTAGAAGATAAGACAGTGAGTGGAAGCCAGGTGTCAACAATTTGGAGGTCCTGCACATCAATGGCCGGCAAGAGCCATTGATGGCCGGCAAACCATCTCCCATGGCCGGATTATGGCCGGCAGTCTCACTTTGACCTGTTGTCTCTCTTTGTGCTAAACAATGCTAAAAGCATGTGTTTTGTTCTGCTTTTAGTCTGTTTTAAGGTCTTGTTTTCAGTCATTTTGGCTTTCGCAGGCTTCTTATTTTTGTATGTCATTTGTTGTTGCATTGTTTTGCTTATCGAGTTGTGTGTTGTTATGTTTATTGAGTTGTTGTCGTTTTGTTTATCGAGTTGTTTTCATTTTGTTTATCGAGTTGTATATTGTTTTCAGTTGTTGGTCGGTTCATTACCCAATTAAGAACGTTGTGCCAATATAAGTGCTCAGTTTTAAGTATCAAATTCAATCTCATTTTCATGCTAAGTGGTGCTCATGATGCAAAATACAACACTTTTTTAAAGAAAAACTGGTTATCATTTCGATCATGGTTGTTTTTACAAAAGTATAGTACATGTTTTTAAAGCAATAAAACCTGTCTGAAACTGTACAATGTGCTAAAACTATAAGGAAAAAGAAACTAAGAAAAAATACAAAAGTCAGTGCTGGCTGCCTCAAGCTCAAGAAGCCCTCTCCGTCCTCTTTCTCGGAGGAGAGGACTCTGGGGCACTGTCTCTGTCGGCACCGCTATCTGACTCTCCCTCTGAACCAGAGTCTGAACCAAAGCCATCTCCGCTTTTCGCCTCAGAGCTCGCCTCGGCATTGCCTCCGCTCTCAGAACCCAAGCCGGCATCATCATCTCCACTCTCAGATGACTCTGAATGCTGACTTGCTGCCTCCTCAGAGTCGCTCATCTCAGCGTCATCATCACTCATAATGGGCTCTGAAGGGCCGCTCCTATCACGGGTGCGTCTAGCTCTGCCTCGACCGCGTGCTGGAACCTCTCTCTCTCTCTTCCATGCTGCTGGAGGAGGTACTACTGGTGTAGGTGTCGCAGCTACCGCCGGTGCCATCGGTATGGGTGGAATTTGAAAAAGACAGTTGTTGCGTATCAGTTACAACATGTGTATCAGATGCAAGCATAGCATGCAAAATGAGTATATGCAGAAGTCTGATAAAGTGTGTGAATACAGTATGCAAGCGCAGTGTGTCAGATGTGGTCTATCGGTGCAATGAATCAATGCAGTTTGGGAAGTTTTCAGTTGAAATGTCAATGTCAATGTATCAGTGGAAATTTGATGCCTGGAATGTAAAACTGAAGAAACTGCCTGAACACCATAGAGGCCGAGTAGCGCCTCTCTCCTCTGTACCGTTCCCATCAACGAGGCTATTAGCTCGAGGGCACCTCCTGTATACTTGATCGATACCTATAAATGCAGTTTGAATGATCAGTCTTTGCAAATGAATATATCTAAAATGACATATGGAGTACAAGTTCTAAAGTGTGGTTCATACCGGAGTCGGGCCTTAGACCCCGACAAGCTCATGACTAGCCGCTATGGGCTCAATCGGGACCTAGTAGGCAACCCTAGTGCGTCGCCAGCAAGTCAGCGTGGTGGAAAGCTCTAGCCAATTAGCCCTCTGCCTCGCTTGGGACGCCACTCTGCTACGGGCCCTGCTCGCCCGGGTCACTCTTTGCCTCGCCCTCGTGGCAGGAGCTCTCGCCTCCTCATCTCCACGAACACCGGTCAGGGGCGACATCAAGTGTGTTCGGATGAAAGCTGCATAGTTGCCCTCCACTTGGAAGAAGTCAACGTCAAGGCCCACCATGAACTGGATGACCTCCTCAACAGATAGGCTCTCTATGGACCATATAGACTCTGGTGGAGCCATAGGGACGATCAGGTCGGGCAGGCCCATAATCTGGCGCACGAAGCGCTCACCCAAGAACCAAGTTCGGCATACCAAACCCTCAACCAGAATGCAGTAATGGGTGACGGCCCAATGTAGACACCCCATTTTTGACCGCCCTTAAGACTTGGGCACCGCTGATTGTTTACTTGGTGATGAAAGTTGTGCAGTGCAAAGGTTTGATTTCTTCAGCAAAGAGACCGCCAAATCCTAACCTTACACCCCATTTTGGGCCAAAACCATTTTGACCTAAATGATTTTAGACCTTAAAACCATCTCTTTCAAAATATCTTTGAAAAAGAGTTCCTACGATGTTCTGAGGCTCGCATTTCGTTAAATGTTGCGCTTTTTGGTAAACCGAGCAAGGACAAAGTGGAAATGAATGAAAGAGAGGTGAACTCTTTGAAAAATCTTTCAAAACATCTTATTTAAAGGTTTGCAGTTGAACAAAATTGGAGGAGAGAGAAGAAAATTAGTTGGGAGAGAAGTTGGGCATAAACCGTTAAGACAAAACCGGACAGCCTTCACTAAATCAGGCCTATCTGTTTGTACACTTGGATTTTAGCTATGGGGCCACCACAGTTGGAAATAAGACTTTCGGGCTCAAGAATCTCCTAAAGCCGAGTTCAGGTGGGGAAGATATGGTCGGTTGAAGTTAGGCATCAATCCGATTGAGCTGGAAATGAGAAACCTTCACTAAAAGAGGCATATCTTTTTTCACACTTGTAATTTTGATGTGAGGCTGTAACCATTGGAAAGATTACTTCTGGGGCTTTAATTTAGATAGAAGAATGACCTGCAAAGGGTCCAGATGAAGGAGTTAGGCCCGTTTGAAGTTGGGCCTAGAAGCAGATTTTTGGTGGCCGACCGGCCACCATCAGTGGCCGACCGACCACTATTTGTGGCAAACAATACACACTTTTGGCCAACCGGCCACCAATGAAAAAAGCTCAGATTTTGTAGATATTTACCTCCAATTGTCTTCCACAAGCTCCAGCTGTCTCTAAATTAGATATTTCGACCCGAGGCTCTTTTTTTTCTATATATAGAGGCCATATCTCTCGTATTGCAAGGTTAGAAAGTTTGGGAGTCTCTCTCTCAAAAATCTCCCTCTCTCTCTATAATCTTCTCTCTCTAGATTTCTTTCTCTCTTGCCCTTTTATGCATACAAGTAGAGAAACATTTCTAGTTTGCCTAGACATCCTTGATCAAACTTGACCACCATTGGGTTGAGATTCCTTGGGACCTTCTTTGAGCTTTAGAAGGTGATTTTAGCCTGATTTGGTACCTCATTTGTTCCTAAAGTGTGCCTGGCTTCAAGAGGTATAAGACTTACCTTTAAAACTTGTTTTGCATAACTTGTTTTTGCCATCTTTTGTACTATTTTTGGCTTGGTTTTCAACTGCAACAACCTCTATTTTTTTTAGTCCTAAAAATGGTGGTTTGAGCCTTTGTGAGTTAGGGGGTTGTCCCCCCTTTTGGCTCTTTGGCTTGTGTAGCTTTTTGTGCCATCTTTTATCACCTTCACATCAAACTTTTTGGCCCTTTAAACCACTGAAATTCAGAGTTATTTCAGTGGTGGAAAACATGTTTTGAAGTCCAAAATTGAAGGGGTTAGCCTCCCCTCCTTGTGTCTAGCTTTCATGCCTAGTTAGCTCCATATGTTAGCATGTTTTTGTAGCTTAACTTAGCTTATTTCCAACATGTTTTTTCCTCTGATTTGAGCTGTTTTAGCTCTGTCTTGAGCTATTTATGTTGTATGAGTCTTGTTTTGCATGGTTGTAGTGCAAATGGCTTAACGAGTTTGGTGTTTTAGGCCTTCCAACTTGATTTGCTTGAGATGGTTGCATGTTGAAGTGTCTTTTCACATGTAATTTCAGTGTTTATAGCTCTGTCACATGCTCATTTGCTTCACTCTTTCATTGCTTTTTTCGAGTTGCTCTTGAGTCTTGTCTGCAAGCTAACACGTAAGCATATTTTTCTAGCCTTTTGTGCCTTAATCTCAGCAAGTTTTAGCCACTGTTTTGGCATATTTTAACTCTATTTTGAGTTGGTTTGCTCAGTTGAGGCTTGTATTGCATGTCCATAGTGTTATGATTTTCACTAGCTCATTGTTTCAAAGCTTTAAGCATGAAATGCTTGGGTTACTTGCATGTTGTTGTATCATTTTGCATGTAATATCAGCATCATAATCTCTGTCACACTCTCATTTGTCTCACTTTCAATCGCTTTTGAGAGTTGTTTCAAGTTTGGAATCCTTTAAGCTTGAGATAGAGTTCATGCTTAATGGTTTTCATCCTCTTTTGAGGGTTTCTACTAACCAACGGCATGACCTCTCTCTTGCCTTAAATCGTTCCTTGGTTGACACTTCTTTCTTTTTAGAAGACTCTCACCTTGGACTTAATTGATTAAAGGACTAATCGATAATGGAAAATGAGAAAACAAAATGAACAAAGTAAAAGAGGCAAGACTAAGCATGTTGTGTTGTATTGCATGTGTTTGGATCGGACATTAATCCAAACACAAGAAAAATGGGACGTTTCATACTCAAAGTGATGAAACGTGCCACTTTTCTTAGTCACCATTACCCTTGATCATGCATGATAGGGTGGTGTTCCTTCGAGTCTTATTTGTGTATTTGTTGAGCTTGTACAAGCTTGGTTCTTTGGCCATCATGCATGAAAACACTTGGTTAATGGCTTGAGAGCTAAGAGCTACACTCCTTTTGATGGTTAGATTATGGATTATGTTTCATTTAGCATACTTTATGCTTGCATGTTTGCATCATTCATTTGTCTTGCATGCACCGGGCTCGGCGCATCATTCAAACTGCATCGCGATTTCAATACACTTATTTCAATACGTTTTTCAAAGCATGTTATCAAATTGTTGCAAATGCCATATTAGTAGCCAAGCCTATTAATTTCATATTGCATGTGTTGCATTAGGCATCTTGTATAGTTAGGATCATGCATTGTTTCTAACTAGTTTTTGTTTTAGCTTGGAGTACTTGGTGAGTTTTATGCTTTAGCATACTTGCATGAGTGTGATTGCCATATTTCCATGTTTCGCATGCTTGCCATGAGGCTATGTGCTTAAATGATTAACTGCATGAATGCCTGTGGATGAAGGCTTTGTTGCTTGAATTGAAACAATTCAACGAATGTGAGTTTTAAGCCCACTTTGCAAAGTGGCAAATCATGTTTTAAGCCCATCATGTTTGACGGTAAAGCCGCGTTTTAGCCCACTTGAGGGTGGCAAATTCAAACCATTTTTGAAAGAAAACATGAGTTGAGTTGTTCCAATTCTTGCAATTTGGTATATACTTGTATGTGTGCATCACATAGTAAAGTTAGCTAATAACCGGAATAAGAACATATAAGGTTTATAAAACAACATATCATGCTTAGTGGAGGCCGATCCTTTGATCGGGCGAGCGGTGGTGCTCATTTCAGGACCTTCCCCTCTCGTACCCAAGTTCCCGAGCCAAGACAACTTTGGTGATGACGGACACGTGGCCTTTGGTACGAGTCAAGGTTTCCTAAATTTTCCAAAAACAAAATATTTAGGTGGCGACTCTGTAATTTGGCAAAGCAGTCCAATTTTGGCATTATTTGATTGAAAATCAATTTTTCAAAATGATTTGCCGAATTGGACTCTTTGGTGTTTATCTGTTTCACATTGCACTTTATGAGATTAGATTCAGAACCGTGACAGGAGTCCAAACTGTAGGACCAATTCAAGCTCTCTAAAAGGGGGCGCGAAGAAAGTCGAGCCTGCAGTTTCTGGCGACTTTGCTTGGGATTTAGAGAACCTAATTCGAAATCATGATATTTTGTTTTATCTACACTTATGTGTTTCTTTGCATTGCATTTGCATAGGTGCGCTTAAGTCACAGTGTTTGCCATCTGCTATTCCTAAATGGTTTGTCGGAGGCTTGCTTGGAAAATGCGTGCCATAAGGCTGACCGGTTGTGGGCTCTGCTACGATGGGAACACAAACCTTGGATCTGGACTACCGCTGTACCGTTTGATCCTTCTTTCACTTCTCGGTGTTAAGAGCAAAAGGTATATTAGGTGGTCTTGGTAAGGCACCCTTTTTGACCAATTAGCCTAATTGCATATCGGAAGCCATAAAGACTGTTCCAAACTAGGACAGGTTGCTTACCCGAATGCAGGATTGTGTGAAGCCACTTCTTGTGCATAGTGAAACCCCTAGCTCCTGACGAAACTAGGACAGGGTAACCCTACCCCATCATAGGGGTGTTTTGGCTCTCACTTAACCGGTATGTGCTTTACAGTGAAATTGTACAGGGATGTGCATATTAGTTGCCAAGTTGGTATCTATTTTGGGGCAGAATTCAGTAAAGAGTACAGTCATTCAGCTATGCTCATATCTGATCTGCTAAAATCAGGCTGAGGTGCTGTCTATTTTCTCTTTTGCTAGGTAGTCCTGGAACCATTTCAGAAGGCTCCGATATCCCCCAGGTACATTGGACTTGTGCTGATAGACTTTGTCAGGTCGGAGATTCAGTTCAAAGACAAACAGTGTTTCTTTTGCTAGAGGCAAGGCAAAGAAGGGCTAGACAGGCTAATCGGTTCCACTGTTCAAGCATTTACCGACTAGATCACCTTTGTTCAGAGCATGAGCATTTCCCTCTATCAGGGTGCAGCCTCCGACAAATCTAGAGGATTTGCTGACCCATTTTTAGCAATCAGTACATTTGCTGCAGCAAGATATGGCTAGACAAGCTGAGATATTACAGAAGCTAATCTTCAACTTTACGGACCTCCATGAAATTGGGGTTCAAATCAAGGATACCATCCGACAAGAGCACATTGTGGAAAGTAATGAGTTTATGAGGAAGAATGTCATCGTACTTCCGATGCTATTACCAACGATAGCGCAGTTTTAAAATGCTCAGAGAGGTAAACACTGCAACCATACCCATCGACAATCTTCCTTCCGATAATAGCCAAAGGCCAACCGCTTCAACTCGGCACCAAGCGCGAAATCTCCATCCTCTTTACATGAGTCTCTCTCAAGCTTTGAAAATGCTGCGAGAAAAAGGGTACTTAGAACTCCTAGAACCCCGATCCCTCCCAAATCCTCTTCCACCAAGATATGACCCAGCTAAATAATGTGCTTATCACCAACAGCATGATCATGACACAAACCGTTGCATCCGCCGCCGTCATAAGATTCAAGATCTTATTGACGAAGAGATCATAGCTCCACCAAAGGGACCTCAGGCCACCACTGACCCATCACCTCCACATCTCAATCTAAGCCATACATTGCCATCTACTTACGACCCCAGCATATACATCACCCCGGCCCATTTACCCAAGCCTGAGGTGTTCATTCCAGTCAGCATGGACTTATGCATGATGGATGCACTCGAACCCCAATCATCTCAAACCCATGAACCCACTACTTCTGAGCTAGGGAGCATGATTGAAGATTTGCAAAGAACTGTGGCAGATTTAGCCTTTGAGATTTTGGCTCCATCATCGACCACATCACAGGCTAGAAATTTCAATCCAAAAGGTTCCTCAATCTTGGGCCGAGCTACAATTGAAAAGGGCCAACCTGAAGCCATCTCAGATCTGGGCAATGACATGTCGACAACAACCGGTCTCCATTATGATATAACGACCCAATCCCTTAGCCAAGTTGAATCAAGTGGTAGGAACAAAGCCGGGACAAGTATTGATCCTTATGCACAACTTCGGTGGGCTATCAAGGCATTGAAGGACAAAGGGCTGAACAGACAGCAAGTGCTTACAGTTGTTACAAAAACTATGGAGTACACTTTTGTTGCTCAGGATGAAAGCATTCTGAATTAGGAGGAAAACAATGGAAAGGGATGCTTTACCCGAAATACCCCTCCTAATTCCGGTTCCAAGCCTATGGATACCCGACCAACACCCGCTACTCCATTTGCCGATGTTTCTAAACCTAGTGCTTCCTCTTCCCCCAAACGAACCTTCACCCAACTCCATATGAGCCTAACCTGTGCATTGAAGGTACTGATGAAGAAAGGGTATCTCAAACCGCTTAATCCTCGGCCTCTCCCGGATCCCCTTCCAGCCAAGCATGATCCGGCCAAGTACTGTGCCTTCTATCAACAAGCCAGCCATGACACAAATAGTTGTTTTTGTCTTCACCATGAAATAGAAGATCTGATTGATAAAGAGGTCATCATCGCACCAGGTCCTGCAAAGTCTATCGATACTGGATCGATGAACTTGGAGGATAATGTGATTATATGATTGAGGGATGAACCACCTGCTGATGGCGCTCATTTTACTCCAGATGTAGTAGATGGCACGCATTGTTTTGAGCAATTTGCGGATGATGTTTATTGTACTTTCTGACTTAGGTATTAAGTCAGTTCTGTTGTGTTGTATTGAGTTTGTCGTGTTGTATCGAGTCAGTCCTGTTGTGTTAGAGTCAGGTGATTTCAAGTGTGTTACCTCGAACATCACTATCTTGTTTTATGTTTGTCTTTTACACTCTTTCTTTTGCATTTGTTTCTGCCATTCAGCCAGTTGTGCCAGAAGATCTGAATGAAACAGCAGTACATTTTCACCTACTTTTTTTGTGCCTTTAACTCATTGCATTGACCAAAGTTTTTCAAAAACTTTTCAAACATTGTGATGTAAACAAAGAGGGAGGAATTCCTCGGGATTTGCAAAAAATTTGATCAATTGAGAGGAAGAAAGGCATGCTAAGCCCTTAATGAATGAGGTCATGTTTGTTAATGTAAGTACTAAGAAGGATTCTAGCTTGATCCAGATTGGTTCTACATTGTCTTTAGCACGAGCGACTAGTCGCTTTATTAAAAGATTTCAAAAAATGTTTTGCGTGGTCCTGTGAAGACATGTATGGAATTGATCTTGAGGTTGTACAGCATAGGATCGCTCTCAGCCTCAAGACTCGACCCCTTTTGCTTTCAAACCTTGAACCTTGGCTCAGAATGTTCAAGCAAACAATCACAATACAAGGCTTGTATGGCCGGATTGGAAGTAACCCTTACATTAAGGACAATAAGTTCAGATGTCGTCAAAGGAAGCTTGCAAAGCTAGGTGAGAAGTAGCCCTTGAACTAGGGGCAAAAATGTCAAATGTGCTCAAAGATTCAAAAGATAGGTCATTCCACAAACCAGTGAAGACTGGCAAGAAAGCCAAATTCCAGCAGCTGGAAGAAGAAAATTTATTGTTGAAGGACAATCGAGTCCCTATCCGCAACACTAGGGGCAAATTCAGACCCGATTGGATGGACTCCTATATCATCAACGAACAGCAGCCATTCTACTGGATTCAGATGGCTTCGAGATCTCAAACTGATCAACATGGACAAGTTACACTTTTCCATCCTTGAGAGGCTCGCTGGGCCGAAAACCCGGAAAGACGACCTAGGCAAAAGTTAGAGTAAGAAAAAGGAAAAACAAAAGAAAAAGAACAAAAATGAAAAAATGGAAATGGAGAAAAAAGAAGAAAAGAAAAAAAGAAATGAAATGAAAAGAAAAATGAAAAAAAAAATGAAGAAGAAAAGAAAAAAAAAGAACAAAAGAAATGAAAAAAAAAAAAACAGATCTCCCAAGGCTAAAAACCTGAAAGGGTGGCCTTGGCAAAAGTTAGAGCACAAAAGGAGAGTGTTAACACCCGAGTGAACCTCAACCTGGAACTACGTACAGCCTGATTCCCATGTTTGGGATATGTAGGCAACTTAATCCTGAAGTCCGGCCCCAATCATTTTCAGCGTGCTTGGCCCATCCATGTTGATTGGCTTATCATTGTTCAACTCGGCTATCCTATCCATGTGGGAATTGGCTCATTTTCGTTCAAACTCGGTTGCCCTATTCCGTTAGAAAGATTCAGCTGTAAGATGATTCAAAGTTCAGATCTGAGATTGTGCATCTCAAGAGTAAGTTCTATGTTGGTCGAACAGTGGCCATTTGCAAAAATAGTTTTGAGGATTTTTTAATGAGGTTGACTAATTCTCTCGAAAATTATTCCATTTTTCCAAAACTGGACCATTTCTTGGACCCAAAAAAGAAAAAATTTCAGTGCTCACAACCTAACTTGCATGATTTCAAATCAGAAAATCGAACAAGTGTGTTAATCTAACTTTTATGTTGGTCAAAATGATGAATTAGGGGCACAGTCGAGTCATGTTTTTGTCTTTTCCCCCTTGTCAACATACTTTCCAGAGAAGGCACCATACTTGCCGGAAATGGCACCATATTTGCCAAAAAAGGCACAATTGAAGCTAACAGTAGAAGGCCAAAAGCTCTCTCATCCTCCAAGCAGCAAGGTATCAAGCCAATTGCGAAGCACAGATTGAAAAATGGAGCTGAATATTCGATTCCCTCATCTGGATGATCACACCCAAATTGGCATCTGATCCAGAATGTGTCAGACAAATCAATTGTATACCTGGTTGGTGAGACGTATTGTAATTCATCTCGGTCAAGCTAAGCCAAGGGCATCATCAACCGATGTCAGTTGCAGATCTGCTGCACATCCAGTCGCCCCACAACCCCTCTGTGGGAAAGTTCACGAGTTGTAAGCGAAAGAAGGAGAATTTAGTATAATACTAGAGGCAAGAGCCCACAACTTCCTGTTTATCCATTAACCACCCAGGGGAGGGATAAAAAAATAAGAGAGATTGAAGGATAGAGAGATGTGAGTTGGGAGAAAAAGTAACGAAAGGGCTTGTCAGAGAAATAGAGATTGAGTGCCATAGTGATGTGAGAATCACAAATAAGAAAGGGTGGGAAACAATACTTGGAGAAACTGGCTCCTCGTGAACTGAGAGGTCTCTCGCCATTGGAACACATTTGAGTGTTGTGTTTGTTGTTTTTGTTTATCTCGATTCTTGTTTTGAGTCATTTCGAGTGTCAATAGATGTGTTTAGGTTGTTTTATCTTTGTTTTCCTTTGTTAAGTCATTTTGACTGTAGTCGGTCGTAGGCTCAATACCCAGTTGAGAACTCATTCTCAATTTCACTTTCACAAATAAATCGTCTTGTGCTTAGAGTGTTGTGCCATTCTCCACATTTGTGCAAAACAGGATTTGTTCTTTCATAAAGCTGCAGGGTTCAACCCAGGTCATGTGAGAACAATAGAACCAAGACCTATCTGAAACTACATAGGTTCCGGACTGCAAAGCAAAAGAAAAGAGGGAAAATTTGGAGCATCTGAGTATGTTTCAACTTCAGCAAATTCCGAGACTGCATTCTAGGTGCATCTTCTCAGGCCTCACTATTTCTCTGGAGTATGAGTGTGTCTCAACTCCAAGTGCAAGCCTGCTTCAGGTCAGAATGGCAATTAAAGCAGGGTGCAAATGTTACCCCTCGCTAATATGAACAAGGTGTGTCCTTTTTTAGTTAAGCACATTGCAAAGTCCTTCGAGAGGTAAATTGGAGGCACCAATGGACATATTTGCCTCCCTTCTTGCATAGAATGTGCACTTTCATAGACACTTCTGTTGCATGTGTGCCGTGCATCGTTTATGACTCTTGCATAGAATATGCTCTTGTTTCTTGCATAGAATATGCTTTCAGTGTTGCATAGAATATGCTTTTGTCTCTTGCATAGAATATGCTTGTTTCATGCATAGAACATGCTTTCAATTAACATCATGCATCTATTGCACAATAATCTTACTCAGTGCATCTATTTTACAATTTCATATCACTCGCACTATCTTGTGCACCTTGTGGTTATGTATCACTCGCACTATCTTGTGCACTCACCTGGTCTAGGAGACCTTAAAATCCTGAATTTACACTAGCGCTTTCTTGCACATTGCACTTTTTTGTGCAATTTACACTCGCGCTTTCTTGCTCATCGCACTTTTTTGTGCAATTTACACTCGCGCTTTCTTGCGCATCGCACTTTCTTGTGCATTTGAATTTACACTCGCGCTTTTTTGCGCATCGCACTTTTTTGTGCATTTGAATTTACACTCGCACTTTCTTGCACATTGCACTTTTTTGTGCAATTTACACTCGTGCTTTCTTGCGCATCGCACTTTTTTGTGCAGTTTACACTCGCGTTTTCTTGCGCATTGCACTTTCTTGTGCAATTTACACTCATGCTTTCTTGCGCGTCGCGCTTTCTTGCGCGTCGCAGTTTCTTGCGCAATTTACGCTCGCGCTTTCTTGCGCATTTATTCACTCTTTCTCCACTCACGTGAGGCACATTTGGACGTGTTCGCACTTTTTTGTGCAGTTTACACTCGCGTTTTCTTGCGCATTGCACTTTCTTGTGCAATTTACACTCACGCTTTCTTGCGCGTCGCGCTTTCTTGCGCAATTTACACTCGCGCTTTCTTGCGCATTTATTCACTCTTTCTCCACTCACATGAGGCATTTGGACGTGTTCACACTTTTTTGTGCATTACACTTGCACTTTCTTGCGCATCGCACTGTCTTGTGCACCTGCATCACACTGTTTTGTGCACTTTGTATCGCACTGTTTTGTGCACTTTGTATTGCACTGTCTTGTGCATTCACATCTGTTTCGTGCATTCACTTACATCGCACTGTTTTATGCATTTAACCTATATTGCACTGTCTTGTGCACATTGTTTTTTGTATCATTCGCACTGTCTTGCGCATTGTAATTCAATCGTGCTATCTTGCGCATCGCACTGTCTTGTGCACTTGTGTAGACCGCCCAAACTCCGCTCCGCGCGCGAGGGCGCGAATCGTTGTTCTTAGCTACTACAGTTCAGGCTCCTGTCACGGTTCTGAATCTAATCTCATAAAGTGCAATGTAAGACTAATAAATCACCAAAGAGTCTAAATCCGGCAAATCGTTTTGGAAAATCGATTTTAATCAAAAAGTGCCAAACATGGACTGCTTTGCCAGATTTCAGAGTCGCCACCTAAATGTTTTGTTTTTGGAAAATTTAGGAAATCCTGACTCGTGCCTAAGGCCACGTGTCCATCATCACCAAAGTTACCGCGGCTCGGGAACTTGGGTACGAGAGGGGAAGGTCATACAATGAGCACCCCCGCTCGCCTGATCAAAGGATCGGCCTCTACTAACATGATATGTTGTTTTTGAAAACACATGTGTTCTTATTCCGGTTTATTAGCTAGCTTACTATGTGATGAGCACAGCATACAAGTATAGACTAAATCACTCAATTTGGAACAAAACATCTCATGTTTATTTTTCGAAAATGGTTTGAAGTTGCTACTAGCAAGTAGGCTAAGACGCGGATTTGCCACTCTCAAGTGGGCTTAGAAAAACATGATTTTGCCACTCCAAGTGGGCTTAAAACTCACAATCATCGAGTTGTTCCAATTTAGTCAATCAAGCCTCCATCCATAAGCATTCATGCAGTTATATCAGTTAAGCAAATAGCCTCAGGGCAAGCATGCTATCACGGCAACATAGACATCTCATGCAGTATGCTAAAGCGCAAAAGCTTACCTAGTACTCCGAGCCAAAACAAAAGCTAGTTAGTAATCAATGCATGATCCTAGTTATGTTAACAATGCCTAATGCAACACATGCAAAAATGCAACTAGGATAGGCTCGGTTATTTAGAATGGCATATGAATGCAACACTTGATAATATGCTTTAAAACACGTATTCAAGAAAGTGTATTGAAATACAATGCAGTTTGTATGATACGCCGAGCCTGGTGCATACAAGATGAATGAATGAATGCAAACATGCTAGCATAAGGATGCTAATTAAAAAATTCCCTAGAACTAACCATCGAAAGCTGATAAGTAAAAGGGAGAAAGAAATGGGGGTTGGAAGACATGCATCACACACACGCACCCTTATTTACAACATTGTGCCCTCTCGACGGAGGGTCTGAATAATAGGCTAACTAGCTAATCTAAGCTAATTAAACTAATTATGATAAAACGAAACTAATTAACTAATCCTAGTTAACTTATTAGTTATTACAACACAAATTGATCGCTAAGTGCATTAACTACTTAAGTACAGAACCAAATAGCTAACTAAGCAAAGCGGCTAAGTAAAGCAGTAAGAAGAGGTCCTCAGGGCGAAGAAGTGCATGCATGCTCGGTCGCCTCGTTCGGAAATCATTACGATGCCCCAACTTGCCTCTGTTTGCATTTGTTTTCAGAACACTGCACAAACCTCCAGATAGCTTCTACTCCATCATGGAGACCTCTAGGAAGGCTGCTGACCACTTATTGGTGTTGTAGACCACCTATAGACCACTTACATTTGCTGCAGACCAAAAAAAGTGGTCGGCCAGCTACTTTTTCTGGTCTGCCGACCAGAAAAATTCTGCCAAGCTCCAATTTGTTGCAACAGAGAACAAGAAGGGGCACAACAGTGTATTTGCAAGGTATGTGTGTACAACCACCCTCCCTATCATTTCTTAGGTTTAAGGGAGTGTGGTATTCGACTGTCGGACCACCAACTGAGCATCACAATGCACGATGGCTAAGAAGCCAAGTTTGCACCATTCAATATCAATGAATGGACAAATAACACATAAGGGCCTTAACCTCTATCATGCATGATCAAGAGGGTCGGCGACCGAGAAATGAGACACGTTTCATCACTTCAAGTATAAAACGTCCCTCGTTTCTCGTGTTTGGACTAACGCCCTATCCAAACACAAATGCAATGCAACATGATCAACTTATCAATGCTAATGGCATGCAAACTCAATGCAATGCATGCAAACATAATGCAATGCAACAAGCATGCAAACACAATGCAAACAATAACATTCAAATAACATGCTCAATGGACTTAAACCGAATATGGACAGACCTCAATCGTGCCCAAAACAGTGGCCAAAATACTCCGAAATGATGACATGAAATGCAAGATAGTGCATGCTCATGCATTAGTCAATCAACTAAGCACAAGAGCACAACTCTCAAACATGATTAAGAAGTGACAAATATGGAAGTGTGACAATACTATATGCTTTGAAATCAAGTATGAAATGATGCCAAATCATCTAAATGACACAAGCATAGCATGCTAGGGACATGAAAACACAAGGCTAGCAAGGCTAATATTGCACTACAGCTATGCAATGCATGAACCACATAGCCAAGGCAACCCAAAACAGTCCTAGAGCATGTAAAAAAAATGCTAAAACATGCATGGACTAAAGTTAACACATGCTAGAATTAGAGGCATGAAGCATGGAGTATACAATGCCAAAGAGGAAGGTTACACTACACCTACCAAAACCAAGCATGAGATGACTTCACCAACAAAAATCAGAGTTGTATTATGGCAAAACAAGACCAAAAACACACTGATATGGCAGCCCAAAAGCCTAGGCAAGATGGCATACACAATGGCTCATATTTAAAGCATAAAGCACAACCCCTCCAAAGCATTGAAAGAGTGACACATGTGAGTATATGACCACACTACATGCACTAAAATCATGTACCAAATGATGCTAAATCATGCAAATAGCCCAAGCAATGCATGCTAGTGACTTGGAAACTCAAGGCTAGTGAGCTAGAATGCACCATGGATATACAAAGCAAGGCATGCATGACCAAAACAACATAAAACAGAGCTTAAGAATGGTAAAACATGAGTAAAAGCTTGCTGTAGTTGAGCCAAAAGCATGCTAGAATGATGGTCCAAAGCGTGATGCATGTTAGGCTAGTATGGAGGATTGCACTGCAAGTGCAAGGAACATGCAAGGGGCTATCAAACCAACCCTTAACAGAGCTATAACATGCTGAAATAATGCCTAAGACATGCTAAGATGGAGCCAAAACATGCTAGAAAGACATGCTACTTTGATGAGCCACAAGTAGGATTACACTACACATACAAGAAGCATGCAAGGGGTGACCAAGACAACCAAAAATAGAGTCATGGCAGGTCTAAAAGGTCACAAAAAAGTGCTCAAACAAAGCTTGAAGAAGATAGAAATACATGCTCTTTTGATGAGCCATCAATACAAGCATACAAGAGAAGAGGAGGGGGACAACCCCCACCCATTTGGGGCCTCAAAACCAAGTTTTCACCACTGAAATTCCTCTAGAATTTAGTGGTAGAAAGGCCAATAAAGGTGATCACAAAGGCTCAAAGTGATGGCTCAAAAGCCTAGCAAATAAGGCATGCAAGGGAGTGGATCACCCCCAACACCAAGGAAGCATCAAACAAACATCTTAAACACTTAAAATTAGAGCTTTTTACAGTTTAAAGTTAGGCCTAAATCAGTATGCAACTAGGGCCAAAGACTTAAACAAAAACAAAGCTTTAAGGGATTAGAAACTCACCCTTGTAGAACAACTTCAAGGAAGCAACTCCAGTAACCTTTTTGGATCAAAAGTAGTCCAAAAACACCAAAACCAGCTTCAAGGTGCCTCAGCAACAAGAGTGTGGTGTTTCACTAGGTGTTTGTGTGCAAAAGTGTGAAGAATAAGCACTTTCAAGCACAAATATGAAGAGGAGGAGCAATATAGAGATAGATGATATATTTATAGCTCCAATACAAAATTCTGAACCTGAGACAAGAGGGAGGAGGTTCCCTTTTATAGAAAAACATGGATCAACCTTGTTGAGCAAGCTTTAGGCTCCAAGCAATCCCTCCATACACGTGTATGGAGGATGTCTTCTGTGCCCAACAACTGGCACAGCTGGCAAGAAGATATCTGCAGAAAACTATAGGAAAGCTGCCGACAAGTTGAAGTGGTCGGCCAGCTACTTGCACTGGTCAGCCGACCAGTGAAAGTGGTCTGCAAGAATGAAAAGTGGTCGGCAAGGGGGAGAGGTGGTCTGCACCAAGAAAGCAAGGTGGTGGCATGGCTGCTGACCACTTTTGGTGGTCCAAAGACCACCAAGACCAGTTGGCCGACCACAAAACTAGCTGGCAAGCAGGAAAAGTGGTTTTTAGGGAGAGAAACTGGTCTACAACCCCTATTCCACCCTCCGAGCAAGGAAAACAAGGTTTGTGCCAAAAACAAACCAAAAAGAATGCAAGACAAGAGTCCGCGGGTCAAGGCACGCATCCGAAAACCTCGAAAACTAGTCTACGGGCACCAAAAGTGGTCTACGGGAGGGAAAAGTGGTCTACGGCCACAAAACGTAGTCTACAAGACCACTGTGTCCCTCTAGACCAAGGCAACAAGGCATGGTCCAAAAATCAAGCCAAGAGGAGAACGTTAAGCGGTCCTGAGACAAGGCGCGCGACCGAAGGCTACGGAAACCGGAAACTAGTCTACAAGAGGCAAAAGTGGTCTACGACCACAAAAAGTGGTCTACAGACCTCTCTCTCCCTCTAGGGAAGGTCAACAAGGCTTGGTCCACAAACCGAGCCAAAACACAAAGAGTTCAGAGGCCCGGAGGCAAGGCACTCAGCTGAAAACTCCGGAAACTCGAAACGAGCACAAACATGCGCGATCACCGAGCGCTCAATCAATGACGTCTGAGTCTTAAGGTCGGTCAAAAATGGGGTGTCTACAACTTGTATAGCACTGTTTTGTGCATTCACTCTGCATCCCACTATCTTGTGCACCTACGTCGCACTTTCTTGTGCACTCTCTGGTTTAGGAGACCTTAAATCCTCTAAAGATGCAATTCCTTTGGTGTTTGTCGTGCCCGAATGACTTCCGGTGGTCTGGTATAGCCACCTGCCTGTGTTTGCGGTGAGTTCCTAAGAGATCAACTGAGACGGCGGAAATAAGAGTTCGAATGGCCGATGTGTCATGACCACAACCCACCCCTATGGATTAGGGTCATAACTGGCCAGTAATCAAGGGATTACCTGCGACCTCAAACCAAATAAAACATATTTTATTAGAGTTATGGGGCCAAAACGGAAGCAAACTTATGAATTGTCCATAGAGCTGTGCTTACATGGCTTAACTAAACATTCTTATATACTCATAATAACTCACACCATAAGCATATTCACAAAAAGTCTGTCATACATACATCCAGGATTATTCAACCATTGTTAACAAAAATTCAAATTCTATACACGGTCGGTCAAGGTTGTACTACAAACCACAAAAAGGCTCCAAGAGTAATAAAACAAAAGCAAAGCCTCTGCATGAGGTGACCTTGGATGACCTCACAAAACTTGGTTTCTCAACGCTCGCTGGGACTGGGGTTGGACATCCCGCTGCTCACCTACATACATATAAATACAGAATGAGCTGATGCCTAGTGAATAATACCAGAGTAAAGAGGTTAATGAATGAGATTCGTTCATGAATAAGTCATACGTATAATTTAAACATTTGAACTACTAGTTCCACTTGTATCAAATGCATAGATTGTAACGTACGGAACGACCTCAGGTCCAACATATTATATCCATGTACAAAACAACCTCAGGTCCATGTCATATCTAGGTACGAAACGACCTCAGGTCCATTGCACTCAAAACGACCTTGGGCCCACTTGTACAAAACGACCTCGGGTCCAATACTCATTCATAGACCAACTTTAGGTCTAATAGATCCATGTGCCAAGGACCACCGGTCCTCCTCATCACATTACAAAATGACCCCGGGTCCAACATTCTCATATTCATGGTGATGCCCTTTTAATCATGGTCGCATCTGTATTCACACTCAAAACGACCTTTGGTCCAATCAGTTCTATATTCAAAATGACCTTTGGTCCATTTATCAATTATGCAAAACGGCCTTCGGCCCAATCTACATCTTTGTCAAATATACTGAACGGCCTTAGGCCCATTTTCCATTTTCACAACATTTATTTTATAGGTACAAACAGATAGAATACTCATTCATAGTACAATTTCACAAATTTAGAAATTACCACGTTGGCAACATTTAGAAAGTAATGCGTATACAAAAATATCTTTACTAAGATATTACTCACAATGATCCGGTGCTTGATTTGCCCTTGCACTCGACCCTACATAATTCATAACACAATGGGTCATAAGTTATTCAATCCGTTCTTAACTTATTATTTCTCTTAGGCTTCTTTCTTATCCTTTCAGGTCATATACAAAGCCCAATGCATGCCTAAGAGTGCTTAGAAATGAAAGAAAACGGAAAATGAAACACGAAACATCTTTTCAAAATTTCTGAAACTGGGCTCCCCGCTCGAGCGTGCTTTCTGCCGCTCAAGCGGACCCGTTAGGTTTGCAAAAGTACTGGTTGCCTCATTTTTACGCTCAAGCGTGACTTCGGACGCTCAAGCTGAAAGCCAAACCACACGGCTTGGCGCTCAAGCGTGAACTTCTCTGCTCGAGCAGACATCCATGTCTGCAAAAGTTCTGGGAGCTAGCATTTCACGCTCGAGCGGCCATTACCCCGCTCGAGCGGCCATGCCGAATTCTGGAATTTCCAAAATTGTTCTCGAAGTTCAAACTCAACATTCAAAGGCCCAAAACTCATGTTCTTGGTTCAAAAATGTGGAAACACATTATATATCATAAGTATATAAGCAATATGAGGCCAATTGTTCAAAATCAAGTTTAAATCATGATCCAATTCTCAAATCATTTCAACAAAACACTTAGCTTCATAATTAACTTCAATATACATATAACCAAACTCCATAAACTCCATGAATTATACATGCATGTTAGCTTTTGATTTCAATCTTGTTTCAAATGGTATTAATGATACTTATAATCAAGAAACTCATGAGAATTATGCTTGCATGTGAGATTTGATGTCCAATTCATCATGTTCATCATGCCTTAAGCTAGATTATACAAATTCATGGCAAATTCTAACATGCATGTACACATAGACTTCACCCTCCACAAATTCAACACAATTCACATTCTTGATTACAATATAACTTGAATTAATAGAATTACAAACTCAAACCCATGAATTTATGCTCAAATACTCACCTTGGAGTTCCAAGCTTTCAATTTCTAGCTAGTTCTTGGAGTTAAACTTCCAAATTCACAAACTTAGAGTCAAAATGCATAATTCTCCCTCTTCTTCTCCCTAGAACTGGCCCTCTCTCTCTCTCTCTCTAGAGTTTGATTTTTAGACTTGAGTTCAAAAAGGAATGAGGTTAAGTGTAATAGGGCCCCTTATATAAGCTTCCTTAATCAAATTTGATTAGGATTAACTAATGGTGCTTAATTCAATCAGTTTTAAACTAATCAATTCATTTTGAATCAGTTTTCAATTAAATTTCACCGTAAGCTCTAAAAATTATGCCAATCACAATGGCGTAATCAATTTCATTTTCTGTAGCCGATAAGGCCTTCAATTTAAATTCTAAAGCAGAAAATCAGACAGATTTTCCTACGATGAACAAATAGAAATTCAAAACCACATATAATCATATAGATGGCACTCAAAATCATATCAAACACATAATCACAATCATAATTAAGTTTAATTAGCATAATTCGGAACAAGGTTATCACACGATGCCTAGAACGCAAAGATTCAGAATTTCTGCAACTAAAGTCTGGTTTAAATACCCAGGGGTGTATCCTCGGCTTGAAATCTGTATGGCAGCCCCATAGGTTGAGGTAGCGTATATGCGCCTCAATTCTGGATACTGAACCAACCTAGTCTGTCACCTTGTTGGAGAATAGAGAAAGCAACGACCATAGCCAGGGAGAAAATTATTACTGTGGTTTGGACGCGTAAGATACAGAAGAGGAAGATCCCCAACAACATGAGGTGAGTCATTGCCAATTGCCCTTGTAAGGTACTTTCACTTCCAGCTACTACATTATCTAGTGCTTCTATCGCATTGTATATAGCATTTATTGCATGCATCTATTGCATCATATCCGTCTTATCACCTGCATCATTTTCGTGTTAAGCTTAGTTTGGCATGTGCTCACACATGTCCTTTGTTGAAGCATGGTTCTGTGATAATGTGTACACGCCTATTCCACTAAGAGAACTGTGGTCTGAGGGTTTCGGCACCTTTTCTATGTTTGACGTGCTTTGTTTTGTGTCCATACCTTTTTCCAGGTAAAATGTGGTTTGGCCGCGCGCCTTATTCACTATATCCATTGCATCCATTGCATTGTACTTTGTTTTGTTGCATTCAGCACTTAAGGTCACGATCTTTCCTCAGCAGATCATTCATCACTTATATCATGCCACCCAATTACTTGTATTCTTTCTGTGAAACACGTAGTTCTGCTTGTGCACACACCTATCCCACTAAGAGAATTGTGGTTTGAGGGTTCCGGCACCTTTTCTATGTTAAACGTAGTTTGATTTTGCATCTCCATCCCTTTATGATATTTATGTGATTTTGCACTGCTTGTGGTTTGATGATTCAATTACATTGTATATCTGGTGCATTGTTTCGTTGCATTGAATATTGTTTGCATGATTTCATTACAATTGTCTATCATTTTGCATACTGCCCCTGAACTATGCTGGTTTGATTCCTTGCAAAAGGATACGTAGGCAACCCTCGGGCTCAACCAACTGCATTGGCATTTTGTTTGTTTGTCCAACTCTTCGGCCTTTTCAAAAATGGGTCGTCTCTGGGCTTTGACATTCACTCACGTCATTTCATGACTTTGAGCTCTGTCAAAGAGGGGCAACTGTAGACACCCCATTTTTGACCACCCTTAAGACTTGGGCGCCGCTGATTGTTTACTTGGTGATGAAAGTTGTACAGTGCAAATGTTTGATTTCTTCGGTAAGGAGAGTGTCAAATCATAACCTTACACCCCATTTTGGGCCAAAACCATTTTGACCAAAATGATTTTAGACCTTAAAACCCTCTATTTCAAAATATTTTTGAAAAAGAGTTCCTATGATGTTCCGAGGCTCGCATTTCGTTAATTGTTGTGCTTTTCGGTAAACCGAGCAAGGACAAAGTGGAAATGAATGAAAGAGAGGTGAACTTTGAAAAATCTTTCAAAACATCTTGTTTAAAGGTTTAGAGTTGAACAAAATTGGAGGAGAGAGAAGAAAATTAGTTAGGAGAGAAGTTAGGCATAAACCGTTAAGAGAGAACCAGACAGCCTTCACTAAATCAGGCATATCCGTTTGTACACTTGGATTTCAGCTATGGGGACACCACCATTGGAAACAAGACTACCGAGGCTTCATTTTACACTCAAGAATCTCCTAAAGCCGAGTCTAGATGGGGGAGATATGGCTGGTTGAAGTTAGGCATCAATCCGATTGAGCTGGAAATGAGCAACCTTCACTAAAAGAGTCATATCTTTTTTCACACTTGTAATTTTGATGTTAGGCTGCCACCATTGGAAAGCTTACTTCCGGGGCTTCAATTTAGACACAAGAATGACCTACAAAGGAGTCCAGATGAAAGAGTTATGCCCGTTTGAAGTTAGGACTGGAAGCAGATTTTTGGTGGCCGACCGGCCACCATTAGTGGCCGACAATACACACTTCTGGCCGACCAGCCACCAATGGAAAAAGCTCACATTTTGTAGATATTTACCTCTAGTTGTCTTCCACAAGCTCCAGCTGTCTCTAAATTAGATATTTCAACCTGAGGCTCTCTTTTTTCTATATATAGAGGCCATATCTCTCATATTGCAAGGTTAGAAAGTTTGGGAGCCTCTCTCTCTAAAATCTCTCTCTCTCTCTCTCTCTCTCTCTCTCTCTCTCTAATCCTCTCTCTCTAGATTTCTCTTTCTCTTGCCCTTTTGTGCATACAAGTAGGGAAACACTTCTAGTTTGCCTAGACATCCTTGATCAAAATTGACCACCTTTGGGCTGAGATTCCTTGGGGCCTTCTTTGAGCTTTAGAAGGTGATTTTAGCTTGATTTAGTGCCTCATTTGTGCCTAAAGTGTGCTTGGCTTCAAGAGGTATTAGACTTACCTTTAAAACTTGTTTTGCATAACTTGTTTTTGCCATCTTTTGTACTATTTTTTTGGCCTGGTTTTTAACTACAAAAACTTTTGTTTTTTTAGTCCTAAAAATGGTGGTTTGAACCTTTGTGAGTTAGGGGGTTGTCCCCCCTTTTGGCTCTTAGCCTGTGAAGCTTTTTGTGCCATCTTTCATCACCTTCACATCAAACTTTTTGGCCCTTTAAACCATTAAAATTTAGAGTTATTTCAGTGGTGGAAAACATGTTTTGAAGTCCAAAATTGGAGGGGTTAGTCTCCCCTCCTTGTGTCTAGCTTTCATGCCTAGTTAGCTCCATATGTTAGCATGTTTTTGTAGCTTAACTTAGCTTATTTCCAGCATGTTTTTGCCTCTGATTTGGGCTGTTTTAGCTCTGTTTTGAGCTGTTTATGTTGTATTAGTCTTGTTTTGCATGGTTGTAGTACAAATGGCTTAACTAGTTTGGTGTTTTAGGACTTCCAACTTGATTTGCTTGAGATGGTTGCATGTTGAAATGTCTTTTTACATATAATTTCAATGTTTATAGCTCTGTCACATGCTCATTTGCTTCACTCTTTCATTGCTTTTTTAGAGTTGCTCTTGAGTCTTGTTTGCAAGCTAACACGTGAGCATGTTTTTTCTAGCCTTTTGTGCCTTAATCTTAGCAAGTTTTAGCTACTATTTTGGCATATTTTAACTCTATTTTGAGCTGGTTTGCTCAGTTGAGGCTTGTATTGCATGTCCATAATGTTATGGTTTTCACTAGCTCATTGTTTCAAAGCTTTAAGCATGAAATGCTTGGGTTACTTGCATGTTGTAATATCATTTTGCATGTAATCTCAGCATCATAATCTCTGTCACACTCTCATTTGTCTCACTTTCAATCACTTTTGAGAGTTGTTTCAAGTTTGGAATCCTTTAAGCTTGAGATAGAATTCATGCTTAATGGTTTTAATCCTCTTTTGAGGGTTTCTACTAACCAACGGCATGACCTCTCTCTTGCCATAAATCATTCCTTGGTTGACACTTCTTTCTCTTTAGAAGACTCTCACCTTGGACTTAATCGATTAAAGGACTAATCGGTAATGTAAAATGAGTAAACAAAATGAACAAAGTAAAGAGGCAAGACTAAGCATGTTGTGTTGCATTGCATGTGTTTGGATCGAACGTTAATTCAAACACAAGAAAAAAAGGGACGTTTCATACTCAAAGTGATGAAACGTGCCACTTTTCTTAGTCACCATTACCCTTGATCATGCATGATAGGGTGGTAGTCCTTCGAGTCTTATTTGTGCATTCATTGAGCTTGTACAAGCTTGGTTCTTTCGCCATCATGCATGAAAATGCTTGGTTGATGGCTTGAGAGCTAAAAGCTACACTCATTTGAGCTTGAGAGATGATAAGGAGTGTAACAGTACATATATTCCTTGAAAAATGCATTCATTTGCCTCTGTTGCTCTCTGTTGCAGCAAAAACAAAAGTCTAGAAAAAGGGATGGCCGACCGGCCACCTAAAGTAGCCGACCGGCCACCTAGACTAGCTGACCGGCCAGTTAAGGTGGCCGATAGCCACTTTTTGTGGCCGACTGGCCACCAGTCAATTTTTGTGCAAATGTGTTCCTGTGTTGGAGCAGAGGTAATCTGAAAGTTGGTACAATGTTTAGAGATCAAAGCGAATGTAAATAAAGGCAACCGATGGCAAGGCGATGGATTTTTGGGAGGAAGCCAATCGAGCATGCATGTCTCCCTCGCCTTCGGGGCCGTTTACTTGCTTTATTTAAATTGCTTTAATTAGCTTAGCATAGCCAGTTATTCAATTCGTTTTGTAATATTTTAATTAGCTTAGCGTAACTAGTTATTCAATTTGTGTTAATATAATTAATTAGCTAGAATAGTTAGTTAGTTTCATTCTGTAATAATTTGCTTAGCTTAATGTAGCTTGGCTTATTTATTCGAACCCTCCTTTGCGAGGGCGTAATGTTGTAATAAGCGTGCGTGCGTGTGTGCATGTCTTCTAACCCCACGTCTTTCACCCTTTTATTTAATCGCTTTCGATGGTTAGATTAGGGATCATGTTTCATTTAGCATACCTTACGCTTGCATGTTTGCATCATTCATTTGTCTTGCATGTACCGGGCTCCGCGCATCATTCAAACTGCACCGCGATTTCAATACACTTATTTGAATACGTGCTTCAAAGCATGTTATCAAATTGTTGCAAATGTCATATTAGTATCCAAGCCTATTAATTTCATATTGCATGTGTTGCATTAGGCATCTTGTATACTTAGGATCATGTATTGTTTCTAATTAGTTTTTGTTTTAGCTTGAAGTACTCGGTGAGTTTTATGCTTTAGCATACTTGTATGAGTGTGATTGCCATATTGCCATGTTTCGCATGCTTGCTATGAGGCTATGTGCTTAAATGATTAACTGCGTGAATGCCTGTGGATGAAGGCTTTGTTGCTTGAATTAGAACAATTCAACGAATGTGAGTTTTAAGCCCACTTTAGGCAGTAGCAAATCATGTTTTAAACCCATCATGTTTGATGGAAAATCCACATTTTAGCCCACTTGAGGGTGGCAAATTCAAACCATTTTTGAAAGAAAACATGAGTTGAGTCGTTCCAATTCTTGCAATTTGGTCTATACTTGTATGTGTGCGTCACATAGTAAAGTTAGCTAATAACCGGAATAAGAACACATAAGGTTTATAAAACAACATATCATGCTTAGTAGAGACCAATCCTTTGATTGGGCGAGCAGGGATGCTCATTTCAGGACATTCCCCTCTAGTACCCAAGTTCCTAAGTCGAGGCAACTTTCGTGATGACGGACATGTGGCCTTTGACACGAGTCAGGGTTTCCTAAATTTCCCCAAAACAAAATATTTAGGTGGCGACTCTGTAATCTGGCAAAGCAGTCCAATTTTGGCATTATTTGATTTAAAATCAATTTTCCAAAATGATTTGCTGGATTAGACTCTTTGGTGTTTATTAGTTTCACATTGCACTTTGTGAGATTAGATTCGGAACCGTGAGAGGGGTCCGAACTGTAGGACCAATTCAAGCTCTCTGAAAGGGGGCACGAAGAAAGTCGAGCCTACACCTAGGCGCTAGCATACTGGTCCCAGATCCCCCGTGGCATCAAGGCCCATGGCTACCATGTGATCTGCAAACAAGAGATGTACAGATTATTAGTTGTTGTCAGTTGCTAAATGTGTGAAGTAAAATAGTTTCAAAGAAAAAATGACTATGTTTCGGATTACCTTATAGGCAGCTACTGTGTCGAAGTGCTACCTGAAGAATGTGAAAGGCTCATGGGTCCTACAGCGAAGCTGACCATCGTATACTTGTGAATATGGGACTGTCAACGGAAGCTCCACTACAGGCTCCGGGATGAAAGTCAGGAAGTATGCGTATACCCATAGTTGTAGGGAAAATGTAATGGTATGTGATCAGTACGGTATCGAGCTGATGTAGAAAGTGCAAAATAGAAAACACAGTGTATGAACAGTGTTTGAGCAGATACAGAAATGCGAAACAGAAAGCATGTATTGAAATAGATGTAAAGCAAAAACTGTAAAGAAAGTATAAAGTACAAAGAGGGAACCGAGATGTGCACCTCCCAAGCTCGCCAGTAGCTTCCAATTGAGTCTCCTCGCAAACGGAAGGTAGAGCTCATATATCCGTACAGTGTGGTGAGGCCAGCTCCGCCCCAGTCATAGAAACGAACCCGAGGAAAGGTCACCAGGGCACTCAGCAAATACAGGCCTACGGTATTCCACCTGTTCAAAAACAAGGTGGTACCGAAGATGAACATCAAGAAGCCCCTAGCATACTGCTCGGTCTCCTCTGTCGTCTCGGACTCAGTCCCTCTGAATCGCTCAGCGAACCAAGTGTATCTGACCATCCCCGGTCCGGTAAATGGGTGGGTATGCCCCTAGTAGCTCGAGCTAGGCTGCCTCTCACTCCTTCATATCTATATCAATAGGGATCGGATCGCCCCAACATCTAAGCTTGTGATCATGGCAAAGTCGTAAGGAGTCATCGTCATCTCCCTCGCGGTGGAAAAGTGGAAGGAGTTGGTGGTATCCCACCACCTCTCTGCCAACGCTCCTAAGAGGGGACGGCTCGCGGTGACCCGGGTCAAGCTAAAGCAGAAGAGGCCGAAGCCCGCCCCGTCAATGATGTCTTGAACTCCAGTTGGGAGCTCATCATACCAGTCTCGAGCAGTTGTAGCACCATAACCTCTAAAGATGCGAGACTCGCCCTGTCGCAGAGATAAATGCATCAGATGAAGGCAGTGTAGTCAGATACAAGGCAGTGCATGAAATGCATTAGATAAAGGCAGTGTATGAAATGCAATCAAGTGAATCTAATACAAGGCAATGCAGGAATTGCAAGTAACTAAAGGCAGAAATGCATAAAAATAGAGTTCATACTGCCACGATAATGGCCGACAAGTGAGAATCCGGCTCCCTTAACAAAAGGTCCTCTAGCGCGCCGCGAGCAAACTCGATGAAGTGTCTGATGCCTTTGGAAGTGGGTAATATGTTTGTCTGTGGGTGATATCTCGCCAGATCGAAAGGTCGTACCCTCAATGGTAGCAACTCTGGCTTAGCCTCAGGCTCGAACTCCGTCTCCAAGTCGGGCTGAAGGTCAGCTATCAACTCATCTACCTCCAGCACAGGTGGAACTACCAGGGGAATCTCCGGAGGAGCCCCGTCATGAGAAATCTCGTCCGCGATTTGAAAATAGGTTCGAGATGGGTGAAAAGCGAAGAAAAATAAAGAAAAAGGTAAACTTGGAAAAAGTCAAACCCTAGGAGAGAGAAAATGGAAGAAAAAGTCAAAGCTGAGAAAAGTGCACAAAACTCGAGAGAAACTCGAGGCAATGATCCTGGAATGGTGGAAATAAGGAAAGAAGCATCGAAATCAAGTTTCAATCGGTTCAAAGTGAAGGAAATAAAGAGATTTTAGTGAATCAGCTTTGCGTGGGGTGTTAAAAAACACGTAGAAAGTGCAAATCTAGAGAGAAAGAGTGTCTAGAGAGAGGGAGATGATTTTCGGGCATAAGGAAGTGAGGAAATCAAGTGTGGAGGTGAATACTTAAAGACCCGAGGCTAACTGACCAAAAAACCCTCACACTGCCATCGATGGCCGGCAAGGCTCATCGATGGCCAGCAAGGATCATTGGTGGCCGGCACCTGGCTGGCGGCCCTCCCTCATGGCTGGCAGGTGGCCGGCAGTTTTTTTTATGGTCTTGATGCTGTTTTGTATCCTTGGTTTCCAAGAATTGAAGGGATTGTTCAATGTTGAGTTCAGAATGTCTCTGCGGAAGCTCAAAACTGTGTTTTCGGTGCGTGATGTTCGTCACTTGTCAACGTGAACGAGGTGTATCCTTTAAATACATTGTAATTCTTCTTAGAGGTAAATCGAAAGTTTCCTTTGAGTTTGTTTTCATCAAATAATGCTTTAGTATCTCGCATAGAACATGCATTTCTTATTCGTTGTTGCATGGAACTTGCATTTCACTTTGTGGCATAGAGTATACATTTCACATGTGTTGTTGTACGATGTGCATTTCATAGGAATTGCATGCGCGTCTTGCATTCGCTCTTGAATCATGCATGGGATATGCATCCGCTCTTATATCATGCATAGAATATGCTTCCGCTATCAATCATGCATAGAATATGCTTATGCTTCTATTTCTCGCATAGGACATGCCATTAACATTGTATCTCGGTTGTTTGTCTTGCATAAAACACACATTCCTACTGAATTACACTTGTTAGGTTCTTTTCTTGGAAATGCACGATATTGTATGTACGGTTCATTCAAAGAAGTTCCAGGAACAATTCTTCGTGCCCTTTGGATCACATCATTTTACTCTTCCTCCTCTCGCGTGAGACGCGTTAGGATTGACTTTTTCAGTTAAAAACATTTGGGTGCGTCTCGGTGTTCACACCAATCCCTTCGGTTAAAAACATTCGGGTGCGTCCCGGTGTTCACACTAACTCCTTCGGTTAAAAACATTTGGGTGCATCCCGGTGTTCACACCAACCCTTTCAGTTGAAAGCATTCGGGTGCGTCCTAATGTTCACACCAACTCCCTTGGTTAAAAACATTCGGGTGCGTCCCTGTGTTCACACCAACTCCTTCGGTTAAAAACATTCGGGTGCGTCCCGATGTTCACACCATCCCCTCCTCCTCTCGCATGAGATGCGTTAGGATTGTTTATATCGGTTAGAAACATTTGGGTACGCCTGGTGTTCACACCATCATTTTTCTTCTTCCGTATGCAACGCATTAGGATCTCGATTGAGACCTCGGGTGTCCCCGACGATTATATTGCCCTTTCCTTTTCCTGCGCGTCGCGTAATTAAGCCTACATATTTTCTTACATCCTTTCTGCATGAAATGTAGTTTGGCTCATGTTTCTCGTGTGTGGCGCATGGTTTTCTTTTCATGATTGGAAGTGTTGTACCTTGTTCAGCTTGTTTAACTGTGGCATTTTCTTTGCATAGTGTTTGCATTTAAATGTTTCATTGTACATCCTCAATGATCATAAGTTATGTTCCTGCATCATGCATATCATTTGCATTTTGCCCCAGAACTACGCTGGTTTGATTCCTTACAAAGGGATATGTAGGCAGCTTGCAAGCGCAACCATTTTGTTTTTGTCTTGATTGTTTGTCCAAATCTTACGGCCTTGTCAAAATGGGTCGTCTCTAGGCTTTGACATTCACTCACGTCATTTCATGACTCCGAGTTCTGTCAAAGAGGGGCAACTGTAGACACTCCATTTTTGACGGCCCTTCAAGACTTAGATGGTCTTGTAGGTACATCTGATAACGAGTCTGTTTGCTCGTTGAACGCTCAAAGTCCTCATCGGAATGCCACAGCTTTGAGCCTTTCAAACCCTGAATCCATTTTGTCTCATTTTTGGATCATGCCTTGGTCTTTCTAGCCTGCAATCTCTGGTAGCCTGCCGGCCATCCATGGAGGCTGTCGGCCAGCACTTCTTGTCTGTCAGGCATCAATGATGCCTTGTCAGCCATCATTAATGGCCGGCCGGCCACCAGTGTTTTCTGCAGATATTTTATGCCAGCTGTTTGCACAGATGCTTGCATCTGTCCACACGTGGAGGGATGGATCTCCTTGTATAAATTTCATGTTTTCTATATATAAGGACCCCCTCTCTCATGTTTTGGGTTTAGAAGATTTCAAACTAAAAAATTCTCTCTCTCTCTCTCTCTCTCTCTCTCTCTCTCTCTCTCTCTCTCTCTCTCTCTCTAGATTTCTCTTTCTCTTGTAATTTTGTGCATACTTGCCTAGTTATATCACTCTTTTGCATACACATCCTTATCTAAAATTGATCACCTTTGAGCTGAGGTCCCTTAAGGTCTTACTGGAGCTCTTGAAGATGGTTTTGACTTGTATTTGTGCCTAAAGTTGTGCTTGGCTTCAAGAGGTATAATACTTATCTTTTAACTTGTTTTAGTATACTTGTTTCTCTATCTTTTCCCACTGTTTTTGGGCCATTTTTGAGCTGTAAAAATCTCTGTTTTAATGGGCTAAAATTGGTGTTTTAAGCCATTTAAGGTTAGGGGGGGTGTCTCACTCTTCTTTATTCTTTGCTTCAAAAGCTTTTGCACCTTTGTTTCCCACATTCAAACCAATATTTTTTGGGCTTTTAACCACTAAATTTCAGAGTATTTTCATTGGCAAAAAACATGTTTTGAAGTCCAAAATTGGAGGGCTAGCCTCCCCTCCTTGTGTCTTGTTTCCTAGCCTAGTTAATCCTATATGTTAGCATGATTTTCTAGCTTTTTGTAGCTATATTCCAGCATGTTTTTGCCATTGTTTTAGACTGCTTTAGCTCTGTTTTGGGTTGTTTGGATCGATTGAGTTTTGTTTTGCATGGTTGTAGTGTAAAGGTCCTCACAAGAATGGTGTTTTAGGCCATTAGGCACCCCTTGTTTGAGTTGATTGCATGTTTTAGTGCTTTTCTCACCTAATTTCAACATTAATCATCTCTGCAATCTCCCTTCTTTCTTGGCTTTTAATTTTGCTTTGAAAGTGGTTTCAAATCACTTGTTTGCCTAAGTGTGAAATTGAGGTTTTATACTTAATGATTTAATCCCTTAGGGGGTTCATTACCAACGGTATAAGACTTTTCCATACCCAAAATAACTTGTGTTTTGAACCTTCTTTCCATTAGAGGACTTTAACTCACCTTTTGGACTTAATTGGATTAAAGAATGGTTGGTGAGTTAAAATGAGTAACTAACAATTTGGGACTAAAATTGAACAAAATAATAACTTGTGTGTTATGTGTTCAATCGGACGTTAATTGAACACAAGGAAAATTGGGACATTTATACTCAAAGTGATGAAATGTGCCAACTTTCCTAGGTCAACTTCTTCCCTTGATTTTTCATGAAAGGGAGGAGGTTTGTGTTTCATTTTGCATTTATTAAAATTGCACCTCTTGAGTCACAAGCCATCATGCAATGAAATTTCTTGAATTGGTGGTTTGTGGCTTAAGTTCACCTTTCCTTGGATTTGTTCATAAAAAATGAAGGGTGAGTTGTGCAAACAATTCGTGAGAATGCCTTTCTTTTGCTTTGTTAGTCCTCTATTGCAGCAGGAGAAACAATGCATCAGTGGCCGGCAAGCCACCATCCCTGGCCGACAGGTGGCTGGCACACCACCATTGATGGTCGGCACCTGGCCGGCAATCTGTACCAATGGTTGGCTTGCCACTGATGCAAACCTCAGCAGAATGTTGGTAAGGTGGAGCAAAATGATCCTTGAAGTGTTCAACTCTGCAAACAGAGGCTTTCGAGAGCAAAACAAAGGTCTTTTCGAGTGATATCTGAGCATGTGCATCTTCCATTTCCCGAGGCGGAGTAGTTGCAGAGTAGTTAATATCTTTAATTACTTAGTTTGTTTACATTTGTGTTGTAACTTAATTAGTTAGCTTACTAGTTAATTCATTCAAGTGATGTAATAATTAGTTAATTAGTTTAGCTATTTATTTTATTTTGGTTTGTAATAATTAGTCTAATTAGCCTAATTAGCTTAATTAGCTTAGCCCTAATTAGTTGCTAGTTAGTTTTGCTTTATTCATTCGGACTCTCCGTCACGAGAGCAAAATGTAATAATGTACATGTCTTCCAACCCCACATCTTTCTCCCTTTTATTTAATCGCTTTTGATGGTTAGGTTAGGGACATGTTTCAATTAGCATACTTAGCATACCTTATGTTTGCATCCATTCATCTTGCCTTGCATGCATCGAGGCTCGGCACATCATTCAAAATGCATTGTCGTTTCCATACTTGTTTAAATACGTGTTTCACCGCATGCTATTTAAATTGCTTCATATGACATATTAGTAGCCGAGCCTATTAATTGCATTCTTTATATGTGTTGCATCAGACATCTTATATTAGGAATCATGCATATTTTTCTAACTCATATCTTTTTAGCTTGGAGTACTATGTGAGTTTTTAGTGTTTTAGCATACTTGCATGAGTGTAAGTGATTGCCATGTCTGGCACACGCTAAATGCTTACTTGATAAACTGCTTGAATGCATGTGGATGAAGGCTTATTGCTTGAATTAGAACGATTCAACGAATGTATGTTTTAAGCCCATTTTGTTGAGTGGCAAATCAGTTTTAAGCCCACTATGTTTGGTGGCAAATTCATAGCTTTAAGCCCACTTGAAGTGGCAAAATTCAAATCCTTTTCGTAAAACAAACATGAAGTTGAATCATTCCAACTTGAGCAAACTAGTCTATACTTGCTTGTGCACATCACATAGTAAAGCTAGCCTAATAACCGAAACAAGAGCACATAATGTTAATAAAAATCACACCATGATTAGTAGAGGCCGATCTTTGATCGGGCAAGCGGGAGTGCTCAATTCATGACCTTCCCCTATTGTACCTAAGTTCTTGAGCCAAGGCAACTTTGGTGATGACGGACATGTGGCCTTTGGCACGAGTCATGGGTTTCTTAAATTTTTCCAAAATAAAATATTTAGGTGGCGACTCTGTATCTGGAAAAGCAGTCCAATTTTGGCACTTTTGATTCAAAATCGATTTTCTAAAAGGTTTACTGAATTTGGACTCTTTGGTGTTTATCAATTTCACATTGCACTTGTGAGATTAGATTCAGAATCACGGGAGTCCGAACTGTAGGGCTTCTTTCAAGTTTCTGAAAGGAGGCGCGAAAAAGCCAAGCTACACCTACCCGCCATGTTGTCATGTTTGGGAAAAATACAATAAAGATTTTTTAATTTTTTTTTAGTGTCACATCATACCCTTCACGTCATGCTTGAGAAAAGTATACTAAAGAGTTTTTATTTTTATTTTTTTGAAGTGTTACAGCATACCCATCACGTTGTTATATTGGGAAAAGTACACTAAAAAGTTTTTTTTTTTTTTTTTTTTTGGAGTAAAAGTTTTGGAGTGTGACATCATACCCATTACGTTGTCACATTTAGGAAAAGTATACTAAGGAGTTTTAAATTTTTTTAGAGTGTCACATCGTTAGAGTGTTATATTAATATCTACTACATTGGAGTATCACATCATACTCGTCACATTAATAAAAGAGTATAGTTGTCTACCAAAACACTACAAAAATAAAAAAAAATAGGGCCACATGGAAAGAAACTCTCCACTAATAGGTCTTAACAGATTAATAGAAAAAACTTGGAACTAATTGGAGTACTTATTTGTAAGATGAGATTTATTGGTAAATATCCCACTATCCATTGATATATATGTGTGTGTGTGTGTGTATACCACCCAAAAATTCCATTAAAGCTTAAACTTGCAATTTCTTACTAAGATCTCAAAGCATACTCCATAACTATGAGGGTGTTAAGAAGAAACTTTGGTAATCATAAAATTTATCTTTTCCTCCAAAGGTGAGTTTTCGCACTTTTCTCATTTATTTTCTTTTTTATTTCTTTTGTATTTAAATATATAATACAACATGGTAGAAATGATTGGTTGATTTACCTAATGTAATTTCTTTATTTTATTGCATTTTTTTTATTGTTTTAAATATGTAGTTTTTTTTATTCTAATAATAATGTAAATAATATAATAATATATTAATTATATTATGTTGTATATTATTATATTATTATAGTCAAACATTTTATTAGAACACTTACTAAATCCATTGTGGCATCCATGATCAACTTAGTAATCTCACTTGCCCTACTTTAAGTGATTTTCAATGGTATAAAGATGTCTTTACCTCTCGTGTCATGCTTAGAGAGGATTGCACTAAGTCATTTTGAAAAGAGAAATTTATCAATGGATTACCGAGTCTTTTTGCTCATAGGATTAGAGATGTTCTTAGTCAGTCTACTGGTATTATAGAATATGATAATCTAACTTATGGCGACATCATTAGTACAATTCAAAAAGAAGGATTAAAAGTGTGTATAGATTTGAAACTTAGTCAAAAAACTACTAAAGATAAACATAAAGCTAAATATGAATTAGGAAATTTCTGCGAACAATATGGTCTACCTCCTGTTGCACCATCACGACATAAACATAATAACAAGAGATCTTCACACAAATACTCTGCTAAATATAGGAAGAAATATTCACCTACCAAATCACCTGATAAGTATTATGCTAAACCAAAAAAGAAATATCACAGACAAACTAATCACTTTAAAAAGAAGTCAAAATCTACCCAAGATGTTACTTGTTACAATTGTGAAAAAAATGGTCATTATTCTAATAAATGTAAACTTAAAGAAAAAACTTAAGAATAAGTTTAATCAACTATAAATTACTGAAGAACATCAAAGTCAAATATTCGACATATTTAAAATAACTAATACCCCAAATCAATCTCCTATTCATTCTAGTCCCTCATCCAGTGACACCACTCCCTTAAGTGATACTTCTACTTATTACTCTCCCAGTGAAAATACTGACGGAGAGATTGAATTAGGATGCAATGGTACTTGCTGTAAACAAATTAATATTCTTAGTAAATCACAACAAAAAGAAGATTCTCTAATAGAATTAATTAGTGTAACACGTCCGCGAGGGACCTCACGGGTTACAGTTCGGACTCAATTATGTTACGGTTCTAAATCTGAACCAAAGAGTCTAAATCCAGCAAATCGTTTTTGAGAAAACAGATTTTGTAAAGAAGTGCCAAACATGGACTGCTTTGCCAGATACAGAGTCGCCACCTAAATATTTTTAATGGGGGAATTTAGGAAACCCTGACTCGGTGCCAAAGGCCACGTGTCCGTCATCACCAAAGTTGCCTCGGCTCGGGAACTTGGGTACGATTGGGAAGGTCAGCTATGAGCACCCCCTCTCGCCCGATCCGAATATCGGCCTCTACTAACCATGATATCCGATTTTGAAAACGTCATGTGTTTTTTATTCCGGTTATTAGCCTAGATTTACTATGTTATGCGTACAGCAAACAAGTATAGACCAAATCGCCCAAATTGGAACAAAACATTTCATGTTGGTTTTAAAAATGATTTGCTACTCGTAAGTAGGCTAAAATACAGATTTTGCCACCCTCAAGTGGGCTTTAGGAAAGGCGATTTTGCCACTATCTAGTGGGCTTTAAACTCACAGTTTTAATGCATTATTCCAATTTAGGTAATTCAACCTCCATCCATAGGCATTCAAGCAGTTATATCACATAAGCAACTAACCTCATGGTAATCATGCTATCATGGCAACACTCACACACATGCAAGGATGCTAAAGCAAAAGAACTTACAGAGTACTCCAAGCCAAAACAGAAACTAGTTAGTAATCATATGCATGATCCTAGTTCACGTTAAGATGGCTAATGTAACACATACAAGATGCAACTAGAATAGGCTCGGCTACCCTAAAGATGGCATGTGAAATGCTGCAACTAACAAGTACTCAACTTGGAATTGAAATACAAGTGCAGTTAGCATGATGTGCCGAGCCCGGTGCATGCAAGACAAATGTATGGATGCACGCATGCATAGCATAAGATATGCTAAAATAAATATGCCCTAGTACTAACCATTGAAAGTAGGTAAGTAAAAGGGAGAAAGAAGTGGGGGTTGGAAGACATACACACACTCATCCACACTTATTAAAAACTCGCCCCTCGCTCGGAGGGACCAAAAGAATAATACAAATTAATTAACCTACAAGCTAATTAAATAATTGCAGACCACCTAATTAATTAACAAATGAATTAAGCTAAGGAAAGCAGTAAAAGGCCTCGGGAAGAGGGTCCAATGCATGCGTGTTCGGGTTTGCTCGGAAATCCGTCGCCATGCACAAGTTGCCTCTGTTTACCCTGCTCTGCTCCTCTGAAAATTGCACAAGTCCCAAGGTGCACTCTCTGGACATTGGGGGACACCACCGGCCATGTGGGATGGTCACCGGCCAAAAGTGAGTGGTCACTGGCCACTTATGAAGCCATCGGCCACTGATGGATGGCCGATCGGCACTGCAGATGGCCGGCCGGCCAAAGCTTCCTGCAGAATCCTGTTTTGACAGCAGCAGAGGGCAAAACAAGGCATGGCAATGCATTTCAAGCAAATGTGTGCACCACCACATCCCTTATCATGTTTATGACTCAAAGGGGTATGGTACTCGATTCTCGGGCCATCAATCACGCATTTCAATGCATGATGGCCCAAAAGCCAAGTGTGCAACTTCGATATCAAATGAAATGCAAGCACAAAACACAACAAAGGGCCCCAACCCCTATCATGATTGATCAAGAGGCAAGGGATGCATGCTCAATGAAATGCAACCTAGGCATGGAGGCTAAGTATGCAACATGAACATGTGAATGAGCAATGTATACTAGGCACGCAACCTAAACATGTAAGCAAACATGGCATGCAACAACATGCGATGATGGACTTAAACTAACATGGATAGCTCGCAAGCATGCCAAAAGCAGTGGCCATGTGATGAAAATGAGGCAACCAAGATGCATGCAAACATGCACAATGCAATGGCCCCGAATCTAAGGCACAAAACACAACTCCATAAAGGCATTGAAAGGATGAAGCATGGCATTCAAACATGTAAATTTCAGCACTCAAACATGATGCTAAATGGTCCCGAAACATGGAAATATGGCACCCGATGCATGAAATGAGCCCCGAAACTCAAAACTAGGCGCATGTATTGACTTATAGCTATGCAAAGCAAGCATTATTTGACCATGAAGCACAAAGACAGAGCCAAGGAATTCTCAAAACATGCACAATGTTAGTTCAAAGCATGGCCAAAAGATGCTAGCATGAAGGGCTAAGGCAACATGCAAGATTGGCTAGTAAGCATGAGTTGTATGGCATGTATATGAAGCATATGAGAACTCATCAAACCAGCCAAAAACAGTGAATAAAACATGCCAAAATATGCCCAAATAATCACTGAAATGTAGCCAACATGTGCAAAAATGATGAGCTCCTTTAGAGGGTCATGCAAGGGGTTACTTAGCACATGTAACAAGGACACTTAACATGGCAAAACTAATTCTGGAAATGGGTTATGGAGGTCCTAAAACCCACTGAAAAATGCCTGAACTGAGCTCAAGAAGTATGCAAATATAGGCCCCTTTGTAAGGCCAAAAAGGGCATCAAACCTACCGAGGAGAGAGGGGGTCACCCCCCTCTGATTTTGACCCTCAAAATAGCAAACCTACCACTGAAAATCCACTGGATTTCAGTGGCTAGGAGGCCAAGCAAGGGCTTTCTCAAAGGTCTCAAAGAATAGCACAAAACAAGGCCAAAACAAGCATGCAAGGGGGGAGATGACCTCCAACACCAAAATAGTCTTAAACAAACATCTTAAGCATGCAAATACAAAACTTTTTTCAGTTTATAGTTAAGCTCAAAACAGCATGGAAGACAGGCTAAAATGAGGTACAAGAAAGTGCTAAAAAGGAGGAGAGACTTACTCTTGGAGACCAATTTCGAGATCAGCAATTTCAGGGGCCAAAAACCAGCTTTTAGAGCTCAAGAAACCCTCCCAAGAACCTCAGTCCAATGGTGGTGGTGTATGGCTATGAGGTGTGGTGCAATAGGCTAAGAACAAACCCTTTTGAACCCTCTAACACACAAAAATGTAGAGAGAGAGAGAGGGAGATATAGAGAGAGAGAGTGTGTATATATATCAGATATATATGCCCTAGGTCTGGTTTTTTGCTGAACCAAATCAAAGAAGGAGGGAGGTCTCTTATATAGACAAAGGGAAGGCTTAAGGCTTACAAGAGAAGCTAAGGCAAGGGTGCAAGGGGGTCAAGGCTTCCTAGAGAAGTTAAGCTAAGGGTGCAAGCTTCTTGAGGAAGCCAAGTCAAGGGGTCAAGGCTTCCTCAAGAAGCCTTGAGCAAAAGGTGCAAAAAAAGGGGTCAAAGGTGCAGAATAGCCACATATATGCACGGGGGAGAGGATTTGTGCATCCCAGCTGGCACAGCTGGCATGCACCATGCCTGAAGGGTCCAAAAGGGTAAAACCGGCCAAGAAAGGAGGTCATCGACCAAATAAATGGCCGGTCGGCACAACAAATGGCCGACCTGCTATTTTTACTGGCCAGTCGGCTAAATAGATGGCCAATAGGTGGCTTCCAAGGTCAAAAAGTGGCCGGTGGGTGTCTAGATTGAAGCCCCGGAAGTTAGCTTTCCAATGGCGCAAACCTTGCATTAAAATTCCTCCTGTGCAAAAAGTTATGCCCTTTTTGGTGAAGCCGCGCAGATTCGATCCAATCGGGATGATGCCTAACTTCAACCAATCATATCTCCCCCACCTGGACTTGGCTTTAGGAGATTCTTGAGTGCAAAATAAAGCCCCAGAAGTAAGCTTTCCAACGGTGGTGGCCTCATAGCTAAAATCCAAGTATGAAGATGAATAAGCCCAATTCAGCGAGGGCTGCTCGACCCTCTTCTACCCGGATCCATGCCGAACTTCTCCCGAACTAGTTTTCTTCTCTCCTTTCCTCTTTTCTTCAACTCCAAACCCCTAAACAAAGTGTTTTGAAAGATTTTTCAAAGATGTAATCTCTCTTTCATTCATCTCCACTTTGTCCTTGCTCGGTTTACCGAAAAGCGCAACATTTATCGAAATGCGAGCGTCGGAACATCGTGGGAACTTTATTTCAAAAAATGTTTTGAAAGAGAGGGTTTTAAGGTCTAAAAACCATCCAAAATAATTTTGGTCCAAAATGGGGTGTGAAGTTGAGATTTGTCTCTCTCTTTGCCGAAGAAACTGAACCTTTGCCCTGCACACCTTTCTCCACCAAGTAAACCATCAGTGGTGCCCAAGTCTTAAGGGCGATCAAAAATAGGGTGTCTACAATTAGTAAATTAGAAAATCCTGAATTAAAAAGAAAATACACTAATAAGTTAAAATCTTTACTAATAAATAAAGACAAAAAACCTCATCAAGATAAACCAATTATTAGCCTCACAACTACTTTAGAAAGATTCCAAAAAAATAAACATAAAGAAATCACTTTACAAGATTTACAAAATGAGATTAACCAAATTAAACTAACCATTCAAGAGTTAAAGGCTAAAGATAAATCATTTGAAGAAGAAATTGCAATATTAAAAATCAATAAAAATCTTAATGATTTCCAAAATAATAATGATACTTCCAATAATGATACTTCCTCTAGTGAATCTAGTTTTAGTCCTGATCCTAACCGCGTCATCTTTGATAATCGATCAACTAAATCTAATAGTGGTAATCACAATGATAGTCATCGTTTAAATATTATTAATAGAATTCATATTCAAAAATGGCATTCAAAAGTCAAACTAGTTATTAATGACTTTAAAATAGAAGTCACAGCCTTCATTGATACTGGTGTTAATTTAAATTGTATTCAAGAAGATTTAATCCCCACAAAATATTATCATAAAGCTAGTGAGCAATTAAGTTCCGCTAATGGAAGTCAAATGCATATTAAATATAAATTACCCAAAGTATATATTTGTCAAAATAATGTTTGTTTTAAAACATCCCTTGTTCTAGTTAGAAATATGACTGACAAAGTCATCCTAGGAACTCTGTTTATCTTTTTACTATATCCATTTACCACTACTAACCATGGCATAAGCACACAAGCTTTTGGTCAAACAGTGACTTTTAAATTCTTATATCCTCCTGAAATCAAAGAATTAAATTAATTAAAAGAATATTCTATATCCCAACCTATTAATCAATTAACTAAACAACTCAAATTTCTCAAAGAAGAAGTAAAATACAAAAGAATTGAAACTTAATTGACTAATCCAATTCTTATATCCAAAATTGATAAATTTAAAAACCAATTAGAAAATACCATTTGTTCCACTTTACCTAGTGCTTTATGGCATTGAAAAAACATGTAGTTACACTCCCATATATTAAAAATTTTAATGAAAGACAAATTTCTACTAAGTCTCGACCTATTCAAATGAATCATGAATTAGTAGAAATGTGCAAAAAAGAGATTAATGAATTATTAAAAAATAACATCTTTAGTAATAGTAAGTCGCCTTGGTCTTGCCCTGCCTTTTATGTTAATAAAAATGCTGAACTTGAACGTTGTATTCCATGATTAGTCATTAATTATAAACCGTTAAACAAAATTTTAGAATGGATACGCTATCCAATCCCTAATAAAAAAAGATCTCATTAAAAGACTTAGCCAAGTTGTCATCTTTAGTAAATTTGATCTTAAAAGTGGATTTTGGCAAATACAAATCCATCCTGATGATCGCTATAAAACTGCCTTTATCACACCTTTTGGCCATTACGAATGGAATGTCATGCCTTTTGGATTAAAAAATGCTCCTGGTGAATTTCAAAACATTATGAATGAAATTTTTAATCCCTTTAGTCATTTTTCTATTGTATACATAGATGATATCCTCATTTTCTCTAAGTCACTCGATGAACATTGGAAACATCTTGATTCCTTTCTCCATATTATCAAATATAATGGTCTAGTCATTTCTACTCCTAAGATTAAGCTATTTCAAACTAAAGTTAGATTCTTAGGTTATGATATCCACCAAAGTACTATTCTTCTTATCAGTCGATCTATTGAATTTTCTTCTAAGTTCCCTGATGAAATCTTAGACAAAACCCAGTTACAACGGTTTTTAGGTTCCTTAAATTACATTGCTGAATTTTACAAAGACCTTATGAAAACTTGTCAACCCCTTTTTTATAGATTGAAAGGTAATCCTCCTCCTTGGTCTTCTACTCATACTACTACTGTTCAACAAGTCAAAAAATATGTCAAGACCTTCCCTTGTCTTGGCATTCCTACTGAAAATTCATTGAATTTTCAAAATTATTCAGACTGATGCTTCTGATGTTGGTTATGGTGACATTCTCCTTCAGAAAAACACTTCCCAGTCATCTAAACAAATTGTTCATTTTCATTATGGTGTTTGGAACAAAGCATAGAAAAATTATAGTACTATTCAAAAAGAAATTTTATCTATCTTTTTATGTATTAGTAAATTTCAAGATGATATTTTAAATCAAAAATTCCTATTACGTGTTGATTGCAAAAGTGCTAAATATGTTTTGGAAAAAGATGTTCAAAATATTGCTAGTAAACACATTTTTGCTCGATGGCAATCCATTTTAAGTATTTTTTATTTTGCTATTGAATATATTCCTGGTAGTCAAAATTCTATCCCTAATTTCCTTACCCGAGAATTTTTATAGGGAGGATAGTGCATCATGCCTACTCCTTATTGTTCTACACACAGATTACAAGACACAAGATACCGCAAAACTATCCACTATTATAAGTTTAAAATATCCTATTTAAAGTCACTACAAAATGACCCTTACCTTCATCAAGACCCTTACCTTCAGTTCAATCAGATTAGAAGTTATCACAATTTCATTGCTCATTACACTAATCTAGTTAACTTTCATATGGATAGATTAGATGTCCTCAGTGGATGCTAATCTACTTTTGTCATTTTTCTTACAAATGTCAAGTCACAAACCTACTACAAAACCTCTTGCCATTATGCCATCCAGTCAACCCATTGTTGCACCTCTAATTGATCTAGTCGACCGATACCAAATTCTTGGTAATATTCCTAAACCTAGTTACACTTCGACTCTGGCTTCAGACCCTTTTGTCTGCCAGTCAATTATGCCAATGCCTTCTAACAAGTCTACCCCAAGAATAGATTATGTTCTTAAACAGTCATTCAATCTTTTTTATAAAGAACCAGTCCACAAAAATATCCACAATGTTCTTGAATTAGTCAAATCCTATTTCCCTAATGGATGGCATTTCATTCCTTCCCATCCCGATAAGTTAATAACCTTTTATAAGGATATTCTTTTCCACCATAAGTCAATAGTCATTAAACCTATCTATGATTGAGTTCAAACCAGTAAAATCATTTATCATTCCTTGTACATTCATAATATTGTTTCCATGGAAGAATAGTGTCTCCCTTTTCTGCTACAAGACCTTCCCAACCATGATATGCAATATAGTTACTATGATTACATTGATGCTTGGTTCAAAATCCTCCTACATCAAAATGAGTCATATAGTCATTCTTGGTTTTTCTCATTTGACCACAAATTCAAATCAGAATTCCCTTCTTGGTTCTTGAGATGGTGGTCACAGCATGGTGCAATCCCAGAAATCATCCCTTCTGAGTTAATAAAACAAGTCAATTACTTCTCTTCCATTTACAAGCTCAGCCAGCATAAAAGTCAGTTTCCTTAGTTACATCACTTTATGTCTAAATATAAAGTCCCTTGGATTTTTAAATGGCAATACAGCCTATCCAATGACATAGTCAGTCGTTAACATTTTGTTAAATGGTGGGATGCATTCAAAGCCCATCGAATTATTGAACAAATCCAGCAAGAATTTCCAGTTAACATTTATGCCCCAACTCCTGCAATGGTCAAGTCTCAACAAAACCGAAATGCTTCAGTCGCACAAGGAAACCTACTTCTTCTCACTACAATCAGACTTGGAAGCCCATCAACCAGCATTGAACCTTCCAAATCCAAGTCCTCCAAGGCCAAGCCCAAAGCAAAGCCCAAGTCAACCTCTAGTGATAAATTGATCCAAATGGCCAAATTATTGATGGCCCAAGCAAAGTCACAAATTGAAGATGAAGCCTTGGATGATTCTGCCTCCTCTGCAGCCTTAACCCGATCACGATCCATATGGTCCACAATTCCAAGATGCTCAAGACCCATATGCCTAAAAAAGTCATTGGATTCTATATACATACATCAGCTTCAATCACTACTCTTACTTTGAGAAAAGTTGCTAATATATATATTGATTCCCCATCAGTCAGAATTGATTCCCCATCAGTTAGCAGTCACATTTCCTCTCTACAAGTAAAAAAAAAAAAAAAAAAAAAGATGGTCTCAGCACACATGTGCCTCTGATTTTCAAGCTTTTCAAGTCACAAGTTTCACAGTATTTTCCAACTTTTGAAGTCACAAGCCTCACAACTCCAGTTACGGGCCTCACAATTCCCAGTTCACAAGCTCAACAGTTATCCACTTTGCCTATAAAAGAAGCTCCTCAGTCAAGGCCAATCCAGAGTTGGAAAGAGTTCACAATTTTCTTTTGTTGTTTCTCTCAATTTCTATAAATTTTCTAGTTTGTTGTTTTCAAATTCAGTTTTTAAGGATGCATGTAGAAGTTGTATTTTTCAATTACTTCCAGTAAACAATTTTGTATTTTCCAATTACTTCCAGTAAACAATTGTAAGTTTATTTTATTTTTGCTTATTTGTTCTTATTTAAAATATTCTATCTATTTTGTTTTAGTTCATTTACTTTAGTTTATTTATTTAACTTTTATTTATGTTTTTATTTATGTGCTGCTTCCGCTTCTCTTTTGTATCAGAGCCAAGCTTGTTGATGATATTAGCTTATTGTTTCATTATTACTGCTTAATTTCTTCTCATTTCCATCTTTGTTTATTAATTCCAGTCTTCTTATTTTCTACTAACTTATCTTTGTCTTCACTCTACCAGTAGCCACGTACCTTTCGTCCCACATCTAGTGTAAGTCCTTAAGATAGGAAGGTGATAGATATCGGGGTTTCCGGAAAGAGTATGTGTGAACACTTAGTATGCGAAAACATGATAAGTTATATAAGAATTTAAGACAGCTGAATTAATTTACAGAATAAAAATGAGTCAATTTTTCAGAAGTAACTCTTTAGTAAGCTCCACATCTACAACTTTAGCTCCTCTACATGATACGGATTTAGTCACAAATGAAGTAGAGCATGAATTTCATGATATTAAACTTAATGTTAATTTGCATGTTAGAACTATTGAACAAATTTATGCTTTAAATAAAATTAGAGAAACTTGCCAGTTATTATCCAAAGAGTTAATTCGCCAACATTTAAAAGATGGTCATAATTTTATTCATTTAGGATTAATTCAAGTTGGAATCAAACCATTAACCATACAAGGATGCAATACTTCTGTCCTCTTATGTTTATGAGATGCTCGATTTATTAATTATCATGATAGTCTAATAGGTATGATGGAATCAAGCCTCCATAAAGGACCTGTCCACTTTAATTGTTTTCCAGATTTACTTTAAGTCTTAGAGATCCTCATCTATTAAAAGCATTAACATTAAACATTTAACTATCTAGTGCATTTACTAATATGTTAGATAATGTCCATAACATTGCTTTAGTTTATAGAATTTACTACAAATGGATTAAAACAAATCTGAATGTTCAAGCTTTAACCAAAAGTCTAAAAGATAAAACATTACTCATTCAAGGTAGTACTAATGAAACCAATATTTCAGTCCCAAAAATGATTTGTTTGAAAGATATCACCCTTCCTGATGATTGGGTTACAGTTAATGAAAATTATTCCCAAAATCAACAATCTTCTACTAGCCAAAATATTCAAAATATTCAACAATATAATGATAGTTCTGTTCATATAAGGTTTAATCGACCCCATAGTCAATCTTCTCGCCATAGTACTTCTTGTATCCCTACTGATATTGAAGATGATGAAATTTTCACTACATCTTTATATACTAGACAAGATAGAAAAATTCATATTTGCAAACTTCTAACACCACCAATAGTAAATTAAAAGGAATCGATAATTCCTCTACTCTCAAATTAGTAAACCAGTTTATTCCACCCACACACATATTCCTGAAGAAGATACTACCTCACAGGATTCACCTACTCAAACTGATTTTGAAGTTGTTCCTCCTATTAATCTACAATTATTAATCCTTAGTAAACCTTTTATTCAAAATCTTAATAAACTTCATGTTGAATTCAAATCTAAAGAAAATAAGTTAAAGCGACAAACTTATAGAACCAATTATGATGAACACCAACAATAAAAAAATTACCAAAAAATGGTATAAATTTATGAATGAAATCAACACTGAAATCTAGTTCTTTGATTATTTAGAAAATTATTATCAAAAAGTCAATTTCTTCTAGTCACCCTCCTTTACAAACAATCCTCAATGAACATAAGGGTGCTGTAGTACATGCTTTTCCCTTTAAGCTTCCTGGTGATGAATCTAAAATCAAAAAAGTAATTGAACAAAATAATTATACTAATCAATGTTTAAAAACTATTGGTAAACAATTAGACAAAATTGAAACTACTTTTGAAGAATACTCAACTAGTCATACTTCCCTTAGTAAACCCTTAGACAAACCACTTATTAATCTTCCTAGTAATAGGAAACGGTTAAGCCTAGTTACCCATGATACTACTACTGTTGAAGCCATTGAACAATTATTTACTAAAATATCCACCACTTCTAACGAAAGAGGCCTTACGGTCTTAACACAACAACCACCTGCTCAATTTAGTAGTGACATTGATACATCCAAAAATGAAATCAATCAAATAGCCCAACACTTCCAAGACAATAATCTTAACCGAATCACACATCCTAAAGTTAATCCTACTACTCTCACCAAAAATTGGTATACTAAACCTACACCCTCCGATCTTCAATTTGAAGAAACTAATATTAGCAATCAATTTTCTGTTTCTGCTAAAAAATTATATGAATGGAATATTGATGGTCTTAGTGAAAATCAATTCTACAGAAATTAAATCATATGTCCATGGTTGCAAATAGTTACCTTAGTAATTATACTGATTACACTCAACCTGAAATAATCTCCCTACTTCCCTCCGGATTTACCGGTATGCTCAAATCTTGGTGGGATAAATATAAAATGATTTCCCAATCTTTGATGAAGATATAGGATCAGGTAAACCTGATAATCTTAACCGAATCACACATTCTAAAGTCAATCCTACTACTCTCACCAAAAATTGGTATACTAAACCCGCACCCCCTGATCTTCAATTTGAAGAAACTAATATTAGCAATCAATTTTCTATTTCTGCAAAAAAATTATATGAATGGAATATTGATGGTCTTAGTGAAAATCGAATTCTACAAAAATTAAATCATATGTCCATGGTTGCAAATAGTTACGTTAGTAATTATCCTAATTAATATAATAATATACATATATTATTATATTATTGTACTATAATAATAGTATATGTTTTTCGTGCAGTGGTGGATAAAACTGTCACGCACACTTTTCTCAAATATATGTATTATTATTATTATTATTATTATTATTATTATTATTATTATTATTATTATTATTATGTTGTTGTTGTTGTTGTTGTTGTTGTTGTTGTTGTTGTTGTTGCTGCTGCTGCTGTTGTTGTTTGATTTGTTAGATTCAGCTTATATTTAAATTAGATAGTCGTCTGTTGTAATAATTCTCCACTCTGCTTCTGTCTATCCCTTTTCATTTATTTATTTATTTTTATATCTATAAATAAGAATCATATTTTATTTTTCACCATATCCATGTTTTGCACTTATATTTCATGTATTAAAATTCGACTCATTTGCATATGTGGTTCTAATCAATTTCTATGTTATTTTGTGTGCTATTTCTTGTCTTGAAATGATTAATATATCATGTATTAGCAGCCAAATTTTTAGTTGCATTTTTTTGTATATGTATATATTCCATTAGAAGTTTGTATTTAGGATCATGCATATTTTCTAACTTTGTTTTGTAACTGTTCGCGGGACGTTGGTAAATATGGAAGTTTTTATGCTTTAGCATCCCGTTTGTGTATGTTTTTCTTACTATGTTTAGCATCCTACGATGAGGCTATTTGCTTATTCAATATATCTCTATGAATGCCGGTGGATGGAGGTTGTATTGTTCAATTTGGAATGATATTCATTTTCATTTTCATGTTTGTGAACTCAATTTCTTTTGAGTTATACATTATTCAAAATTCTTTCAAAAACACATGAAATTAAATTGTTCCAAAATGAATGACATACTCTATACTAGTTTGTTTCACATAGTAATTTCTAGATTTATTAAATAAATCGGAACATGAACACATAAAGTCAATAAAACTCATATCATGGTTTAATAGAGGCTGATCTTTTGATCGGGTGAGTGAGGGTGTTAAATAAATAACCTTTTCCCCTCGTACCTAAGGTTCCGAACCGAGACATCTCCAGTTACGATGAACAATGGCCTTGGCACGAGTCACAGGTTTCCTAATTTTCTTAAAATATTATTTGGCGACTTTGAGATCTGGTGATGCAGTCCATTTCCAGCAAAGATTTTGCAATAAAATGGATTTTCTATAAAAAAAAATTGCTAGATTTGGGCTCTCATCTATGTTTCATATTGCACTCGTGAAACTAGATCAAAAAATCGAGTGTTTGAACTGTTTAGCGCACACAGGTACCCCCTGGGTGATGTGATAGTTTCTAGCGACTCTACTGGGGATATTACGAAACCTTGACTCGAATTCCAGAATATGAATTTTGTTTTCAATTATATGTTTATTGCATTGCATTGCATATATTGGTGCACTTAAAGTCCTTGTTTTGCCCAATTACTAGTGTAAGGACACGAAAGCTTTTTGTGACACTATTCCTATCTCCTCATTACTTTTGAGACCTTATGTTAATATCTTTTATGATTTGTCAAAAAGGTCGCTTTACTATCTAAGGTTATTAGACTTCGAAGAGAGCCTATATTGACTATTCTAACTTCCTGGGATCTTAACTAGTTAACCAAAGGGCTATTTAGTGATGTCACCTTGACTTCAACTGCTAAGAATAGAGCTGACCTTGTACATATAATGAGCTATAGCACCTTCCCAACTTAGGACAAGATGCTCTCTTATTCTAGGATGTATGATACCACTTGTTTGAACAGTGAATCTCTATATCATTTTAACACTAGAACAGGGTAACCCTACCCTCATAGGGGTGTTTGTTCTTTTTCCTGCTATGTGCTATGAATGGAAATCTATATAGAGGTTCTCAAATTCAAATAAGTGGCTTAGGCGTATCAATTTGTGAGGTTGAGTTCAGTTTTTTGGTGGGGTATACAGTGATCAGTTGTGTGAATTGACCCGAAGTGCTGCTAGAATTTTGATTAGGAGTTTTGTTTTTGGTTTTCTTTTTGCTAAGTCATTATAGCACCATAACTTTAGAAAAATCTGATATCTCACAAAGTCTACCAGCATGAATCCATAGAATTTGTGAGATATCAGACCGTTTCTGTGATTGGGGAATGACCACCTGTTGATTGCACGAGCTTTATTTTGAATACGGTGGATGGCCCACACTTTAATTAGCAATTTGATAATGGTTTTATTCTAAGTTCTGAATTGAGTGTTAAGCCTAAGTCTAATTCCACCGAGTTTGTGGAGTCGTAGTCAGACTTGAGTTAGTCTAGTCAGCCAAAATCTGTTGATTTCGGGAGTGCTAACCTAGACATTTTTGTCCTGCCTAGGTCTTCTTTGTCATTTTCTTTTGAATCTGTTGTTATCACTGAGTCAAAGTTTCTTTTGAATAAAAGTTCCGTAGATTTCGCCTACTTCTTTGTGTCTTTAGTTCATTGCACTGACCAAAATTTTCAAAACTTTTTCCAAAACTTCAATAAAAACAAAGAGAAAGAAATTCCTCGAGCTTTGCAAAATTTGATTGACTATAAAGAGAAGAGGCATGTTAAGCCCTTGATGAATGAGATCATTTCAATTAATGTGGGTGCTAAGAAGGGTCATGGCTTGGTCCAGATTAGTTCTACATTGTCTTCAGAGGAGCACGAGCGACTAGTCGCTTTATTAAAAAATTTCAAAAAAATGTTTTCACGTGGTCCTACGAAGACATGCTTGGAATTATCCTGAGATCCCTCTCGACCTAAGGCCCGACCCCCTAGCTTTCAAACTTTGATTCTAGGTGTCTATTAATCAACCATATTATGAGACATGTATAGTCGAATTGGAAGTTGCCCTAGAATTAGGGACAATGAGGTTGGATGTGATAGGAGATTCCAACTTGGTCATTTCTCAAGCCAATGGAGACTGGAAAGAAAGTCAAATCCCAAAATTTGAGAGAAGAAGATTCAGTGCTGAAGACCAATCAAGTGCATATCCATGACACTAAGGGCAAATTCAGACCCAATTTGAGGGGTCCCTACATCATCAAGGCTATCTAGTAAGGAGTAACAGCCATTCTCATAGATTTAGATGGCCTAGAGTTCTTACAACCAATCAATATAGACAAGTTACAATGTACTATCCTTGAGAGGCTCGTTGGTCTGAAATCCCAGAAGGGCAACCAAGCAAAAGTTAAAGCAAAAAACTATAAAAAAAAAAAAAAAAAAAAATGAAAAATGAAAAAAAAATGAAAAAATGAATAGAAAAAGAAAAATGGAAAACAAAAAAAAAAAAACAAACAAACAAACAAACTAACTAAAGAAAAGCTCATAATGTCAAAAATCGAGAAAGGAGCTTTGGCAAAAGTTAGAGCACAAAAGGAGAGCATTAATACTTGAGTGAGCCTTACCCCGGAACTACATAAGGCCTGATTCCAATCTTTGGGATACGTAGGTAACTTCATCTTGAAGTTTGGCCGCAACCACTTTCAACTCACTCATCCCGTCCATGTTTGATTGGTACATTGTTTTACTTGACTTGGCTGTCATGTCCATGATCAATTGGTTTATCTTTATTTGGTTCGATTGTCCTATCTTTTCTTTACAGTAGATTCAGTTGCAAAGCAAATCAAGCTCGGGTTATTTGGGCATCTCAAAGGTTGATTCCATGTCGGTCGAGTAGTGGCTGTTTGCAAAAATGAGTTTTGAAGATTTTAATGAAGTCGACTGATTTTCTCAAAAATTATTCCTTTTTTCGCAAAACTAGACCATTTCTTGGATCCAAAAGGGAAAATTTTCAATGCTCATAGCTTGACTTACATGATTTCAAAACAGAGAGTGGAACAAGCATGCTAATCTAACTCCCATGTTGGTCAAAATCTTTTTAGTAGAAAACCAAAAAAAATAATCAAAGCGATGAACTAGGGGCACAGTCGAGCTAGGTTTTCTTTCTTTTCCCCGTATTCTCAAAAGTCTCCATTGTCAATTCACTTGTCAGAAAGCGCGTAATAGTGATCTCCGGCAATGTATTGCACTCGCGATATTCTAAATTGCGCCTACGATATTATAAACCATGCCCACAATCGTCGCTCCTACGGTGTTTCTAATTGTGCCCGCATTGAAGTTTTGTGTCATTTCTATTTCGGCAAGTGTCAATAGGTGTGTTTGTATTGTTTTTGCTTTGTTTTTCTTTCATTTGGTTGTTTTGATTTCCGACCACTTGTTTAGCCTACTGGCCAATTTTTCAACCAGCCGAGTAGTTCATGAATTAGTCGGCCCATTAATTTTTCAGCTAGTAGGACAAACAAATCAACCAGTCGGTCAATCAATTAGCTGATTGACCAATTTGTGAATCTGAAATGGAAAAAACTGTAAAATTTGCGTGGGCTCGAATGTTTGTGTTTCAAAGTTTTGTTTTGAGTGTCTTTCATTTTGGCAAGTGTAAATAGGTGTGTTTCAATTGCTTTTTCTTTGTTTTTCTTTCATTGAGTCATTATTTGATTTCTGGTCAGTTGAGGGTTCAATGTCCAATTTAGAATTTATTAAAATTTGACCATTCTCAGATTCAAGTTCAAAGAAAATATTTTCAAGCGCAAATGCTGTGTCATTCACGCTATGGTGTGCAAAAAATAGGAACTCATTTTACTTAAAATTTAAGGTAAAGCCCTGATCAGCATTCCAAAGAGAAAAAATAGAAGAAAATTTCAAAAACAACAAAAGAAAAATCTAAAGCATTGGTGCTTCTTCCTAAGAAAAAACAAAACAAAAAATGACTTTTTTTCTCAAATTCTGGCAATAGCCCGGCGGCAAAGACAAATCATCTCATTGGTAGCCAACTTCATCTCTTGACCCTACCGTCAGTTGCCTCACCATATCTTCACTTTCAGGAGGCCTTTGAAGACTCTACCTTGGCATTGGTAGAGCTTTCGAAAAAAATTACTCATCACCGACTGTCAAATGAGAAATACAAAAGAACTTCAAATCGGGGCCATAGAGGTGGCCTATCGTTTCAGCTCTTTGTTTTGTTTCTTCAGAATGTTGATCTCTTCTCGAGCGTCCTTATACATACGCTGGAGGAAAGAGAGTTGTGCGTTTAACCGATGTACCTCACTTGTCATGTTCTGTAGTCGGTGGGACAAATTGGAGACCGCGGTCACAGTCTCCACATAGGACTTCAATGTGAAGTGGTTGGCATCAACGTCAGATTATGCTACCATTGTTTGCTCAACTAATATTGTAGGGAAACTGAGAACAGTGGCAGAGGCACTTTGTCAAGGCTTAGAGGAGCTACTGTCAGCAATCTCGATTGGGGAATCATTAAAGTCAGGGAAGAGAGTGAAAGGACAGGAAGAGGCCATGTCAGAAATGAAAAGATTCGAGCTATAGTAGATTGAGTTTTGTAGCCTTTCGTTTCTTCTCAACTTAGCTCTATACTCTGCTCTAACTCACAGGGCTCATTTAAGAAGAAGACGAATGAGAAGAAGATGACAAGGGGAAGATCGAGGTGCGTTAGAGAAGCAAGGTAGGTTTGGCTCTGTCGGTCAGGCGCTGCGATTGTTGAAATCGTGCACCAAACGCAACATTCGAAGAAAACGGCAGAGGAAGAAAGAGACAGACAAGAACAAGGGAGAGGTATGTGTATATGTATACTGTATAGATACCGTATGTATATATATCTATATGTATATGTATGTATCTGTATATTTGTCTGTATATATATGTATCCATATATATATATTTGTCTGTATATATGTATGTATATGTATAAATTCGTATATGTGTATATGGTATGTATATAAATCAAAAAACAAAAAAACAAAAAAATCAAAAATGTAAAAAATCAAAAACAAAAAAAGAGAAATTTTGAAAAAAAAAAAAAACAAAACAATTTGTGTATTCATCTGTTGTGCATCCCTCATATTGTTGTTGTGTATTTATCACATCGGACTCTTCATGTTTTTGTATTTGCACTATCTATTACATCAATCGTGCATGGTTACAACTGTCACATTGTTACATCACTTGGCTATAATTTTCCAAACATTTCGTTATAACTTTTCTCCTTTACCCGGTTGAAACCCATTCCTTATTTCATATTAAGGTACGATCAAGGTCTTGCATGTTGGTTAAGACCCTTTTTTCTTTTACCCGGTTGAAACCCATCCCCAATTTCATATTGAGGTATGATCTAGGTCTCACATGTTGGTTAAGACCCTTTTCTCTTTTACTTGGTTGAAACCCATCCCCTATTTCATATTCAGGTACGATTGAGGTCTCGCATGTTCGTTAAGACCCTTTTCTTTTTTACCCGATTGAAACCCATCCGCTATTTCGTATTGAGGTACGATCTAGGTTTCACTTGTTGGTTAAGACCATTTTCTCCTTTACCTGGTGGAAAATCATCCCCTATTTCATATTGAGGTACAATCTAGGTCTCGCATGTTGGTTAAGACCCATTTCTCCTTTACCCGGTTGAAACCCATCCCTTATTTCATATTGAGATACGGTCTAGGTCTCGCATGTTGGTTAAGACTCATTTTTCCTTTAACCAGTTGAAATCAATTCCCTATTTCATATTGAGGTACAGTTTGGGTCTCACTTGTTGATTAAAACTCTCATTTTCTCCTCTCGTGTAATTATGTTTGGATTGTACCCTTTATTATGCTTCATTTGCATGAGGCTTACCTCACCATATATTACATATTGCATTGCATAAAACATGCACTTTCAAATAGAAAAAAGAATTCAACTTTCAAATTGCATTTCGAGAATGTCATTTGCAGTTTGCCCCTAAACTACGCTAGTTTGATTCTTTGCAAAGGGATACGTAAGCAACCCTCGTGTTCCACCAACTTCATTTGCATCTTGTTTGTTTGCCCAAGTCTTATGGCCTTGTCAAAAGGGTTGTCTTTGAGCTTTGACATTCACTCACGTCATGAGCTCTGTCAACTAGGGGTAATAGTAGATACCCTATTTTGACCAGCCTTAAGACTTGGGCCATTTTTTTCGAACAACCGAAGATAAAAATTTGGATGTGCTATTTCACAAATTTCTAAACAGAAAAGTCGGGTTTAAGCTTTAATTCTAACCTTACACTCGTTTTGGCTAAATTAATTTAGACCTATTCAAAAATAGTTTTCTGAATTTTTCTTTTCTTGAAAATTTAACAGTTTTGGAAAATCAGCTCTCACACCACATGGCAAGCCATGTGGTTTTGAGATACCACATGGCAAGCCGTGTGTTTTTGAAAATACCACATGGCTAGCCATGTATTTTGAGTGGTTTGGAATTCTATAAAGACCCCCGCATTTAGTTTTTTTGCAAAAATGAGGAAAAATGAGAGAAAAATTTAGAAAAATTTTGTTTCACAAAGTCTTAAGAAGAGAAAATTTTGGAAAAATAATTTTTGTTTCAACAAATCTTAAATCTTTCTATCCATCCACTGATATATATCACCCAAAAATTCCATTAAAGCTTAAAGTTGCAATTTCTTACTGAGATCTCAAAGTATACTCCATAACCGTAAGGGTATTAGAAAGTTTGGTAATCATAAAATTCATCTTTTCCTCCAAATGTGAGTTTTTGCACTTTTCTCATATATTTTCATTTTTTTTTTTTTATCTAAATATATAATATAACATGGTAGAAATAATTGGTTGATTTACCTGATGTAATTTTTTTATTTTTTTGCATTTTTTTACTATTTTAAATATGTAGTTTTTTTTTATTCTAATAATAATGTAAATAATATAATAATATATTAATTATATTATGTTGTATATTATAATATTATTATACTATAATAATATATGTTTTTTGTGTGGTGGTGGATAAAACTGTCACACACACTTCTCTCAAATATATGTATATGTATTATTATTATTATTATTATTATTATTATTATTATTATTATTATTATGTTGTTGTTGTTGTTGTTGTTGTTGTTGTTGTTTAATTTTTTAGATTAAGCTTATGTTTAAGTTAGATAGTCGTTTTTTGTAATAATTTATACTTCACATCTTTTATTCAGTGTTGTAATAATTCTCCGCCCGGCTTCTTTCTATCACTTTTCATTTATTTTTATTTTTATTTTTATATCTGTAAATAAGAATCATGTTTTATTTTTCACTATATCCATGTTTTACACTCATATTTCATGTATTAAAATTCGGTTCATTTGTATATGTGTGTTTAATCAATTTCTATGTGATTTTGTGTGTTATCCCTTGTCTTGAAATGATTCATATGTCATTTATTAGCCCCTAAATTTTTAGCTGCATTTTTCGTATATGTATATATTGCATTAGAATTTTGTATTTAGGATCATGAATATTTTCTAACTTTGTGTTGTAGCTATTCGCGAGACAACGGTAAATATGTAAGTTTTTATGTTTTAGCATCTCATTTGTGTGTATTTTTCTTACTATGTTTAGCATCCTATCATGAGGCTATTTGCTTATTCAATATATCTTTATAAATGCCGATGGATGGAGGTTATGTTATTTAATTTGGAATAATATTGATTTTCATGTTTGTGAACTCAATTTGTACATTATTCAAAATTATTTCAAAAACACGTGAAATCAAATTGTTCCAAAATGGATGACACCGTCTATACTTATTTGTTTCACATAATAATTTCTAGATGTATTAAATAAATTGGAACATGAACATATAAAGTCAACAAAACTCATATCATTGTTTAGTAGAGGCCGATCTTTTAATCAGGTGAGCAGAGGTGTTCAATAAATGACCTTCCCTCCCTCATACCTAAGGTTCCAAATCGAGACATCTCTGGTTATGACGAACATTGGCCTTAGCACAAGTCATGGATTTCCTAATTTTCTCAAAATATTATTTGGCAACTTTGAGATTTGGTGATGTAATCCATTTCTAACAAATGTTTTGTAATAATATGGATTTTCTATAATAATAATAAAAAAAATTGTCTGATTTAAACTCTCATCTATGTTTCACATTGCACTCGTGAAACTAAATCAAATAAATCAAGTGTCTGAACTGTTTAGCGCTCACGGGGACCCCCTAGGTGATTCGACATGCATGACAGTTTACATAAGGATGGACAGTTTACATGAGGATGGCTAACTCTTTACTCGAGAAAATTGATAGCCATGAACTAAATCAGATTACTCATGATCAAAATACACATGCCGATGCTCTGGCCTGTTTAGCCTCGACTGTAAATTCAGAAGTTAAACAAACCATCAAAATGGGTTTCATTTCGGACCCAAGTTTCAACATCCCCGAGTGTCCTATTGTGAACATCATCTAAAGGGAGGCCGAGTTAAATAGATCCCATTGCTACATTCCTAGCTTCGGAACAATTGTCGGAGGATAAGAAGCAAGCTACAAGCTGTGAAATAAGGCTTGAGATATTATTTGGATCCTCAAGGAAAATTTTATAAAAAAAAAAAAAGAAAAACTCTCTCTAGGCCTTACTTAAAGTGTGTCCATCCGGACGTGCTTGAGGATTTTTTTGCTTAAATACATGAAGGCATTTGTGGTGCTCGTTCAAGAGGTAGATCATTGGCTTATCGAACCGTTACTTAAGGATATTGGTGGTCGACTATGCGTACTGACGTTGAGGATTATGTTAAGAAATGCGAGAATTTCCAAAAGTGTTCTCCACTAACACATCTTCCCGCCGAAGAGAGCTGAATTCCGTGACTAGTCCTTGGCCTTTTGCTCAATGGGGTTTGGATATAGTTGGGCCACTGTTGAAGGCTCCAGGCAATAAATGGTTCTTAATTGTTGCTACTAACTATTTCACAAAGTGAGTTGAAGCAGAACTGTTAGCACGTATACCGGATGTAGATATTAAGCGCTTTGTTTGGAAAAATACCATTACTTGACTGGGTATCCCCAGGGTGCTTATTTCGAATAACGGCACTTAGTTTGACTGCGACATCTACCAGGAATCGTACGACATGTATGGCATTCAGCCTTATTTTACTTCACTAGCTTATCCACAAAGTAATGAACAAGCAAGGCTTCCAACAAAGTAGTCCTGGACGGAATTAAGAAGCATTTGGAAAAGGCCAAGGGCAAGTGGGTTAAAGAATTTCCAAGTGTGCTGTGGGCACATCGTACTACGCCAAGACGATCTACTAGAGAAACTCTATTTTCTTTGTGTTTTGGCAATGAAGCTATTATCCCCCTAGAGATTGGCTTACCGACCCTTCGATCGAGGCTTTTAATACGGATGAAAATGACATGATGCTGGCATTGGATATGGATTTAGTTGAAGAACGCTGAGTTCAGGCCCTTGTGACGATGGCACGATATCATCAATAACTTGCTAAGTCATACAACCAGCGAGTGCATCTGAGCCGATATACTCTTAGCGAGTTGGTCCTTAAAAAAGTGTTACCTACTAGTAACAATCCTACTGACGGCAAACTCAACCCCAATTGGGTTGACCCATACCAGATCGATTCCATCGCCGGGACAAGGGCATATTGACTCTCAGACATGAAAGGCAAAAAGTTACCCTGGCCCTAGAATTTAACTCATCTTCGTAAATTTTACCATTGATGTAAATTTAGGCTTAATCTCATTGTATAATGTTTTGTATATATGCAAATAATCAATGATATGAGATATTATATTCACTATTTATTCATTTGATCATTGATTGTTTCTCTTCTATTTAGTTTAAGGCAAATAAAGCCTCCAAATTCGGAGCACTCTCCGTGCTCGACACGGAGTGCCATCAATAAAGTCTTCAAATTTGGAGCAATCTTCGTGCTTGGCACAGAGCGCCAATAGTAAAGCCTCTGAATTCGAAGCAATCTCCATACTCGGCATGGAGCGCCATTAGTGAAGTCTCCAAATTTAGAGCAATCTTCATGCTTAGAACGAAGCGTGATCAGTAAAGTCTTCAAATTTAGAGCAATCTTTGTGCTCAGCACAGAGCTCCATCAGTAAAGTCGCTGAATTTGGGGCAATTTCGCACCATCAGTAAAGTCTCCAAATTCAGAGAAATCTTCATACTCGACATGGAGCGTTATCATGGGAAAATAACATCTAATCACAGAAATTTAATGTCTATTTTATTAAAAAATGTCATGACAAACCACAAATTATTATTTTGCCGCAAACAAAAACATCTAAGCTGCCTAGTCGACACTCTAATTCCTATGGATTAGGTTAGAACTTGAGACGTCACTTAACTCTCCGAATTGGTGCTTTCATCTTCATCGTCTGTCTTTTCAGCATCATAAGCTGCAAATGGTATTGTGTAGCCTTTGTACAGCGGCGATGTAGAGTCAATACCCGCCACCTGCAAAGCCTTAATCCATTTGTGCTTGAAGTCGTGATTTTCACATCGACACACATCGTCGGCCAATTTCTTCCTTGTCGTTTCTATCGCAATTCACCTCCCTTCAAAGAAGCCTTTATTGTACACTCTGGTTTCAATGGCTTCCTTCATGAAAACGCTGGTAGTATCTCGATCCGCTATGGCATTATCCACTAGATGTTGAGTCACTTTGCTTTTTGCGATTACCAAATCAACCGCGCCTACTGCCTAGAGTTCAGTCACTCTAGCTTTTCAAACCTCTTCTTCCATGCTTTTCTCGACGTCATGGAGCCATCGATCCAAATTTTGGATATGCCCCTCTTCGTATCTCAGATCCTGCCGAGCGACGTGAATACGCATACCAATCTCAGATGAACAATAGAGTCCCTTCATTGTGCCATGAATGCCTTGTTAAAAGACACATAGTCAGCCCGGTTGACCATTGATTGATGAACTTCTGAAGGAAATATTTGCCGAGTGGATTCTATTACCATATTAGGATCATTCCCTAATAAGTCAACCTCTGTCATTGGTTTATTTCCAATGAAAATCGAAAACTCAAAGGGCATGGAGGTCTACTCGGCTCATTTTCAACCCGATGCAGAGTGTTATTCGGCTCAATCTCAGGCTGACGCGAAGGCCTATTTGACTCATTTCCAATCTGAGCCTTGGACCTTCTGTTGCCCTCTTTTTCATGAGTACTACCTTTCAGCAACCTACTTCATCGTTGTCTCCTATTTAAAATCTAGCTCGATTGTCTTGGCGAACAACGTTCAATTCTTAGGGACCTGCTACGATGCTCTCTTCTGCTTCTTTCATTTCAGGGAGATCTACTTCGACGATCGGATTCATTGGCTTCTAGTTGCTGGCTAGTCGCTACGTCTAAATCTGCCAGATGTTTTCCTTCTTTTCTATTATTGAAGAACAACCTCCCCGCCATAAATGTTGAAAGCAAATCTACTATTTTCTTCTCTTGACACTTCTTACTCCATAGCAATTTTGTGTAGGTGCTTGGGCTTGTTTGACATACGATTACCAAACGAGTTTCAAAGCCATTTTAATACACGTAATGGGCACTTCTTTCAATATCATTCTAGCACATGCCACGCGTCTACTGTCTCGTCATTTTAACCAGCCCACCGCCAACTAATCTACTTTTGGGCAAGGACAACTTGGCCCTACATGGTCGGCTCAGAATGTTCCCGCACACGGCATATCACCACATCTATTCGGCCTTAGCCTTGAGCTTTACATTCTCGATAATCAATGCGGCAATTCAACAATTTTTGTTTTATATTTTATTCCCTAATCAGGGCAAGGGCAAATAATGTATATATTTAGCATAAAGTTTGCCCCATTTGCAAAATTACATGAATAGCTTAGCTAAATTGTCTAAATTATGTTAAACTTGCCAATAGCATTTTCAATGATGTATTAATAGCCTTTTAAATGATGTATTTAAAAGTACCACCCTACTCAAATCTTTGCACAAAACAACATATTTTCATTCATAAACTGGCATTACATTTGATCAGTTTATAAAAAAATAAATAAATAAAAACCAAAATACAACAAAATGGGATAACATTAAGAGTCGTCTTCAACAGCCAAACGACAACAAAAGTGTTATTTTGGCCTGGACTTATTCTAGGTCCGACTCCAATGGCTCAACATCCTTTACCTCGAAAGGAATCAACACGTCGAGTGTATCTTGAGCAACAGTAAGGGCCTTGAGCCAGCCATGTTTGAAGTCTCTATTTTTGAAGGCCAAAACCTAATCGGCATATTTTTTAATGGCCGCATTCTCTCTTTGCTCAAAGGCCTTCATCGTTGCCGATTAAGCCTTCGTCAAAAGTCCCTATGCCTTAAGCAACTTCACTTTTAGCTTCCCTAGTTTTTCACTAACAGTTTTTAAGGCTACCTCAGAACGGTTTGTCCCTTCTTCAGCAAAGCGGCGAAGTAAGTCAGCGTGCTTTGTTTTCTCCTTTTCGGCAAAAGCTTTTTGTTGCTCTTCTGCAACCTTTTTCTATTCTGCCTCTGCTTTTTACATTACAATTGCCAGCTCAACCATTGCTGACTTAGCTTTACGCTGCTCAGCTGTCACTTCTGCCTGAAGCCGATTGTTTAACTCCACTACATCATGAAGACGACGGCTAATCTCGGTAACTCGTTCGACAGCCTACAAAACAAACTTTTTAAGACACTAAACACAACTAACATACTTTAAAGACATAGAACTTAACAAAATCACCGATTGTGCAACCATTACAACAAACAAAGCATCATGTTCAGCACAAAACATTGTCTTGTCTGATGGTAATATAATGGAGGTGGCCATGCTCAGTGCAACTCCAGGCTCCTTGATGGCCGAAGCATCTGTCAGAATAGATGCTCCCTTGATTCTGGGCTAAATTGGGTACGGCGCCTTCAAGTCAAGGTTGGGTGCAACTCTAGCTCTTTTTTCAACAGGTTGCTCAGTCGCTTGAGAAAATTCGGCAGGACTGTTGGAGGTAGCTGCGTCGATGGCTTCAATCGACGCCAATAGATGTGATTGTTACACCAATTCCACAATTGCAGCATGCTCAACAACCCCTTCCGTTTGGACCACTGCTAGAGTGTTGTCTACTCAACTAGAAGTTTCAGCAGATGCCTTCTTTTTAGCCATAATTCTCTCAGCGTTCCTCCTCTTAGCAAATTCAGCAAGGAAAAAGGATTCACCTGCCATTTCCTTCGATCTAGATCTAGGTAGATCATCCAAGTCAATAAAGATGTCTTTCTCCTAAGTACCCTCGATATCTATTTGGACAGAGGGAGTCACATGCTCTGAGTCGCTAATCTCTTGTAACAAGCCCGCGAGGGACCTCAATGGTGTTACAGTTCGGACTCGATTTGTCACGGTTCTTAATCTTGAACCAAAGAGTCCAAATCCGACAAATCGTTTTGAGAAAAAAACAGATTTTTTGAAAGAAGTGCCAAACATGGACTGCTTTGCCAGATACAGAGTCGCCACCTAAATATTTTATAATGGGGAAATTTAGGAAACCCTGACTCGGTGCCAAAGGCCGCGTGTCCATCATCACCAAAGTTGCCTCTGCTCAGGAACTTGGGTACGATTGGGGAAGGTCAGCTATGAGCACCCCCTCTCGCCCGATCCGAAGATCGGCCTCTACTAACCATGATATCTCGTTTTTGAAAACACACGCGTTCTTATTCCGATTAATTAGCTAGAATTACTATGTGATGCGCACAGCAAAAAAAGTATAGACTAGATCGCCTAATTTGGAACAAAGCATTGCATATCCGTTTGTTTGGAAATGTTTTAAGATTTGCTACTCGCAAGTAGGCTAAAACATGGATTTCAACGAGTTGTTCCAACTCAAATAATCCAACCTTCACCCACAGGCATTCAGGCAGTTATATCAACTAAGCATTTAGCCACATGGTAAGCATGCTGTCATGTTAACATTCACACTCATGCGAGATGCTAAAGCATAAATACTTACATCGTACTCCGTGCCAAAACAATGAAGCTAGTTAGCAAAACATGCATGACCCTAATTCATGTTAAGTGGCTAATGCATCACATACAAAATGCAATCTAGAATAGGCTCGGCTAATCCTAGGATGGCATGTAGAATGTGACAATTGATACACGTATTCAAATTGAATTTCAAATACAATGCAGTTAGCATGATGCGCCGAGCCCCGTGCATGCAATACAAATGAATGAATGCAAACATGCGAAGCATAAGAATGCTAATTGAGATATGCCCTAAATCTAACCATTGTAAGCGGTTAAATAAAAGGGAAGAAAGACGTGAGGTTGGAAGACATACACACACCCACGCACACTTATTACAACATTGGCCCTCACTCGGAGGGTTCGAACAAATAATACAAGCCGCCTAATTAACTAACTCACGAGCTAATTAAATATTACAAAACCAAATAAATAACTAGCTACAACTAATTATTACACAACTTAATTAATTAACAAATCAATTAACTAATTAATGAATGACAACAAGCAAATAGGGAAAGCGGTAAATGATGCTATTCCAGCTCTGTTTGAAGAAGGGAGGCATGCATGCTCGCTTCGGTTCCTCGCTTTGGAAGGCCTTCCGGTTGCTCTTTAGAGGCTCTGTTTGCAGGGTGTCTTCCAGTGCTTGTTGCTGCAACTTACCAAAACACTGCAGGGGGAAGCTACCAGTGGCCTGCCGGCCATGAGAGGAGTACTGCCGGCCAAAGATGGCTCATTGCCAGCCAAGGGTGACACACTGCCGGCCATCAATGGCAGGCTGCCGGCCACTGGTGTGTGTAGACACCCCATTTTTGACCGTCCTCAAGACTTGGTCGTCACTGATTGAACACTCAGTGATCACCCTTGTTTGTGTTCGTCTTGAGTTCCCGGAAGCCTTGGCAGCGCGCCTCGTCTCAGGACCTCTCGACTCGACCGTTTTGTGGTTGGTTTGGCACCAAACACTTGTGTTTTGCCTTTGAGAGGCAGGGTAGGGCTTGTAGACCATCCCCACCCATCACCGGCCATGGCTTAAGGCCACCGGCTGTGTTTTGTGGTCACCGGCCAAATGTTTGGCCAGCCGGCACTATAGATAGCCGGCCGGCTATCTTTTTTTGGTCAATTGCATCTTTGGCAGGCCGACTACTGTGCATCTGCTTTTGCAGATATTTTTGGGCAGCTGGCATACACTGTCACCCCCTCCATACACGTGTATGGAGGGATTGCCCTCTTGTTAGCTTCCTTTGGAAGCTTTACAAGAGACAATTGTCTATAAAAGAGAGGGTCTTCTCTCTTGTTGAGGGTTAGACATTTTTTAGACAGCATTTCCAGAGCTTTGAGTTCTAGGGTTAGGGTTTGCATATATCCTATCTCTATATCTCTCTTTGTGTATTTTGGGTGTGTTTTGCCTTGGTTTTGCACACAAACACTCACCATCACACCTTTTCTTGGAGCTGAGACCCTTGAGGGTTATTTTTGGAGTTTTGGAGCTGGTTTGAGCTTGAGGAACCAGCCGGTCCACCATTGGTGAAGAGGGTCTTCAAGGGTAAGATGCTTGTCCCTTTATTCCCCATTTTTGCATTGTATTTTTGCCTACCTTACAACTATTTTTGAGCTTTGTGTATAACATATAAAAGTTCTATTTTTTAGTGCTCGAAATAGTTTGTTAAGGGTGCTTTAAGCTTTGGGTTTGTTTGACCCCTCTTAAGCCTTGTAAGGCTCCATTTTGTGCCATTTTGAGTGAGCTCCGGGACCATTGAGTTTGGGCCTCCTCACCACTAAAATCTTAAGGGATTTCAGAGGTGAGGATGGTGCCTTAAGGTCCTAGGAAGGAGAGGGCCACCCCCTCTCCTTGTTGTCCTTAAAAAGGACCATCTTTGCCTCTTGAGGGAGCACCATGTTTAAGTGTATGTTGACCATGCCTTAGCTATTTTTCATGCTTATTATGTCATAATATAGCATTGTTGTATGTTGGTTTTGGTACACCATGCTTGCTTAGCATACATGCCTTGTAATGCCTTGTCTTAGCCTTAACATGTCTCATGCTTTGAGTCCTTATTCATGCATGTTTAGGCCTAGCTTTGTGAAGCCTTTATGTTTATTTTGCCATGTTTAAGGTCTGTCCTTGGTTGTTTTGGTCGATCAAAACATGTATCGCATAGCTCCTTTGCATTTTGGCTTGTCAGCCTTAAGTGTGTGAATGTGTAGCATGCATTGCTTGCATCATTTCAGTAGTTTGGAACCATTTAACATGCCATTTCAGTCCATTTAACATGCTTGTATGCTTGCCTTTAATGCCTCTTTGATGCTTTGGAAGCTTGTGTTGTATGCTTCATGTTTTGGGCAATTATGCATGCTTTTAGATTTGAGTCACTTAGATGCCATCTAGGTGTTCCTTTGGTATTGTCTAGGTCTGCCTTGAACCTATTTTAAGTCCTCTTGGCCTTGTGAGGCTTGGTTGACTTAGTCATGGTTTAAGTCTTCTTGGCTTGCCTCAAGTATTTGGACCTTAATTGCATGCCACGCTTGTCTTGTTCATTTGGTTTGGCATCATTTTAGCATGATTTCAGAGCTTTCCATTGCATGCTAATTGTCCGTGTTTGCATCTTCTTAAGTGTGCTTAGAAGTTGCTCTTTATGCTTGAATGTTGGTCCATGTTTTCATGCATGTTTGTGTGTTATACCTCACTTCCATAGCATCTTGGCCACTGTTTTAGGCTTGTTTGAGAGTTGCCTAAATTAGTTTAAGTCCATCCCTTTGTTTGTTACATGCACTCCTTGTATGTTGTAGCATATTGGTGAGTTGTTGCATGATTGAAATTGCATGATTGAATGAAGTCACATGTTGACTTGCATGCTTGAATACCCACATTATGCCTTGCATACTTGTTGGTTGCATTGTCTCATGCCTTGCATGCCTTATATGCTTGTTTGCATTTTCGTGTTGCATACTAGTCAACATGCTTAGGATTGCATTCCATGAGCATGCATGCTAGACCTCTTGAAATGAGTGTGATGGAGGTTGGGCCTCCTTCTGTTTTTATTTGGTTTGCATTTCATTTGAAATTGAAGTTGCATGCTTGGTCTCTTGGGCTATCACGCTTTGAAATGCGCGATTGGTGGTCCGAGAACCAAGGTTCATGTCCCTTTGAGTCATAAACATGATAAGGGATGTGTTGGTGCACATATTTGCTTGAAATGCATTGCCATGCCAAGTTTTGCCCTCTGCTGCTGTCAAACACAGATTCTGCAGAAAGATTCGGCCGGTCGGCCACCATTGTTGGCCGATGGATCAAATTTATGGCCGGTGACCATTCTCTATGGCCGGTGGTGTTCTCCTTCAGCTGGTGGTGTTCTCCTTCAGCCGATGGTGTTCCACAGCATTCAGAGAAGCAACCCTGAGACTTTGGCAGTAATCAGGGGAGCAGAGCAGGAAAAACAGAGGCATCTTGAGCATGGCAGTGGACTTCCGAGCGGAACCGAACGTGCATGCATTGGACCCTCTTCTCGAGGCTGCTATTTACTGCTTAATTAGATTAATTAATTTATTAATTAATTAGGTGGTTTGTAATATTAATTAGCTTGCTAGTTGGTTAATCTGTATTATTCTTTCGATCCCTCCGAGTGGGGGCTAATTTGTAATAAATGTGGGTGCGTGTGTGCATGTCTTCCAACTCCCACTTCTTTCTTCCCTTTTACTTACCTGCTTTGATGGTTAGTATTAGGGCATATTTACTTAGCATACCTTATACTATGCATGCGTGCATCATTCATCAGTATTGCATGCACCGGGCTCGGCACATCATGCTAACTGCGTAAGTATTTCAATTCCAAATTGAATACGTGCTATCTGTGCATTTTTTTTACATGTCATCCTTAGATTAGCCGAGTCTATTCTAGTGACATTTTGTATGCGATGCATTAGCCACTTAACATGAACTAGGATCACGCGCATGGTTACTAATATGTTCTTGTTTTAGCACGGAGTACTTTGTAAGTATTTTATGCTTTAGCATCTCGCACGAGTGTGAATGTAAACATGACAGCATGCTTACCATGTGGCTAGATGCTTATGTGATATAACTGCCTGAATGCCTGTGGGTGAAGGCTGGATTGTTTGAGTTGGAACAACTCATTGAAATCCGTGTTTTAGCCTACTTGCGAGTAGCAAATCTCAAAGCGTTTTCCAAACAAACGGATATGCAATGCTTCGTTCCAAATTAGGCAATCTAGTCTATACTTGTTTGTTATGCGCATCACGTAGTAAATCTAGGCTAATAACCGGAATAAGAACGCATAACATTTTCAAAACAAGATATCATGGTTAGTAGAGGCCGATCTTCGGATCGGGCGAGAGGGGGTGCTCATAGTTGACCTTCCCCAATTGTACCCAAGTTCTCGAGCCGAGGCAACTTTGGTGATGACGGACACGTGGCCTTTGGCACCGAGTCAGGGTTTCCTAAATTCCCCCATTAAAAAAATATTTAGGTGGTGACTCTGTATCTAGTAAAGCAGTCCATGTTTGGCACTTCTTTTCTAAAAATCTATTTTCTCAAAACGATTTACCGGATTTGGACTCTTTGGTTCAGATTAAGAACCGTGACACAAATCGAGTCCGAACTGTAGCGAGGTCCCTCGGGGGCTTGTTACAGTGTGCTAGGACACCAAACTGCAACGAAGCACAAAATAGAGAAAATGGAGGGTCTTCCAAGGGCATGTACGCACCATGGCACTCCAAATCACCTCAAAACATCAAGGGAGAGGCCAAATCGGATCCACGACCATCAATCACGCGTCCCAATGCATGATGGCCAAAGATCCAACTTGTGCAAATCAATATGAAAATGAATGCACAAATAAAGCAAGTAAAGCCTAGAACTCTATCATGAATCATCAAGAGCTTCGGCGACCGAGAATTGAGACACGTTCCATCACTTGAAGTATGAAACGCCCCTCGTTCCTCATGCTCGGATTAACACTTAATCCAAGCAATGCAACACATAAGCATGGCAAACATGCAATGCGAACAACCTAACAAGGCTAATGACATGCAACAAGCACATAAGCATGGTGTGAGGTGACAACCTTGGACAACATGACGAAATGCAACATGAACATGTGAACATGCAAGGCATGTAAAGCTAAATAAGTATGCAACAACATACTACATGTAACAAGCATGCGACAACATGGTAAAATGGGCTTACACCAAAGATGGACAGCTCTCAACTAGGTCCAAATCAGTAGCCAAAGGCAATGAATTGATGTCACGAAAAGCATGAAATGTCAAGATAAGCATGCATGCCAAATGGCTAAAGTATTAAGGCACAAAGGGGTCAACTCTTAAGCACACTTAAGGAGCAACAAACATAGATACATGGCAATGAGGTAAGCTCTGAAATACATGTAAATTGATGCCAAATCAACTCAACGATGCAAGCAAAGCATGTTAGGATGCTCAAAGCTCAAAGTAAGGAAAGGGACTTAAGCCATGGCCATACAAGGCAAGCCCCAAAGGGCAAAGGGGACCTAAAACAGTCCTAGGGCAGGTCTAAGCAAGACCAAAACCAAGCTCAAAGCTAGCCAACACGGGCTAGAACACAAAGCTAAACACAAGGAGCATGCAAGGCATTAATAAGGCAATGCACTACACCTATTGAAATCAAACATGGCATGACTTGGACAACCAAAAATAGAGTTACATCATGGTATAATAGGACCCAAAATGCACTGAAATGATGAGCCAAAGGCTTAGGCTAAGTGGCATGCCCAAAAGCTCATTCTTAAGGCATAAAGCACAAGCTATATAAAGCATTCAAGGCATGTCAAATGCCAGTGAATGACAACATTTCATGGACTGAAATAGCATGTGGAATGAGGGCAAGGCATGCAAACATCACACGTATGGCATGGTAGGGGTCTCAAAACCCAAGACTAGCCTAAGCATTTACACTATAGCTATACAAAGCATGAGTGATATGGCCATGGCGGCCCAAAACAGTCCTAGAACACTTCAAAATAAGCATAAAATCATGTTTAAGCAAAGCCAAAATATGCTAGTATGATGAGTCAAAACATCATGCACAAAGAGCTGGGAAACAAGATTTGTTCTACACCTATATGGAGCATGCAAAGGATGATCAAACCAACTATGGATAGGGTCATGTCATGCCAAATGATGACCAAATACATGCTGAAATGTAAACCAAACAAGCTAAAATGACATAGCAACGCATTGAGCATATGAAGCTAGTTTAGGGGATTTACACTACAAGTGCATCATGCAAGCATGGAGTAACAAAACCAACCCAAAACAGATTCATGGCATGGTAAAAACATCACCAAAAATGGACTGAAATGGACTCAACAAAGACTATGCACACATGCTACTTTGATGAGCTATGAATGGAGTTACATTACACATGCTAGATGCAAGCAAGGCATGACCAAACCAGCCTTGGACAGGACCAAAGTAGGTCTTAGAAGTCACAAAAAAGGGCCTAAACCAAGCCTCAAAAATGCATAGAGGGTTGGTCCTTTGGAAGGCCAAAAATGCAAGCAAAGAGGAATACAAAAAGAGGGGACTACCCCCTCTGATTAAGGACCTCAAAACCATACCTCTACCACTGAAAATCCACTAGATTTCAGTGGTAGGAAGGCCAAACCAAGGCTAGCTCAGATGCCTCCAAATATGGCTTAAAACAAAGCCAAACAAAGCATGCAAGGGGGCTACACACCCCAAACAGCAAAATGACCTTAACCAAACTTAGAAAGCACTTAAAAACAAGACTTTTTTCAGTTATAAGCAAAGCCTAAAACAATATGCAAAGAGGGCTGAAGCAAGGTGCAAGAAAATGCAAAAATGGGGGAAATGCTCACCCTTGAAGACCCTCTTCGAAATTAGCAATTTCAGGGGGTAGAAACTGGTTTTCAGAGCTCAAGAATCCCTCCCAAGAAGCTTGATCCAATGGTGGTGGTGTATATCTAGGTGTTGTAGTGTAAAAGTGCAAGGAATCCAACTTCTAAGCACTAAACACAAGCAATATAGAGAGAAAGGGAGTTTTTTGCTCTTCAAAAACTCTGAACCTCGTCAAAGAGGATGGCCTCTTGCTTATATAGAAGGAGGCAATGCAAAGCTTCTTCAAGAAACTTTGCAAGAGCTGCATCCCTCCATACACATGTATGGAAGGGAGATAACAAAAACCCAGCTGGCTCAAAAGATCTGCCTGGAAACCAGCTGAGATAGAGGAGGTGCCGGCCATCAGTAATGGCCGTCAGTGCCACACTGATGGTCAGCAGCGCTTCATCAGTGGCCGGTAGGGGCAAAGCCATGGCCGGCAATGCACCAAGAGGGCCACTCTGAAAGGACCAAAACAGGGTCCTAAAATGAGGCAGAAAGGATACAAGGTCCGGGAAACTCGAACAGGTGACGTTCCGCCTCGACAGTCAAATGCTGGGCGAGCAATTGAACCAGTTGTTGGGTGTACCTACAAGCACAACCAAGTCTTGAGGACGGTCAAAAATGGGGTGTCTACACTCCTCTACTGTTTCCTTAAAGCTGACTTGATCAAATGTTATATCAAGTTCATTATTCGATTCTTGTTCTTCGTCCTGATGAACGACTTGTATGACGACGACGCTTAAGCTAGCTTCTTGATCGGCGTCTTGCTTCAAGCCTTGTTCGACATCCTGATTGCCATTTCTACCGCTTTGCTCACCAACTAATGATTCCTCAATCCCAATTTATTTCCAATTAATGAAGCTAAGGAATACAAGAGCTAAGTGCTATTGTTCACCTCTTGGAATTGGTATGCGATCGGCAGCAATGAATTATCAGTAGGAAGGATCGTATCTTAGCAAAATATGGGCGGCACGTCCCTGTCCTTGGAGATTTGGGCAACCAGCGAAATCAAGTACGGTGTTTACTTGAGCAAGAATAGCTTTCTCTGTTGAAGTGAGGGACTTCTTAAGATTGTTGCCTACAAGAAGAAGAAACACGGTTAGCCTACAAAGGAGAAGCTAATTAACACCTAAACTGACAAAAGAACTACTCAGCCACCTGGTTCAGCCTTTTGCCTAGGTACAGGATTTAGGTGATCTTCTCCTTCACCAAATTCCTAATTGCCCTGAATGATAACCATTTGCCAAAACTGGCGAGCATGGTTACTAAGTGGTGGTCAATATCCTTGGCTCTTAAAAAGAACCTTCCTAGTCAACCAGAAAATTTGGCAAGGGCATAGCAATGCCGAATGGTAGGAATCCCTAATTTAAGTCGGAGTCGATGGTTTAATTCTATTATGCTCATGATTATTGGGTAGAAATTTACATTGGGCTGGGAAGGAATCAGCCCCCAAAAATGAAGAACAGATCCGAGCACAGGATGGAGACGGAAGTGAACCCCACCCTCGACAATCGCCAACAGAGGAAAGACAATGGTGTTGAGATCAACCCTCTCCATGTTGACCTCCACATCCCCAACGAAAGTCAGTTGAACGTCGTTAGGGATAATGAAGTGACAACGAAAGTCAACAACCTTATCCTCAGAAAGGAGGGCTTTTAGATGATTAGCCATAAGAAGATCGAAATCGAGCGCGAGATAAAGAAACAGTTGGAGAGATGATGGAAATTCTAAAAATGAAATAAGGGTGAAGCTTGGAGGACTTACACGAAAGATGCACAAATGTAGAGAGAGCAGAGCAACCGCAGATGAAGTCTTGAAGGTGAAGAGTTGCGAAGATGAAGTCTTTTCGGAAGTAAAAAGGCGGAGAAGGTTTTCAAATAGCATTAAATAGATGAAGATTTCGAAGAAGTGGGAAACTTTACACATTCCACATCATGTCCCATTTGACATGTCAAAGATAAAATGGTGTGCCCATTATGTACCCGAATTTCAAGACGCCTCAAGTTTGTCAAAGAAAGCCAACTAAAGCGGCCCTTCCGTGGCCCTTCCGCGGCCAAACACACCAACTACTCTGAATTCAAGGATAATTGGGTGCTCGGGCAGGAATTGCGGAAGTCGAATAAATGCAATATGGAAAACTGAAAACGGAGCATATTCAAGCCCATCTTAGATGGGCCAAATTCGCTAAAAGCCCATTGGGTTAAAACACAGCGCTGAGTACACAGAGCCGAGTAGGCCAAGATGAACCGAGGGCATTTGCTGAGTAGAAAACCAGGACTTAAGGCAAAGTTAGAGGAATAGAGACAAATTGGTAGAATGAGTGGGCCCAAGCTATCTCATTCCCGATATGCAGTAGAAGTATGGGCTAGTATGGGCTACAAAAAAAAAAATGATGTGAGGCTACCATAAAGAAAATATTTATAAGGATGGCTATAAAAGGAAGGGAAGAGAAAGAAAGAAGGTATGATATCACACCCACACTTTGATCAATAAGAATTCTTCTTTCCTTCTTTAAGGAATTAACTTACTCGTCGGAGTGCTAATTTCGACACCGCCAACCGAAATGTTTTCCTATTTCAAGTATCAAAGCGAGGATCTCTCATGGGTTCATTTGGCACAGAGGAGTATTGTAAAGCCACTCCTCATACCAACCATTGAGGCTCTAACAAGCGTATGGGTCCTCAACCCTTGTGGTTGGTTTAGTGAATTATTCTTGACATGTATTATTGTTGAGCTTTTTTTTTTTTTTTTTTCTTTTTTAATCTCTATTTACGTTGTGTTTGGTATATAGATTTATATAAAAATTTAAAAATTAAAAGAAAAATAATTTTTTTTACATAAATTTTATTCATATATATATTTTTTTCTTTTCTTTTTAAAATTTCTACTCAAATGTATAATTTAAACACCGACTGAATATACAAACAGAGATAAGATTGAAAACTATTATTATGTTTCAAAAATGATCTTTTCCACTAAAAAGATCTTGAAACTTCCAGTTCATTGAGCTCTTGAAAATTCAAAGTACGTTGAGAACACATTGCATACACCTTATAGCAACACATTTTCGAGAGTTTGTTGTTGTACACCTTTAATTTTTAATTTATTATTGTTTTTTATTTTTTCCATGAGAGAAAATGTCATAGGCGAGAGGAAGCCTTCTTTCACCCAAAAACACCTCAATTTACATCAATGCAAGATTCTATTATATGCTATCTCCATACAACTAATTATTTCTTTTATTTATCTTAGGTGGTGGCAAATAAAAATATTATGGGACAAGTTTCTCTCCAATCTAAGATTGGACTGAAGCGGGCTACTAGGCTTGTAGAGGCCCACCACAGGTCCTGTTTCGATGATTCGAATCGTTCAATGTGTAGAACTCGTCAATTATTTGATCCCTGTAAAAAATCACATTGATCGGATATTGATAGCTACTTGATCGTATCATATTTCTGTCAATGGTAAATATAATTTTCAAAATAAATTGTTGACAAAAAATTTGATTCGATCAAGTAGCTATCGATATTTGATTAATATTATTTTTTTACAATGATAAAATACTCGACGAGCTCTACATATTGAATAGTTCGTATTATCGAAGTAGGACTTGTGGTGGGTCCCACAGATCTAAAGTACCATCTAATTTGTGAACTAAAGACAAGCCTAACCCTAATAATATTTATCGATCCCATCATTAGAGATAAGAGTTTTGCTAAACTTTGAAATTATGATTGTCAATATTGGGCAAGTGATAGCAACTAAGAGCATCTCCAATGGGAGCTGCTATTGCCATAATTTGGCAGTGGATGCTCTAAACTTTGCTCTAATGGCAAGTTATGGCAGCTGCCATATGTGCTAGATCATCTAGAAAAACCTTACTCATTTCCTTCCTTCCTCCTAGTAAAACATCCCTCATTTCCTTCTGCCATTTTTGCAGAAAAACACTGAAACTAGTATTTTCGGGCGACCAGCTGGACCACTAGTTTCTATGTCAAAATGGCAAAAATAGCAACTGACCAATTGGAGCACCATTGCTATTTTTCATCCATTTTCTACTCTTCATTGCCATAATTTGGCAATAGCAATGTTATTATAACATTTACCATTGAAGATGCTCTAAGAGCTTGTTTAGTATGTGCTAAAATAACAGCATATTATCATATTTGGATCACAATCATCTTATTTGAATCACATTACCTCTTATTTAGATCGCATCATCTCTCTACCACACCACTTCAACTCTAACCCACATTTTACATTTTATTTATTTATTTATTTATTTTTTTGTAAAAAGTCAAAAAATTAACTAATCTAACACTTTTCAAACAATCCCTAAATTTTGATAATAACAAGTAAAATATAGCATAATACATCTAGAAAAATCATTTGGTGCCATGTGACACTACGGGACACATATCACACACCAATCACAAAAGGTAATATTATGAATTCAGACTTGATTATTAAAAAAATTATCCAAGATTATCATCTCATGATTCAAATTTATCTTCCATACGGATTTTATATTACACAAATTTAATTTTCATCACATAATCACCCACCCAAAAAAAACTGGGTGATTTTGTCTGATTCGAGACTTTTTTAATCACAAATTATTATGCCTCATGCCAATTTTTTTTTTTTATTTATTTTTTATCACCAAACACAAAGTTATGATTTCACCTCCTCCACCAATTACAAATACTGAGAGAACACCTAATGGGTTTTTTTTTGCAACTTAAAAGAGCTTATTATAACTTATTTTAATTTGAAAATCTATGTCAGAATGTTTGGTACAGCTTTTGGTTGTAGTTTATTAAACAAAAAATAATTTAAATAAGTTGAAAAAATTGATAGATGCATACTCTTAGTTTTTTTTTTTTTTTTAATTATTAATTTTTAGGTTAAAAAAATTCTACCAAACTGGAATAATAATGAATAATGTTTGGTAGCTCGAGACTTCTCCCTCCCGAATCCCCCTGATGCCCAAAACGACGTCGTTTTGGGCATTAGGTTTTTTTTTTTCTTTTTTTTTTCTTTTTTTTCCTCCATTTTCACGCAGGGGGAAGAGGAAGAGGGAGAGGGAGAGGGAGAGGGAGAGAGAGAGAAGAAGAGGGAAAAAGAGGGCCGTCGTCGCAGCTCCGCCCGCCCTCGTCGCAGCTCGTCGCCTCCGCCTCTGCCCGATCGTCGTCGTAGGCCGATCGTCGTCCGTCTCCGCCTCTGCCTCCTCCGCCTCCGCCCCCGCCCCCCGCCTCCGCCTCCAGCCCAATTTATTAGCCCCCTCCAGTCCCTTCTTCTCCCTCCTCCTCCTTCTTCCCTCTCTCCTTCTTCCCTCTCTTCTTCTTCTTCTTCTTCCCTTCTTCTTTTGCACAGAGAGGAAAAAAAAAAAAAAAAAAAAAACGGCAACGGCAACGTTTTGGAATTAGGGGGATTCAGGGGAGCTCGTTTTCGAGCTCCCTAGCACGGTCCAATAATAATGTCCCTTGGGCATCGAATAACTTCTCGTCCGTGGACATGCTTTCACAAAGGTATTTAACTATCTTAGTTAGTCACTGTAACCTGATTAAAAGAATTGTGTTTAGAAAGTTGTTTCTTTTTCTTTTTTTTTTTTTGGTAGCTGATTTGATGATTGTAAGAGAAGAAAATAAAATAATTATAAATTAAATATAACATTTTATCTTATTAATTATTTTAATTTATTTTATTTTTTAATAATAAGTTACTTTAACACAATTATCTTCCCAAACAAGGGTAAAAGCAAAATTTAAGGCATATATATAAATATATATATATATATATTAGGGTGAAACACTAATAAGTCTCAAAATGTGCTCTTGTGAACGGTTTAGTCCTCTCTTTTTTTCTTATAAACTCAAAGGTCCCATTAAAGTGGAAATTATATAAAAATGTAGTCACTTACATGTTTGGGTTTAATTTTTTAAGAATAAAAGTGATTTTCTCAAAATGTAAAATTACACATTTGGGCAATTTCCACTATAGAAGTTTTGAATTTTCTCTCATTCTAGAACAAATCACACATTATGAACAAAGACCTAAACTCTAATGTAACACTCCAATAACGTAGCACTTCAATGTAACACATTAAAAATTTCTTTAGTGTACTTTTCCCAATCGTGACACTCAAAAAAACTCTTTGGTGTATTGTTCCCAAACGTAATGTTAAAAAAAAAAAAAAAAAAAAAAAAAAAAAAAAAAAAAAAAAAAATTCTTTAGTATACTTTTTCTAAACGTAACACTTCAATCAGTGTAATTTCAAATATAACACTTCAATGTAACATACTTCAATATAACACACAAAAACACTAAAAAAATTCCTTAATGTACTTTTTTCAAACGTAACACTCACAGTTTGAAATTATACATTGGGTAAATTACAATTACACCTCCTGAAGCTTGGGTTTAATACATATCACCTCCTGACGTTTGAGAAATTACACTAACCCCCTATCATTGTAATTATTTAGACGGAATGAAGACATTGAACTCATACACTCTCTCTTCATTTGCTTTGCTTTACTTTCTCTTTTTTTTTTTCTCTTTTCCTTTACTTTTTTTTTAAAAAAAAATATAATTTCCTCTGTTTTTCTATTAGGAGTTGTTACCTTTTATATAAGTAAGAGGATTTGTGAAATGAGACTATTAACCACAATGGTAGGAATGTAATTTCCAAAACTTCAAGGGGGTAGTAATTAGACCAAACCTCAAGGGGTGTCAATGTAATTTACCCTTGTACATTTGTTCAAAACTTACTAAAGAATATTTATACTCTTTTTGGAATGGTTTGAACAATCTCACTTTTTTTTTTTTTTTTTTTTTTTTTTTTTGGAGCGTTACGTTTTGGATAAATACACTAAAGAGTTTTTGTATGTGTTACGTTAAAGTGTTACACTAAGGGATTTTTTTGGAGTGTTATTGAAATATTACGTTTGAAAAAAGTACACTAAAGAATTTTTTTTGTATTACATTAGAATGTTACACTAAAGAGTTTTTGTGTGTTGCATTAGAGTGTTACACTAAGAAATTTTTTAGAATATTATATTAGAGTGTTACATTTAGAAAAAGTACATAAAGAAGGTTTTTTGTAGGTCACATTAGAGTATTATACTAAGGAGTTTTGTGTGTATTACAATAGAGTGTTACATTAAAGAATTTTTTTTGTATGTTATATTAGAGTGTTACGTTTGGAAAAAAAATACACTAAGGAGTTTTTTTGTGTTACATTAGAGTGTTACAATAAGAAATTTTTTTGTGTATTACTTTAAAGTGTTACACTAAGGAGTTTTTTGGGAGTGTTACGTTTGGAAAAGTACAGTAAGGAGTTTTTTTATGTGCTACATTAGTGTTACATTTGGATGTTAATTAATGTCAATGTTACAATAGGAACGAACACCAAAAAAATGAACGAACACCACACCAATAACACCACAAACGGAGTAACATCATTCACCTACAAATCACTCAACTAAATCCCCACAAAAAAAAAAAATAAATAAATAAATAAATAATTAGAAACGTAAAAGCCTACCTTATCTATGCACACCCAACATTAGGAAAAAAAATCGGAACAAAATTACACACGAGAGCAAACAAGTAAACTTTCAAACCCCCAAATCAAAAAAATACGACATATCTAAAATAAAAATGACTAATTGATTTGAAAGAAAATTTTTAAGACTAAATGGAATAGTTTTTCTCCAAATGAAATTTATAGATAATTTTTCTTATTTTTTATTATGTAAAGTATTCTAAGTCAACTTACGCACACTAAACTAAATATTTAATCTGAATAATTCTTTTGAAATAAGACTGACACTACGATTCGTAAATCTAAGATGCACGTTTACTGATTAAGGAATGTGAATCTGCGACCTAATCTGGCTAGGGGCTAAGGCATCTAATCAGCCAAAGTAAGAAGAAAACATTGCCAATGTTCCATCACCTCAAACATGCTATCTGCCTGTCATATATGCCCTACTACTACACAAATAGAAGAGAGCATTTTATGAAGCAATGACTACTTGGAAAGCCTAATGTACCCTATAACTGCAACAGACTTTACAAAAGAGATCTGTGCCTACAATATGTATATTACTATTTTGTCCTTTTTGTGTATCACATTCTATTACTCTTTTCCATATCTTTAGCTTAAAAGTGCACGAATGGAGACACAAAAAAAAAAAAAAGGGAGATAATTTTACCGGCTGTTTAATATGCAAGTGGTTCTAATATGCTTGAAATGAAAAGTCAGAAAACACATGGTTTCATTTTCTGATCTGATGGAAAAGAAAATCCCAACAATTTCTTGAGAAGTCGAAAAATTAGGTGTTGTTGGGTAACGCTAACAGTCTACCGTTTTTAGTTTACAAAAAATAATAAACATAATTATGCTTTATTTTTGTTAAAATAAAAAAAAATATATATATATTTGATACACAAATATTTTTAAATTTTATTTTTAAAACAAATGAAAAGGGGCTGTTATCGACAATTGGAAATAGCGATTGTGGTGGTTGTTCACCGGAGGAGGTGGTAGCTAAAGATGATTGCCATCAGTGAGAGATTGTTGGCAGTGGCCTGAGGCGATTGCTAGCCACAGGAAGTGGTAGTCAAAAGTAATTGCTAATAATCAGATATGGTAGCCGATTAGCCACCTAAGATAGTTATTAAGAAGATATAGTAGTTAAAAGTGATTAATGTTAGTAAGAGGTGGTGGTCAGAGGTAATTGACGGAGGAGGTCATCGACGATAGTACTTAATAGTAATAAAGTATATTTTGAAAAGTGAGTTAAAAGTCACTTCTCAGCTTTTAACCTACTTCCCTCTATTAAAAAAAAAAAAAAAAAAAAAAATCAAAAAACAATTTTTAACCATCTTTTCAAAACACCCCTAAGTAATAGATGGTGGTTGGATAAGGCCGAAAAATAAAATAAAATAAAATAAAATAAAAAGCAGCTAAATTGAAGCAAGTGAAACAAAGATTTTTGTGTTTAAATTTTATAAATTGTTTACAACTTTTTGAAAACAAAAGGAGAAACTAAATGAATTTTTATTTATGAGTTTAATAAATCTTTTTAATATAAATAAAAAACAATGAATATAATTATGGTACTAAATAGGCCTTAATGCTTTTGTTTTGTTAAACAATAGTTTGATACTAATTAAGTTGACAAGAAAGTCTTATGATGCTCCAAAATGCAAGTTCTTAGCCCAACGAGTCGAGTCTAGTTTTGGTAATGCTTGACCTTGGTTTTCTTAAGATTGGTTTGAGTTCCAACTCAACTTGTCAAGTATATGAAAAATTTGATTACAAAAATGAGTTGACGTAGAGCTTGGAAAAAAAAAAAAACAACCAAACTTAAATTAATTAGCATATTAATAGGGGAAAAAAAATTATGAGCAAATATAAAAGAACGCTCATACTAATATCAAACTCATCAATCAAATATGTAAATTTACATAAATATCAAATATAAGTAGAGAAATAAAATAAATTAATAAAAATGTATTTGATGTATTATTAACATAAATATTAATTCATATTTCTTGTGATCACGAGTTCAGATCCACTCAAGCTTAGCTCAATTACCAAAACAATTTAAAAATCAAGTTCAAATTTAATAAATGAACTGAGTTCAAACATGTTCTAAGCAAATTAACCTCAAATTATAGATGAATAATTCGATTCAGGGGTGTTTTGGGAAGAAAAAAAAAAAAGAGCTAACTTTTAGCTTTTTTACCTATTTTGGGTCACATCATCACCTTTCACATTTTTTATCCACAAAAAGATAAAATAGACTAAAAAAGCCAAAAAACTAACTTTTTATCAACTTTTCAAAACATCACTCAATTGGAACCCCATTCGTAGGATATAGGTGTTCACTTTTATGTTTCCACAATTGAGAGAAAAATCAGCTCTGGCATTGGTGCCATCCTAGTTCATATATTTAGAGGCCATTTTCAAAGGGTAAACTACACTTAACTGCTGTAGTTTTACTTAAAATTCAATTTGGTTGCCATTATTTTAAACTAAATAGTTTAATTCATGTACCTTAAGTCTGGTTTTGATTTGATCCTTTCCATTTAAGTCAGAGGTTAAGATTTTAGAACATTTATCAGTTTTCTAAAATGTACACACAGAAAAAAATAAAAATAAAAATAAAAATAAATAACGATAAAATGATCAAATTACAATTAAATTTAAAGCATAGGGACCAAATTATTCAAAATGAAATTATAAGGACCAAAGTAAAATTTAGATCAAATTATAAAGGTAAAAAGTGTAACTTATTCGTCAAAGAATAACCCAATTAGGAACCTGAGGTATAAAGAGAGCAGATTGTAACCACTGCAACCAGGAATAGAATTAGGAGAAGATTATGGAGTCCAATGCCCCTCTATTTCTGTGAAAAATTTTATTTACGATTAACACTTTTAAAATATATATATCTTATTTTAAAAATAAAATAGCCCCTCAACATAAAAGATTATCATTTTTTTTTTACCATCTTACATTCTCTTTTTATTTTCTACCAAAAAAATTTAATTATCTTATTAGAGATTACTAGTATATTATTTTAATTTTTTTTGTGTATATAATTTATATATCATATTGTACATATGTGAGTTTGTACACTACAATAAATAACACCTTTACCGACCAAAAAATTGGTTGCTAAAAACTCATTTTTAGTCGGCAAAAGTTATCCGCGGGGGCAAAAGTTATATGTATATATGGCGGGGAAAAAAAAAATTATTTATCTTTGGCCCCTGCAATAATATAATCCTAATTCTGTCCCTGACTGCAATCCACATTGAATGGGTTAAATCGCGCAAGTTGACATGGAAAATCAAAATTTGGGTGGCTGCTATGTGCCATGTACAACAATCACTATTGTATGGTTAATGGGGCTTATTTTGTATTCCATTCATTTCAATGATATGAATTGTTTTTTTCTTTTAAGATATATCAAGTAAAATATACTTGCAAAATATTTAAGGCTTTGTTTGGGAAGTGGATTGGATTTTTGGCTTTTTAACTTTTTTGGCTATTCTAGCCTGGGGCTAAAAAGCCTGGTTTGGAAAGGGCTTTTGGTTTTTTTGGTTTTTTTTGACTTTTTTGTGAGAGAAAAAATGTAATGATTATAAGTTGGATGTGATATTTTGTCTTATTAGGCTAAAAAGCTTATTTTGTTTTTTGTGACTATTTTAGCTAAAAAAGCCCCAAAACCTACTTCCCAAACATAGGCTAAGTTGTTCAGATATCAGTAATCTTTCATCAAGCTATATTTGTATTTAATTTTATACTTCAAATTGCATTTACCATTCATTTTTTCAAATATAAATGTGATTTGATGAAAGATATACTATGTCTGATCAATTTGATTCACATGTATGTTCTACTCGATATACTCTAAAAAGTGAACAGCTCATATTATCGAAATAGAACCCAAAATGAGCCCCCAACGACTGCACAAACCACTCCAGTTCCTTGAAGATCTTAAGCATATAAGTAGGAGTAATAAACCCAGATGACATTCCTTGAACATCATAATCACAGTAATTGATCATTCATAAAACTGCAATAAAACCTTGCCCCTTAGATCTTATAGTCTACTGAACCTATCACGCCAAAGCAATGTGCACAATTTGATGTAACTTGAAACTTTAGTTTAATGAATTATTGATTAAATTTTGTGTTTAATAGACACTGGTAATTGATAGTTTGTGTAGTTAATAGATAGCAGTTGTTTTCTGTTTTAAACCTCTGTACCTTGTTTGCCAGTTTGTCCATTTGGCCACATGTATAGTTTGTCATAAATCTTTTGTTCTTGATTCACTTTGGTACATTCACTTATGCTACACCACCACAAAAAGTATAAGGCCAAAAATTTACTTGTACTATTTGCATTCTTATTTTAGTCGCATGTAACATGACTGTATATGAATTTCGGAAGATATAGCTAAAAATAAGGGTATCAGAGAGAACATTAAAGTTCCTTTTAATGATGAAACTTGACAGTGGAATTATTACTATGTATTTTAAGTTCACTTATGTAACAGAGAAAATTATGATCTTGTAGGAAAAGTAATATACTAAAAATTTATCTAGAATAATGTTTTGACGTCGCTTTTGAATTTAAGAGCCAATTTCATGGGAATTTTATTTTAATATAAAAAGTCCTAATTCCTAATCAAGCCACATCATTGTGTAAATTAGCTACCAAAAAATCAAGAAAAAAGACAAACCGATGTACCAAAAAGATTTATATCTTAGAGCAACAAACAAAACAATGCACAGTGGAAAATCTCTCAGGAACCAATAGGAGCATTGGTGGTCAACACGACATTTTTTTTTTGGTCAATCAGTAAGAGATTATATATATTCCACAATTAAATAAACCCGACAACCAACCTAAGAAATAACCCATAAAGGGAAAGGAATAAAGAAAAACAACAAAACCCATAATAAGAGAAATTATTTATCTGTGCATTTAGCAAAGATTGATCCCTGACCTCTCACATAGAAGTGTATAAGGGGGTGGTCACCACTATTACATATGAAAGAGTTGATTCTGGATGAAAGAAAGGATCCCTTCCATCTTAATTATGTCCAATAGAAAATACACATGATATTGACAATTTTCCTTCTATTTTCTATGGAAAATACACATCCTAGACACCAAAGAATGTATACTAACATCTACAACTTGAAGACAAACATGACCAATACCCCTCCCCTCCTCTAAATTAAAAACATAAATAAAGAAAAATTACCAAAGGAGGCTGCAGGTTTTGGATAAGCTTCAATGGTAATGTAAAAGGGTAACAACTCTACCGAAAAAGCCCTCTATATATGATGCTTTGCAAACTGATCCCCAGATTTATTGTTTGATCAAAGTATTGAATCCTCAAATATATTCCTAGGATATAGATATGTGTAGCTATGTGTGCGAGATGTTTTATCTACAATAATTTTGAGAGATTTGAATACTAACTCTTATAGATCGCACTTTTCTTACTCATCTCAGTAAAGAAAGTGGTATGCATCTATGATTTAACACCTCTAGTTCTGCAAAATAAGACGTTAGCTATTTTAAAGATATGTTATGTAGCAGATAGATGAATTTTCATCAGATACAAAAGTAGCACTGAAGGGGAAGTATGCACAAGCAGAACAACCATATAATTCAACTCCCTTCATGTTCATTAAGTTTGTCACTTGTTCAGTGCAACATGTAGTCTAAGAGTTTGTTTTTTTTTTTTTTTTTGTTACAGGAAAATCCTCTCACTCTCCCGCAGGTCCAAGGCAGTGTCCCTCGCAGAGATCACAAAGGTGTTTTGTTGTCCATTCCAAGTAACCTGAGTTGTGTCCTGTTGTCCATTCCAAGTAACCTGAGAACTTGTCCATACCACTCAAGACAAGTTCCGCTTAAATCAGGACTCACACAACGGGAGAATATTGAACACACACCAAGTGTTGTGGTAACAACTTGAGGCTTAACTTCCTAACCAACTGCGTTACATCAAGGGGATTACCTAGGCCTTTTCCAAATGTGCTACTGCCTTGGGTTAAATCTAAGAAGTTACATACTAGTAACAACACAATTGTGTTAAATATATGACACAAAGCTCATGTTTTTGAGCTAACAGTTTATAGATTGTTTTGTTAGTGAATATTTCACTTGATATTTCAAGTCTCAGGTTTAACATACAACATTTTATCAGTATTAGACTACAGAAAGAAAGCATAATGGAATGGTGTTATGATCACAATCCATTTGTTATTGTATAATGAATAATTCACTACTGTTAGATAATTTTTTGATTGTTTATAGCAACCAGAGTGAAAGAAACTAAACACTAGTGCTTGATTCAAAGTTTATTGATTTTATTTCGCTATTCCTGAGAACCAAATGAAGCCGCCCTTGAGCCAATAATAAAATGATCAATAATTTAAATTTATATATATATATATTTAGCAAGGGCATTAACTTTTCAAATCAATATATGCGGTTTCTGTCAGGATTATCATACTTCTAAGTTTCAAGGCATAGAATGATATAATCAACGTGTGTGAAACCAATTGGACTGTCTCAAGTTTTGCTCATTATTGCCCTAGTTGAAAGGTTGAAACAACTAGATAATTAGGAACTGTGAATGTGATTAGATTATATATATGAGGATTGATTTGATTGGCATCTAGTCTCTAAATAAATACCACAAAAGCTTCTAAGATAATTGTAGATACATTAGGCCTTATCGTTCATAATTCCTTCTAAATTTTTTGAAGGGCAACAGGAGTCATGAGAAGAATTTGAAATCTATTCTTTATAAAAATCTACTGTCTGAGGAAAGGATTAAGAATTGAAACAGGTATGAAGTTCCTTCTCAAATGATCATGATTTAATTTTCATGGTTTTATAACATATTAACATGAATTTAGACTTATTTTGACTTCATGCAGTCAAAGACTTACATATATTTGAAAGCTAAACTATTCACTAAACTTTCAATTTGATTTCATTTTGTGAAAAGGAAAAAGATTTAAAAAATGAAGAGAAGAAAATTATAAAGGAATAAATGCTCCCTTGTTTCTTGTTTCTTAGCTACACATAAATCACAGCTCAAGGAACTACTGGCAAGTACCATAAACTACATGATAAGTAAGAAAACTACTTAATTAACGTAAGTGTTCCGTATAAAAATCTGAAACTTATTCCTTCTATGTTACACATCCTCTGGAAACGAAATAAAATTGAAATAGGAGACAAAAGAGGATTGAAATAAGATTAAAAAGGCTTTAGGGAGTATTTTTGTCTTTGATAATGTTTGAAGATTATGGTCTATGTATGTGTACTTAATTTACAGTCTATTTCTCTCTTGGTTAGTCCTAAAGCACGCAAGAAATTTTTTCTACAAAAATATTAGAAGGAAGACGAGAAGAAACCCATTTATCTGCTGCAAAACCGCAAGAGCTCAAGAATAAATATAACAACCACCCCAAAAGCTTCGGAGAAATTATTAATTGTTCCTAAAGCATGTTGTGCTCTAATTTGAAAGTTATTGGTCTAGACAATAGAATTTATCACTTTTGTGTTATTGTTTTAAAAGTCTTTGGGCCAGTCTTGCTGGGCTGTTGATGTGTCTTCTTTGTGTTTCTCCTGGTTTTTCTCTTGCTGTTCTCCTTTCCTTAGAGTTTGGTTCCTCACCAATCTCTTGGGGTTGAGCTTGCGGATGTTTGGGCTATCTTCTCGGTGCCAACCTAGTTGGGATTGGGTTAGGTCGCTATGTTGCATTCTGCTCTTCCCCTCCTTTTTGATGTAATCTCATATCTTTTATGGTTTTCATCAATAAAGGTTCTTTTTTGCTGATCAAAAAAAAGATAAACGGAATGAAACATTGCTCTAGAAGCACTTAATAATTTTTCAAAGTTTAGACCGAAGAAGACCTAGGGTTTCAATAAGTATATGCAAGAATGAGAATTATATGGGGGTGGGGGCAGCAAAAAGAGGATTATATGGGGGCAATTCCAGAATTAGATAATACCAATATATTAAGCTATTGTAAGGTCACATTCAATGTTGCAGTCATGGAAGACAACCAATCAATTTGTCCATTGCCAAATGATGTCCATTAAGATAATCAGACCCAGCTAAAGCCAAGCCAAGCCAATCAAGTTTCTCCGAATGCCCATGAAAGCAAGAAAAAAAAAATTAAAAATTAAAAATAAATAACAAGAAAAAAAAATTTAAAAAAAAAAAAAAAAAAAGAGAAAAGGGACAGCTCATTTCCCTCATTAGGATAAGACCCATGTCCAAACAAAAGCATCAAAGAAACTAGCCATGTAACCCCACCAGCATAAAAGACCAAAACATGACTTCTTGAATGTGTTCATGTACATGCATGTAATCTATACATATATAACATGCTAATCAATTAACGTTAGTATATGTAAAAAATTAATTAAAATATATCAAAATATATAAAATGTCTATTAAAATTCTATTTTTTTTAACGTTATTTTATTTTTAATAAATGTTCATGGATAGTTAATTTAACCTTATGATATTTATATATTTATATAAATCGCATGATATGTGGGTGGGGGACAACAAAATAAAACGTCACACTAAATAGGTAATGACAATTAGATATACCAATAAATACAGAAGGAGTTTGACAGCCAGGGGGAGGAGTTGAAATATGAAAAGATTGGCCCGTGTCCTTTCCATCCATCCATCCATCACCCACTGCAAAACTTAGATTCTCCTTTGTCTCATCCGTTCCCATGAGAAAAATCCCATCTTCAAATGCTCATTTCTCTGCTGCATATGATCATCATTGGAAGCCCCCCCTACAAAAATCACAAACACCAACCACAGATACCAGAGAGAGAGAGAGAACAAAACAGCAAAATCAAAAGATATGACTAGGGAGATAAATATATATAATCCAAAATAACAATCTCCATGAGTTTGATCAATTCTCATCTGGCTTTCCAACTTCTTGGATATATAGAAAGAAACTGAGTGAGAGAGAGAAAGAGGGAGAGAGGAACATATGGTTGAGTTGAGCTGAGCTGAGCTGAGCTAGTACTCATGGGAGTGGTGGTGGTGATAGATTGAGGGGTCATTACAACCACCACCACCACCACCACCTTGGGACCCATGTCGATTCATGGCTTCCCTCTGGTTGTTATTGTGGCTGTTACTATCATCTCCTTCATCCATCTTACACCCCATTTGCGCTGCACCTAGATTCAGATAAACCAACCTTGAATCCAAGTTAAGGTTAGCCATGTTTCCGCTGCTACTGCTACTATTATGATCATCGCTCATCGGTGGATAAATCGGTGTCGAAGAAGGAGCATTCCCACTTCCTTCTTCCCTTGAAATCACCAAAGCCGCGGATTGAACAAGCTCCAAACAGAGCCTAAGCTTGTTGGGTTCGATGTGGGTTAGCCCCGGCACAGCCCCTTTGAATAGGAAATCAGAAGTTAGGGTTCGAAGCACGTCGAGCGGAGTAATTCCCTCAACCGTCCTAACATTTGGGTCGGCGTGGTGGTCCAGGAGCACCGCTACCATGTCCGGCGACACCATTTCTGACGCGATGTGAAGCGGAGTTTTCCCCGCTAGTCCAGCCGGGTAGTTAACATCGGCTGCACCGAGTTCTAGCAATGCTTTCACCACTTCTCGGCTACAATTTTCGACTGCATAATGTAAAGCTAGTGCTTCGTCGAGGTTAAGCCCTTCGCCCATGACCATGAGTTTGACAAGTTCGACATCAGATGAGTCGAGTGCTCGTCTCATTCGTCGAATTTTCTGGTCTTCAAGCTCAGCGGCCGCACCAAGATCGTGGTGGTGGTGGTGGGGCATGAGGGATCGGCGAGCGAGCGATGATTTTAGGCGGAGCTCTTCGATCTTCCCCACGACATCCATGGGGAGGTGTCTGGCTAGGACTTCTGGTGGGAGGCCAGACTTGGCAACCAAATGGGAACAAGTAGTCCAAAGTTGGTGCATTTCTTGCTTTCTTGAAGCTATTAAGACTTTCATAACATCCTCAATTGAGGCCTTCTCCACCATGCTTGCCAATTGCTTCTGGAAAATATGAGAAAAAGCAAAGAAAAACAAGTGAATAGGGTTATAAGATTTTAACAGTAAGAGACATTCAAGTTCAACTAGTTGTTTTGCATTGGTGTGTTTGTGCAAATTTGTGATTAGGTAGTCCTTTTGGAATAGTTTGTTTTCCCTTCCAATCTAAAGCCAAATGAGGAAAGTAGATTGTTTGGGACAGATTTGGTGTGACCACTGTGGAAGACAAGACTAGAGATTTAAGATCTAAATTTAGAAAGGCTTTTGTGTGGAAGATAAAGATTGAGAAACCCAATTCAAGAAAAGACTCCAAATGGTACATGAAATCAAAGATAACCCTTCTCATGACATATATGATAGATATATCACAACAACATTCTACCCAAGAAATAGAAAATAAGAAAAGAAAATAAAAGAAATCTGGGTTTTCTATCAGATGTAGAAGCTTAACATGGGAAGAATTGAATTCCATCAAAGGCTGCCAAGAGAAAGGAGAAATCTTGTTACAGGAAAGAGAAAGTACTAATGTCTTGTGAGATCATCAAACCCAACCCAACTGCTTCAAACGGAGAAGAATTAATATAAAAATTAATTCCCAAGGATCCAATACACCCACTTCACAAAATATTAAATTAAGGGGAAAAAAAAACACTAGAAGAACCCACCTGAAAAAATCTCATCCCACCACCACTCCCCCAAAAACCAAAACCAGTAATTGCCACAGAATCAAAACCGACAACAAATGACCCCATAATCTAGAGAGAGAGAGAGAGAGAGAGAGAGAGAGAGAGAGAGAGAGAGATTGGTGATGAAGAAAACAAACAAGGAAAGGAAACCTGAGTGAGCAATGCGAGCTGTTCAACACCAAAGGATCTAGCGGCAGAGAGGGTGTCAAGAGCAAGATCAACGGCAGAGCTGCAATGTGTGTGCCAACAGGCTCTCTCACCACAATTAGGCCTAGGCTCATGCTTCTGAGGAATAATTGAGACTTGGCCACTGTACAAGAACTGAAGCATCAACAAGAACACTTCATAGCCCACTGAATTCACCGGTATTACCTGCGGAGGATTCGACCCCCTCGGCGACGATGCCAACCCTCCTCCGGCCGCCCCAATCCTCGACATGTCCAAACCCGCCGGAGTTTCTGGCCCACAGAAGAATTTCCTGAAGAAGAAGCTCCTCGCTGCTAATATGCACCTGTGGGCATGGACTAGCCTACCCTCCACACTGAATGTTACATCACTGAAGGCCTGACCATTGATTAGCAGGTTTAGATAGTCCACAGACAGAGATCTTAAGGACTCTTCAAGGGTCATGGTTTTTTTTTTTTTTTTTTTTCTTGAGAGAGAGAGAAAAGGAGGGAGATGGGTTTTCTTGATATATATATATATATATATGTGTGTGTGTATCTATGTCGATGATGGGTGAATAGGAGGTGAAGAGGGTTAAGAGGAGAGAGAGAGAGGGGAGAAGAAAGAGAAAAGCTTGGTGGTTTTATCTCTTTTCTTCTTCTTCTACTACCATCTGATGATGTACTGTTAAATTTCTTGGGAGATTCTCTCAGTGGTGTTGTCTAGTTAGATATTTTTTTTTTTTGAGAGAGAGAGAGAGAGAGAGAGAGTGTGTGTGTGTGTGTGTGAGAGAGCAATTTGGGTGGCTATTCTGGGCGGCTGAGGTACTTAAAAAAAGAAAACATAAATATAATTTAATGAAAAAAATATAATTAAATGAAAATAAGAGAGAGAGAGAGAGAGAGAGAGATGATGGGAGAGGTACTAGAAAATACAATTGACTAGGTGATGTTAATTCTTGATTGGGTCTTGTTAATAATGGTTTTAGGGCAGAAGAAGAGACAAAAGAAATGAAGAAAATAAGATATTTTGTATTAATTTAAAATGATTTCTTTATTGCATTTAAAAAATTTCAAATTTTTTAGTGTTTTTAAAATAACTTTATACAAATTTGAATATTAATAATAATTTAGAGACAATTTGCATTCTTGATTACTATCTATGACTAATAATTTTATACTGAAGTGTTAAGTGTAAATTTAAAATTTATATAATATAAATTACATAAAAAGTGAATTTTATTTATATATTTATTTTTAAATAAAATTTTGAATAATTGCAAAACTAAATTATTACATCTTCTCGAAGAAGATACTCCATATAAAGAGAACATGCACTTTGACCTAAGCAAATTTTACTTTCCCAACTTTGTCTAAGGTGTAATTACTCCCTAAAAAGTAATGCTATATAATTGTATTTTAAAAAAATTCAAATTTTATTTATTTATTGATATGGTGCTTATTATATTTTAAAATGATTTTTGTTTCAAATTCATCAATATAGGCCCATTTTGGCAACAAATATATATATATCTTTTCCAAATTTCTTTTTATCTTTGGTGATTTTTTTTCAAAATTATGTCAAAAATTTTTATTTTTCCGATCCGCCTTGGGGAGACGAATTTAAAAAGTACATTTTTTTTGAAACATTTCAAAAAAAATACTAAAGACAAAAATAAATCAAAAAAGATTGCTCCTTTTGGCTAATTTTTGTCTTTTCTTGATTTTTTTTAAATTATAATTTTCGGTTTATCTTATCGAATTGAATTTAGAAATTTAAAAATTTTTGAAAAAATTTAAAAAAGATCACTAAATATAAAAATAAACCATAAGAAAAAAGCCACACAAAAAAAAAAAAAGTACTTCCCAAAACACTTCATAATAAATTAAGGTCTCGTTTGGCATACAACACTTTTAGCTTAAAAGTTAAAAAATTACTAAAAAAATCAAAAAGTCTATAACTTATACCAAAATATCAAAGATTTTCTTTTCTCTCTATTTTTTGCATATTTTTTCGTAAAAAACTAAAAAGTCATTTCAAACATACCAATTTTTTTTATGAAAAAATTGGTCTAAGGTCCCTCCCCAACTTTTGATAGGAGGAGAGGTACACAATAATATGTTTTGATGGCTAAGATCCCTCAACTTTATTTTATGTTATAAAATACCTAATTTACCCTTATTTATAACATAAGTTTGTTTGGATTTTAGCAAACTGAATATTCTATTGCTGACTTCACAGTGGAGATTTTGGAAACTAATTTCACGGTAGAGATTTTGTCGGAGATTTCGTAGGGATTTCGCAAGTGTTGAAGTGGACTTGACGATAGAGATTACGACGATCAAGTAGGTGTTACAGTATGTTGATTGCGTAGGTTTTTCAGTGGAGTTGAATCAGGTATAGTTTCGTTAGAGATTCCACATAAATTTTGATTTTTGTTTTGAATTTTATGTAAGGATTCTAATTTCATATTAGTTGCTCAAGTGTATTTTTACATTAGGTTTTTGTTTTCAATTTTGATCAATTTGAAAGAGAGGCTAACTCAGTGAAGTTGTTTATAATTTTTTGAATTGATTTTTCATTTTCTGTTATTGATCAATTTTAGACAGAGGCCAGCTTGATAGAGTTGATTTTTATTTTTGGAATTAATTTTTCACTCTCTATTTTTTGATCAATTTCAAAAAGTATTGACAATGTAGTTGATTTTGATATTTAGAGTTCATTTTTCATACTCTGTTTTTCATCAACATGCTGATCAATGATAAGTTTTATTCTCTATTTTTTCAAACCAGAGAAATTTGTTTAAACTAGAGAAATTTCATTCTCTGCACTTTTGTTGATATAGTCCAGAGAAAATTATAAGTTCATATGTACATATTATTAGAAGTTTCTAATGCAGATAGAATCTGAGAAAGTGAATGTTAGTTCTTAAATTTCTCTGGACTTTTATTTGTAGTTGAGAGAAAATTATAAGTTTGTTATTCACTTTCAGTTTGTAGTTCAGAGAAAATTATAAGTTTGTAGAAAATGAATATAAGTTTTTGTTTCTCTGAGCAAAAGTTATTTTTTGTGTTTTTTCTTTAAATTTAGATAGGCAGTGCAGTGTTTTTTTTGTTATCTTGAAGGTGTATATGAGTTTGTAAATTTTTCTGGATTTTGATATGAGTGTAATATTGCAGAATGACGCAGAGAAAATTGTAAGCTTGTACTTCAGTGAAAATCACAGAGAAGCTTATAATTTTATAACAGATCTTCTGTGTGATTTTTATTTATGATTGTATTTAATAGTTAGCAGTAAATTTCTCTGTGATTCTCTCTAGATTCATTAATTTTTCTGTGATTTTGTTTTTGTTATCTTGAAAGTGAATATAAGTTTGTAAATGTCTCTAGACTTTTATTTGAGTCTAGAGAAAATTATAAGCTTGTTATTATAATCCAGAGAAAATTATAATTATTAAAAATTTCTCTGGACTTTTATCTTATTCGTGTGAAGTGTTTTTATGTTGAACAAATTATTTTTCTTATTTTTTCTTTCAGTTTCGATGGGCAATACAGTGTTGTTGCTGTGCAAATATGGGAATGATACTATTGTCATTAATGTTTCATGCGAATTGAATTTTGAGGAATTTGTTGGCATTTTGTGTAAAACATGGGAGAATTTGAAACCTGAGACGATGTGTATTTCATATTCTATTGTGGGCCATCCGAATTGTATGGTTCGAAATAATATTGATTTTCTGAATATGTTGAGGGTTGTTTGTGCACGTGGTATTGATATAGTTGATGTTTCAGTTACTACATGTAGTATTTCTGATCAAGAGGATGAAGTGGGGTCTAATTGGATAGATTTTGTGCACGGTGAATGTGATAGGCTGGTGGATATTGAAATGAATTCACTCTCTAAGTTTTGTTCTCACCAAGAAAATATATTATTGTCAGCAGGTTGGCGAAATAATATTACGAGTGTTGGACAAAAGTTTGAGGGTGGTGTGGTTGAGTTCCGTACTGTTTTATGCAAGTATGTTATTGAGGTTGGCTTTCAGTTTACGTATGTTAAAAATGACAAGCTGAGGGTTATGACAGAATGTGCATATAAAAAATCAAGGGGATGTATGTGGCGTATACATACTTCAGTTGAAAATACAAATGGGTTCTTTTACATAAGAACTTTGAACAATGAACATACGTGTGGTGTGGCGGTTCGTACTAGTAAATATGCTAGGATGACTTCCAGCTTAGTTTCTGGGCTGATACTTGAAGAGATAAATGCAAAACCTTTAACTCGTCCAGTGGATGTTGTCAAAGAAATGAAAGACAAGTATGAGGTCTCAATCAGTTATACCTGTGGTTGGTTGGGGGTTGAAAAAGCAAAATGTAGTACATATGGGGGATTCTTATTTGTCATTCAATTAATTACGGTGGTATTTTGATGAGGCATTGAAAAACAATCCACGTAGTCGTTTTGAGTTAGATTTTGACGATAACAAGCGTTTCAAAAGAGTGTTTGTGGTTTTTCATGCATGCATTGCTGGTTTTAAATATTTTCGGTCATTGTTGTTTCTTAATGGAACATTTTTGAAAGGATGATACAAACGAGTTGTGCTTACTGCGACGAGGAAAGATAGGAATAAAGGTAATTGTAAATATATCTTATTTTATCTAAGTATGTGAATTTTCTATACATGTAGGAATTGAGTGAATGTGATTTTTCTCTAACACTTTGAATTTTGTTTGGTTTTGGCCACTGTGTGAATTTTCTCTAGTTGTGGCCATTGTGAATTTCTCTGGATTTTGGTCAGTATGTGAATTTTCTCTGGATGTTGTCATTGTGTGAATTTTATCTATAGTTGGTCACTAAGTGAATTTTCTCTGGATATTGTCACCAAGTGAATTTTCTCTGGATGTTGCCAATGTGTGAATTTTATTTGTAGTTGGTCACTATTGAATTTTCTCTAGAGTTTGTCACTAAGTTAATTTTCTCTAGAGGTTGCCATTGTATGAATTTTCTCTGGATGTTGACAGTGTCAAATTTCTCTGGTTATTTATTGTTCTAATTTTCTCTGCATGTGTATATTTAACATGCTAGTTCCTATTTGTTTTGTAGGTTTTTTTTCCTATAGCTTTTGTTGTTGTTGATGTTGAGAATAAAGATAATTGGTGTTGGTTCCTTGAACATTTATGTGAAGTATTGGGATCGGAGAGGGTGATAAGTTTTATATCAGATCGACATTGTGGTATTGTGGAAGGAATTGCTAGGTTTTTCTCTAATTGCTTTCATGGATTTTGTCTTGAACATCTAAAGAGAAATTTGAGGGATAAGTTGTCATGTGGAAACACAAATTTGGTTAGGGAGACGATTGTGTCCAAGTTTTCAGAATGTGCATATGCACCAACAAAGGCATCATTTCATTTCAAGTTAAATGAATTAAAAAATGTGGAAGGACACATTGTGAGTGTTTTCTTGAGAAGTTTACCATATGAAAATTGGAGTTATGCATATTTTGAGCAGAAACATTATGGTCAGATGTATTCAAATGTTGCTGAGTCATTTAATTCATGGATACGAGACGCTCGGTACTTGCCAATAACAAATTTGATGAACATGATACGGTTGCAAATCATGAATATGAGGTCTAATAGGAGGCTGCTCTCTAGTAAATGGAATAAAGTTCTCTATCCTCGTACGGATAGTGTATTGGACAAGGCTTTCTTGGATGGGAGGACATGAAATGTGAGTTTATCATTTGATAATGTCTTTGAAGTGCATTGTTTTCCTTCGATTATGGTTGATCTTGGGTTGAGAACTTATTCATGTCGAAAATGGGAAACAAATGGGTATCCATGTCAACATGTTGTTGTTGTAATTTTTAGGAGTGAAAAGAATTTGAATTCATTTGTTGAACCATTTTTTCATGCTAATATGTATCGTCAAGCATACTCGTTTTCGATTGGCCCAGTTCTAACTGTTGAAAAACCTGTGTGTAACATTGATGATGCTATGATTTTACCTCCATTAAGGAAGAGACCAGCTGGAAGGCCAAAAAAGAACATAATTGCTACTACTGGAGAGTTTAAAAGAGTGATTAAGTGTGGTCGTTGTGAGAGTATTGGTCGCCATAATAAGAGGACACGCAAGGAACCTTTGTTAAATAGTTGAAGAGAATACATTTTATTGATTGAATAATACATTTGATGATTACTTTGTGTATTTTGTTTTGTGAAATGTATTTTTTGGACAGTGTATATAATAACACCTATCAAATTCATTCGGAGAAATTTTCCAATAGCAGTGAAAGTGTGCATTATGTTTGTTGATACATACCATAGGCAGTGTGTTTATAATACCAGTCAAATTCATCCAGAGAAATTTGCCTATAGCAGAGAAAATTCTCTATGCATTGTGTTTTGAAGCTTCAAATTCATCTAGAGAAATCTGCCAATAGCAGAGAAAATTACTGTATGCATTGTGTTTTTTTGAATTTGATGATTGTTTTGTACCAACACAATGCATTACAGATTGCATGATCATATAGAAACCCTCTTTGGGACGATAGCAGTTAAATTTCTCTGTGAATTTCTGGTAACTTCATACCAGTCAAATTCATCCATAGAAATTTGCTAATAGAAGAGAAATTTACTATCAGCATTGTGTTTGTTGAAATGAGCATTGTGTTTTGTAAGGTCCAATTCATTCAGAGAAATTTGCCAATAGCATTGAAAATTACAATGTGCATTGTGTTTGTTGAAACATACTATGGGCATTGTCTTTATAATACCAGTCAATTTTATCCAGACAAATTTGCCACTAGCAGAGAAAATTATCTGCGCATTGTATTTCGAAGTTTCAAATTCATCCAGTGAAATTTGCCAATAGCAAAGAAAATTATCTGTACATTGTGTTTTGAAGCTGTGAATTCATCTAGTGAAATTTGCCAATAGTAGAAAAAATTACTGTGCGCTTTGTGTTTTTTGAATTTAATGATTGTTTTTTACCAACACATAACATTATAGATTACATGATCATGTAGGCATCATACCAGAGAAATTTCTGCTATTGGCAACATACGAGTTAAATTTCTCTGTGAATTTCTGGAAACATCATATCAGAGAAATTTCTGCAGACAATTTTCTTTGTGTGGATTGTGTTGACAATTACAATAAAAAAATATATATTTAACCATTGATAGCTATGAAATTTACATTAGTCAAAAAAAAGATATATACATATATATCAAATATCATCATTCCTTCAATGTATGAAAAGAACAAATTGAATAGTTAATCCTAATTACATTGTGTACATTGTCTTCTTTTCACTAGTGTGCTTTCACTATTATACTTTTGATTCTTCTTCTGGTGGTATTTGAATTCGTTCTGTCCATGACCGGCCAATTTCAGTCACAAATCTCTCTATGATTTTTGCCCTAATCAACCTTACGTCTTGTGTGGACAATTTCAAGCTGATAGTTTCATGGTTGTTGTATTTTCTCATTATATAGCATACAAAGAGGCTACAATTCAGACTGCATACAAATTATAGGTATAGTTAGTTTTAAGAAATATTCAAATTAGATTATCTTATTTATAGATGTTGTATGAAACTTACGAATCATTGTCTTGTTGTGGAGCATTGTTGACATATTCAAAGTCGTAATTTGTGTTTTTTGAGTCTATCAATTTGAAAGAGGCTTATGATTGTGCCTCCTTTCAAGGCAAGCTTCCAAAAAATTCTCCATATAATCTTGCTGCAAAAAAATTAATTTTTAAATAACAGAGAAATTTACAAACAAATCAATAGGATTCTATGAAAATTATCATCATATAAACATTATGATGCATCAGAAAAATTTGAACTCGTTACCAATTGTTTTGCATCTTTGATATATTTGTCTTGTGCATCATCCCTCCTTGGCCTTAGTGAGTTGTAGAATCTCCATAAATTGTCTTGTTTGTCCAAGACTAGCAAGGTCTAGTGATTTCTAGCTGTTGACTTCTCATTACCCCCCGTATTCATTAGGAAATGGAGGAACCTGTAGTTCCTCCATGCTGTTTCAAGATGCTTGTCAAATAATAAGACTCGGAAAATTTGATTTTCCGTCATCTTGATGAAGTTTTGCGGTCAGAGAAAATCAAAAAATGGTTATGTTATGAGAAAGTTGAAATGATAGGAATTTAAGAAATATACACACAGAGAAATTTTAAATGCACACAACTAGCCAGAAAATATTAGACCAGGGACACAACTGGCTTCAAGAAGTATCTTAACAAAAGAAAGTAGTAAATAAATTCCAGAGAAAATCAAATAAAAGTGTAGTAACATACTAAGCTCATGGATGTGAAAAAATATAAAGTTGGTTGTTGTCGTTTTCTTATTTGGTCAGCAAATATGATCTCTTCATAGCCATCAATGACCTGAAAAATATCATTTATAATTGTAACATTGGTTTATAAAGGCTAATGGAACATTGCAGAGAAATTTTGATGAAAGACTTACATTGTTGGCTATTTCTTTTTGCTTTATTAGGTTTCCAATATCTTCAAAGGTAATAAGATTCAACTCACTTGTCCAGATTAAAGCCCTACAAGATGACAAAAAAGAGATTTAATAGTTGTTAATGCAATATAAGTTAGTAAATTATTGTTTGTTATCTTCTTTTTTATTTGTTGTACTTGCTCGAGTCCAGACATATTTGATATGTGTTGCAAGATGTCTTTTACATGCTCTTTTATCAATCTTGAAACTGGTAAAGTTTGTGGAAAAACTCAAGATTTTCTTATGTTTGTTGGTGGAGGCAAGACGTACGGATCAGCATCCAGTACTTCTTTGTCTTTGGTGGTTTGCTCTGTTTGCTTTGTAGCTTGCTTTGAAACTCTAGTCACCTTTGCAACTTTAGGATATTGAAATTCTGGATCTTGCTGCTTTTCTTTCATTTCTTTTGCCATTAAATTCTTTATCATTGATGTAGGATCTTTTTTCACTGTAGACAGTGAAAATATCAGTAAAAGTGAAAGTTATTTGAAGTAAGAGATGATATTTCAATATGTAAATTTATTTGATTCAATATTTTCCAGTTACCATAGACTTTTGTCTTTTGTTTTGGTTGTTCTTTGTGTGCCACTTGTTCTTGCTGGGTAGTTGGTTGTTGTTCCACTTTTATTCCAACTATATACAGTGAAAATCAAACAAGCCCCAAAAATCAAATAAGCAAATAGATAGAGAAAATCAAATAAGCGGTAGAAATCAATAAAAATAAGCAACATAAACTAATGTGGTCAGAGAAATTTTACTTCCAAAGAAAATTATAATAAATAGAAATTTCTCTGAGTTATGTTGACACAAGGACATAACTTTTTGTGGCTCAAGATTTTCACTGACCTTGTGGTTGAACTTGTGTTGGTGTTCGGTAAGGTTGTGTTGCTAGCTGGACGGATAGTTCTTGAATTTGTTCATGCAATCTAGCATTTTCAGTTTAAAGCTCTGAAATTGAATACCTCAACTGTTGAATTGTTTTTGTATCATCTTCTTTTTGAACCTCCAACATCCTTAGTTTCATTTGGATTGTGCTGTCTCTTTCTTGAAGTTCTGAGTTATGTGATGTCAAGGTTCTTATTGCAATATCCTTTTCTGTAAGTAATTCATTCCAATTTCTCTCTTCTTCTATTTTAGATTTAGAAAGTTCCTTTAGTCTTTGATGTAGATTAGCAATTTCAACATCCTTTGATTCCTCAAATTCTTGAGGCTGATGCATTGTTGAGCCACAAATGCTATCATGATGTTGGTCCATCGGCTCATTATGTTATTCTTCATCACTTTCCTCATTGGTTTCTTCTTGTTATTTAGATTGAGTGTCTTCATCTTCTTCTTCACTATCTTCTTCTTTCTGTTCATTTTCTTCTTTGTCTTCTACTTCTATTTCTTCACTTTCTTCTCTGGCTTCCGCTTCTCCACTGCTTGCTTGATCTTCTTGTCCATTGATGGCTTCGTGTTCTTCTATGTTGCCTTCTACTTCTTCATTCCCTGGTTCTTCAGATGAATCTTCTAATGTCTCCTTGAATTTGACAATTGCCTTCTTTGATTCTTTCTTCTTCTTTTTACCAAGACAAAACTCCTCTGATGGGTTTTTAACTAGCTCCTTGTTAACTATCTGTAACATGAGGCTCTTTTATTAGAGAAATGTTACAAAATTCACTAAGAAAAAAAATTCAAATAAGGAAAATAAAATTCATCTAAATGATACTAATGGGAAACAAACTTCAGAGAAAATTGTATGGGCCAGAGAAAATTACAGACAGGGAGTTAATTTTATGAGGCATAGAAAATTATGAAACAAGCAACATAATTTAGATATCAGAGAAAATCAATCAAGGCATATAAGTTAATGTTTTACTATAATTGTGTCAGAGAAATTTGGATTCCAGAGAAAATTCATTAGAAGGGTAGAAATAAACAGTGTTAATTAAAGAAGCAAGGCACATAAGTTACGGGCCAGAGAAAATTACGCACAAGGAGAAACAATTTTATGGGCCAAAGAAAACTATAAAACAAACATAATTAAGATATTAGAGAAAATCAATCAGGGCATATAAGTTAATGTGTTACAATTATGGTCAGAGAAATTTGGATTGCAAAGAAAATTGATTACAATGGCAGAAATAAATCAGTGGTATAATCAAAGAAAAAACATAAATTGATAGTTCAGAGAAAATTGATCTCAATCAATCAAGACACAAGAAGGGAAACAAACAAGTGGTCAGAGAAATTTTGGAATTTTACTGAGATTTCAGTGGCTATAGAAATCTAACTTGTTAAGGTGCAAGAGAGTGGACTGGTGTCTTCTGCAGCTATTTCGTCAAGCTTTGTTGGTTCCACTTGGCATATCTTGGGAAGTCAATTGTGTTACTGTCTTCCGAGTCAATGATATTTGCATGTTCACATAGCCAATACTGTGATGGGAATTAAAGTAATTAAATTTTGCTAAACACACAAATTTGTATGTATGATAACTGCAAATTTGAATGGAAATTATACTTACTAGCAATGCAATGACACACCCTGTAACTTTTTCTGGAGTTTTGTGCAATGTTATGATAGAATCAATCAATGTTGATGTGATTGTTTTGGCCAATCATACTGTTTTATTAATTCAAGAGGTTCGACATACTTTATAAAAACTCACCCTATTGAATTCCCACTTGTTACAAAAAATAGGGTGAGACACAAGTATAATGTACCAATGATTGCTACATCTTTGTAGTCAGTTGGTTGCTTGCCTTTCATTACTTTGACCAAGGCATTTTCAATAACAGGACCAGTGAGCCTTGTATCCTTTGGAAATCTTCTCCTTAGGAATGCAGATTTTGGCTTTTTAGAGTATCTTAATGACATGGCTCATTTACCTCATTGCAAACCAAAAATCAAGGTCATGTCATTGGTTGTAAAGGTCAAGTTCTTTTTACCAACTGTGAATGCTTTTGTTTTTTTATTGTAACATTGGATTATTACAACTACATCATCATCAGATTTCCTAGATTTCCTTGGATCCATCCTTCCAGACGTTAGAGCTTGGATCAAATACCAGAATGGCGTCTTTTGAAGCTCTATAAGTTGATTTGAATTGAATTTAAGTGTTTGAAAAAAAGGAGACAACAGATGAGAGGTTGGATCGGTATTGAATGCTGTAATGAGCTCTTTTTCTTTGGAGTTTAACAAGTTTTTTCCCTCTTGAGCTTGAGTCTTTTGAAGTTGGGTTACTCATCTTAATGCTAGTTGCTTCATCACCTTGGACTTGTGTGTTTTGGTAAGGAGTTTGTGGTGTTTTGCTGGTTTTTGATCTTAGATCATAAGAAGACTGAGAGAGTTTCTGTTTCTTGCTTGGTGTTTCTAGTGTTTTGCTGCTTTTACGTTTTGCCATTTCTAGACAATGATGAAAATATAAAGATGTCAACATTAAATCCCAGAGAAAATTAAACATGCCAAAGAAAATTGGACATGTCAGAGAAAATTACACATAAGGGAGAAAACTAAGGTGGCCAGGGAAAATTATAAATGTCAGACAAAATTAGACACTAAAAATTAAATGTCAGAGTACTAATTGTTTTCTTGTGGAATACATCTAGCCATAGAAAATTTACATTCCCAGAGAAAATCAACAAAGCAACATAAACATGGCAGAGAAATTTTCAATAATTGTTAAAATTACATATAGAAGTATAATATAGCCAGAGAAAATTCAAAAAATAAACATATATCTAGCAAGCACAGAAAATGAATGACAGAGAAAAGTAAACATGGCAAGCCAAAGAAAATTTTCATTCCACAATTAGTAATATAAAATAAACAAAGCAACGTAAACATGCCATTGAAAATTACACAACATTGAAACCAAGAATTAAACAAAATAAACATACCAGAGAAAATTACACATTTCGGAGAAAATTACATATTCTTGAGAAAATTTCCATTCTACAGAAAATTTCAAGTCCATAATATTAAAATGCCAAAGAAATTTACATACACAATCAGAGAAAATTAAACATGATGGAGACACACAAAGGAGAAAAATGATGTGGCCGGAGAAAATTATAAATGCCAGAGAAACTTAGACACAAACAATAGAGGAATAGACATTCTAGAGAAAAATACATATTCTAGAGTAATTTATAAAGTAGAGAAATTTATAGACAAAATTACAGAAACATATTCAAGAATAAGATCAAAACAGAGAGAAATAACTTTTTTGAAAATAAACATGCTAGAGAAAATTCAAAGAAGAAACATACATCAAGCAAAAACCAGAGAAATTCAAATGTTAGAGAAATTTACAGATAAAATCACACAAACATGTTCAAGAATAAGTTCAAAACACAGAGAAATAACTTTTTTCAAATTCATGTAGTTTTTTAGTACGAAATTGAAATCCAAATTTATGGAAGGTTAATATAAAATGCAATTAACTGTTTTCCAGAGAAAATCTAGTTGGATTGTAGAAAAAATTACCAGAGTTAGGATGAAACTTTAATTACGAACTGATATGCCCTGAGATGAAGATGTGATGTGACGAAGATGAACTGAGATGACGATGAACAGTGAAAACGGGGTCAGGGAAATTTGTGAGGAAGGAATGGGAATGATTTTTGCAGAAGATAATGAAGCTCTAATGTCGATGGTGAAGATGATATTGAAACTCTAATTCTGCTGTTCTCTTGCTCGTGAAGATAGTTGGATGCTTGGAATGGAATTCAGTCATCAGAATCAATTTCGTTTCTGTGTTGATTTTGTGAAGGGTATTTTGGTCCATGAAATAATTAAAAATGCGCGCCATATTGTTCAGGTACCTGATGCATCACTCTTTTTTTTGGTGTCCTTTATTCTCTAAATTACTATTATTAGGGATCTTAAAAAAAAATTCCCTTTTTTTAATCTCACATTTTAGCCAAAAAGTCAAAAAGTTACTAAAATAACTTGTACCCAAACGAGGCCTAAGTCTTATGTCTCACTTAAGCATGGTTTGTTAAATGAAGGCTTGCTTTGGAAAGTATGTTAAAAGCTGATTTTTTGATTTTTTTTTTTTTTTGTTTTTTTAAAAAAAAAACGTATAAAAAAGTAAAGAGGTGATGTGACCCCAAAAAATCAAAATGCCAAAAAAATTGCTTTTAACCTCTTTGCCAAAAGACTCCGAATCTTTCTTCTTCTTCTTTCTTCTTCTTTTTTTTTTTTTCCTCATTCTGCCATACCAATGACTATATACTCAATTAAATTAAATACATTCATATATATTTTTACTATCTCATCTTATTTCAGTTTAGTTTTTCTCAATATCTATTTCACTATTCTAAGAAATTAATTAAGCCACTCAAACTAAACTTATAACTTAGTCTAGCTTAAATAAAGTTGACTCATCATACAATATTCAACCTTCATAATGTTTAAATTTAGGGGCATTTATGGGCCTGCCGTATTGACCGGTCTTATTTATCTATAAATTATGCTTCTTTTTTTAACTATCAATATTTTTAAAATACCACTGTAGACACCCCATTTTTGACCGACCTTAAGACTCAGACGTCACCAATTGAGCGCTCGGTGATGTTGCATATTGTGCTCGTTCGGAGGTCGCGGAGTCTCGGCTGCGAGCCTTGCCTCCGAACTTCCGAGTTTTCTGTGCTTTGCCTCGGTTTGCGAACCAGGCTCCGTTTTCTCTGTTTTCTCTTCCCCAAGGGAGGGAGAGGTCTCGTAGATCATCTCTCAGTGGCCGTAGGCTACGTTTCATGGTCGTAGGCCATTTTTCCCATTTCGGAGCCCAGTTCCCGGTTTTCAGAGCCGTCGGCCGTGTGCCTCGGTTCGGGACCGCTTAACCACCTCCGTTCGCTCCAGTTTTTGGCACACACTTTATTTCCTCCCTTTTGAGGGACACTGTGGTCCGAGAGACCAACTTCGTGGTCGAACACCACTTCCGGTGCCTAACAGTCAGTTTTCGGGGCCCCGGGCTGCGCGTTTTGGCCCCCGAACCTTCGTTTTGCATCAGTTTGGGCTCATTTTTGGTGGAGGCCTTATTTTCATTATTAGGAAGGTTGTAGAAGGGTGGGAGGCCAGCAATTGTTCTGACAACCAGTTTTATTTCTTCATCACCCTCCGTCGCCCGTTTTTCTCACCAGAAAGCCAATGTTGACCACCCTTAGGCCATTTTTTCTAGCCCTAAACCACATATTTGTGTTGCACACACCTGGGAGGCCACCAATATGATATGGCCGCCCAGTAATTGTCTCTGACCCTTTTGAACCCCTCTAAAAAAGTGGTTTTTCTCTCTCCTGGTTCACTTCTTCCAGTTTTTGACGACATAGTTGTGTTGTGCACACATGGGAGGCCATCTTTTTGGGGTGGCCGGCCACTAATCATGCTTGACCCTTTTGACCCTTGGCTGGCCGGCCATGGGGGAGGCTGGCCGGCCACCTGAACCCTAAAAAACTGGCCGGCCATGATCCTCTCTCCAGGTACTTTCCAGCCGTGCAATTTGTTTCCCCCCCGATTTTGTATCCGGGGGGCTGCCTTTTGGGGGGAAAATTTGAATTTGATTTTCCCCCCCTTTCCTCCACTCCTCCCTCTATAAAACCAGGCCCCCCAGCTCCATTTTAGGAGGTTACAAAATCTTGTTTGGAGCTCTTGCATCAACCCTCCCTCTTCCTCTCTTCCAAGCCTCAAAACCCCAAGGTTCTTGCACCTTTTACACTACAACCCATAGCACCACACCTCCACACTCCATTCCAGCAACTTGGAGGCTATTTTAAGAGGTCAAGAGCTCATTTTCTTGGTCCAAAGGCTGCTGGTTCATTGCTCTTCAAGGGTAAGCACACTTTTCCCCTAAACTAGTCTTTTTTTGCTTCATTTATTAGCCACACTTGCTTACTTTTTTGGGCTCCAACCCAAACTGTAAATAGCCATATTTTGAGCCCATCTCCATGTTTGATTAAGGGTCTTTCTCTGTTTGAGGTCTCCTCCTCACACTTTGTGTTTAAACTCTCTTTTAGGCCTATTTTTGCATGATATTTTAGGCTTATTTGTGAGCTGTTTTGGACTTGGTAATAAACTGTAAAGTGCCTTTTTTTGAGCCCCTCTTCAACTTTGTTGAAGGGCTCTTTGCCATTTGGGGCCAGCTGCTGTCCCTTGTCTCTAATCTCTCTTTTAGGGCCATTTTTGCATGATAGATTAGCCCTACTTGTGTTCATTTTTGAGATTTGTCATAAACTGAAAAATATCTTGTTTTAATCTCATCTTCAAGTTTGTTCAAGGTCCCATTTTTGTTTGAGGTCACATGCTTCCTTGTATGCTTGATTCCTTCTTATTTTGAGCCTTACACCTAAGCTCCAAAGGCATGATTTGTTTGGCCTTTTAGCCACTGGAATCCAGTGAATTTCTAGTGGCTTTTATGCTATTTTGAGTCTCCAAATCAGAGGAGGGTGCCCCCCTCTCACCTTGACTTGTTTGATGGTCATTTTGGCCTTCCAAAGAGACCCTATCTTGCATGCTTCTTAGCCACTTTGCAGGGCCAATTTGGTGAGTTTTGAGACTACCATATTTTATTTTCAGAGTTGGTTTGGTGCTGCCACATGTCTATCTTGTATGTGCTTACGAATCCCTTGCATGGCCCTCTAAAGTAACTCATCATTTTTGCATGCCATGGTGGTATATCAGTGGTTATTTGGGCCTATTTTCACATGTTTTATTCACTGATTTTTGATGGTTTGGTGAGATTCCATGTGCATCATATACTTTCCATGTAAATCATGTTAGCTAGTCAAAGTTGCGTGCTATTTTAAGTCATCTTGCTAGCATCTTTTGGCCATGCTTTGAACTAGAAAAGTTCATGTTTTGGGACTGCCTTGCTTCTGTCTTCATGCTTCATGATCAAATAATGCATGCTTTGTATAGCTATAAGTCATTCCACGTGCATAGTTTTGAGTTTCGGGGTTTATCTCATGCATCGGGTACCATGTTTCCATGTTTCGGGGCTGTTTAGCATCATATTTTAGCGCTGAAATTTGCATGCTTGTATGCCATACTCCATGCCTTGTCATGCCTTGTTAGAGTGGCATTCGTGCCCTAGGATCGGTCCTCGGTTTGCGTGCACGTGTGCACGCATCTCGAGTGTCTCATTTTCATCTTATGGCCTCCTATGTGGGTGTGGCTGAGGTCCATTCGTGTTGGTGTAAGTCCATTATGCATCGTGTATGCCATTTTATTTCATAGCATTATGTATGCTAGGTTGTATGTTAGTGCATTGTGTATGCCATGTTACCTCGTGCATCGTGTATGCCATTTTATAGCATTGTGCATGTTAGGTTGTATCTTAGTTTCATTCATGCATGCCATGCATATTGCATTGTGCTTGGGATAGGAGTTAGCCCAAGCTCGGGAAACGAGGGACGTTTCGTACTCCGAGTGACGGAACGTGTCTCAATTCCCGGTCACCGACACTCCAGATTATCCATGATGGAGTCTCGGTCTTATCGTGTTTTTTTTCTATGTGCATTCATCTCATATTGAGTTGTGCAATTCGACTCCTCGGCCATCATGCATCGAGATGCGTGATTGGTGGCACGAGGATCGAGGCATGCATGCATATGTGAAAATACATTGCTATGCCCCTTTCCTGCTCTCTGTTACAGCAAACCAGAAGTCAGCAGCTGTTAAAAACCTTGCACAGCATCCCGGCATCAATTGCAAACAGAGGCTAATTGGGGCATCGCGATGGATTTCTGTGCCAAGCAACCCGAACATGCATCATTCATCATCCAGAGCAGAGTCGAGGCAGTCCCTAGCTTGCATGCTAGTTTATAGCTTTCCTAGTTTAATTTGTTAATTAATTAGGATTTTGTATTTATTCGGACTGTAATTATTTATTTGGGACTGTATATTTATTCGGACCCTCCGAGCGAGCGCAATGTTGTAATAAGTGTGCGTGTGTGTGATGTATGTCTTCCAACCCCACGTCTTTCTCCCTTTTATTTACCAGCTTATGATGGTTAGATTAGGGCATATTTCAATTAGCATACAGTATGATAGCATGTTTGCATTCATTCATCTGTTTTGCATGCACCGGGCTCGGCGCATCATACTAACTGCATTGTATTTCAATTCCAAGTTGAATACTTGTTAGTTGTAGCATTTCACATGCCATCTTTAGAATAACCGAGCCTATCTTAGTTGCATTTTGCATGTGTTACATTAGGCACTTCTGTATATTTAGGATCATGCATGGATTTCTAATTAGCTTCTGTTTTGGCTTGGAGTACTCGGTAAGGTTTATGCTTTAGCATCCTTGCATGCGTGTGAGTGACTGCCATGATAGCATGCTTACCATGAGGATATGTGCTTATGTGATATATCTGCCTGAATGCCTGTGGATGAAGGTTGGGTTATCTGGATTGGAACAAATCATCAACTGTGAGTTTTAAGCCCACTAGATAGTGGCAAAACCATCTTTTTCTAAGCCCACCTGAGGGTGGCAAATCCACATTTTAGCCTACTTGCGAGTAGCAAACCGTTTTCAAAACAAACATGAGATGTTTCGTTCCAATTCAGGTGACCCGGTCTATACTTGTATGCTGTGCGCATCACGTAGTAATCCTAGGCTAATAACCAGAATAAGAACGCATAATGTCTTCAAAACTAGATGTCATGGTTAGTAGAGGCCGATCTCTGATCGGGCGTGCGGGAGTGCTCACGAAGTGACCTTCCCCAATCGTACCCAAGTTCCCGAGCCGAGGCAACTTTGGTGATGACGGACACGTGGCCTTAGGCAACGAGTCGGGGTTTCCTAAATTTTCCAAAATAAAACATTTAGGTGGCTACTCTGTCTCTGACAAAGCAGTCCATGTTTGGCACTTCTTTCAAAAATCTGTTTTGTCAAAATGATTTGCCGGATTTGGACTCTTTGGTTCAGATTAAGAACCGTGACAATTTGAGTCCTGAACTGTAGTGAGCCCAAAACGAACGAAACGGGGGACTCATCCCTCCTGGGGACGTTCGGGGACGTCCACAGTTTCTGGCGACTCTGCTGGGGATTTAGAGAACTTGACTCGAACTCATGATATCTTGTTTTGTTTACACTTATGTGTTTCTTTGCATTGCATTTGCATTGGTGCGCCTAGGACACCGTGTTTGCCATCTGCTATTCCTGAACGGTTTGCCGGAGGCTTGTCTTGTCAAGGCATGACCATAAGGCTGACCGGTTGTGGGCTCTGCCAGTATGGGAACACAAACCCCGATTTTACCGGGGCACCCTTTTGGCCATTCGACCTAGTGCATATTCGGATCCGTAGTGACCATTCCAAGCTAGGACAGGTTGCTAACCTGATATAGGTTGTTTGAGACCACTGCGTGCGTAGTGAAACCTTAGCTCCTGACAAAATAGGACAGGGAAACCCTACCCCAACATAGGGGTGTTTTGGCTCTCACTTGCTTGTTATGTGCTTTAGAGTGCGTCTCTACACGAATGCATGTATCAGTTTACAAGTTTGGGCATCAGGCCTGCGGGCACCAGTTCAGTATTTTGGGATTCAGTTTGCCTGAGGGTAACAGTTTACAGGCCGAATTTTGGGGCAGAATTCAGTAGTGGGCACAGTCATCCTGTTATGCTCATATTGGTTATGGTGAAATCAGGCTAAGATGCTGTCGGTTTTCTCTTTTGCTAGGGTAGTCTCGGAATTATAGCTTCAGAAGGCTCCAGTATCCCCCGGGTATATTGGATCCATGTTGATAGACTTTGTCAGGTCAGAAATTCAGTTCAAGGGCAAATCAGTGTTCCTTCGCTAGAGGCCGGGTAAAAAGGCCAGTCAGGCACAAATCACCAGTTCAGCAGTTACCAAATCAGTGGCCCTTATCCACCCCACCAGTGAACAATCAGGCTGAGGTCTCAGTTTCTACTGCAGGGATAGATACCAGTCAGTTAGATGGATCAGCAGAACACGTCAGGGATGGAGGCAATGATGCGCTAGATGCAAGAAAGTATGAAACTCATGCAGCAAGATGCTGTCCGCCAAGCTGAATTCGCCAAATAGCAGGCTGCGGTCATGGCCCAACAGGCAGAGCTAATCACCAGATTGCAAAAGCAAAACGGAGCATCTGCTTCGCATCAAGCTCCCCCCCCACCAGTAGATCCAATACCCGGGGAGGCACCAAATGTCCAGGAAGGTACGGACATTCCGACAGGGCCGGCTCCGCCCCCAATCTTACCCCAGCTGTCTAAAGCACCAATAAACCTACCAGACTCTCCCTTTGAGTTCGAGGTAGACCATACAGCGTTGAAGTTGAGTAAGCTTGAAAAGTTGTTCAAGAAATCCCAGGGGGTAAAGTCCATCCCGGACATTGAGGACGGGTACACCGACGCAGCTGTGACACTGCCGGACAGGTTCAAGATGCCTCACATCGACCGTTTTGACGAGTCAGGAGATCCCATGGTCCACCTGAGTTTGTTTTCAAATGTTTTGCGCCCGATGGGCTTGACAAGATTACAGAAGCTCTCCCTTTTTGGCAGGACCCTGTCGGGTATTACGGCCATCTGGTACGCCAAATTGGAGGATTCAGTGAAACGAAGCTGGGAGGAGATGGCCGAGGCCTTCGTCGCACAATATTCATACAATACCCAAATCAAGATTACGACCCGTGATCTTGAGACGACGAGGCAGAAGCCTAAGGAGAGCTTCTCAGAATTCGTGGCCCGCTGGAGGGCCAAGGCCTCAATGATGACCATTAGGCCAACGGATAAGGATCAAATACGGATGGTTGTACGCAACCTCCAGCCCAAACTAATGCAGAAAATGATCGTGCTCCCCTTCCCTACCTTTCCAGATTTGCATGAGATGGGAGTACAGATCGAGGATGCCATGAAGCAGGGCCTTATTGACCAGGAGAAGGAGCAGCCTAGGCGGGCGTTTTCCCGCAGTTCGAATGCGACCACCAGTGGTGATGCAGCTGCAAGATCTTCTGAAGTGGGCATGGTCACCACCACCACATCAAAAAAGGCTACCCCATTCACCGGTGCGTCCGGAAGTAGCTCACAGACGGCCAAATATCCACCCCGAGTCAAGAGGGTTTTTACCCTACTTTATATGCCTTTGTCAAAGGCTCTGGAGGTCTTAATTTGGAAAGGACATCTGAAACCATTGGATCAACGGCCTTTACCTGATCCTCTCCCTCTAAAGCATGACCATACTAGGTACTGTGCGTACCATCAACAAACCGGTTATGACACTGACAGTTGCTTTCGTCTGCGCCATGATGTACAAGATCTGTTTGACAACAGGGTCATCCCGGCGCCAGTCCAGCAAAGTCTATCGGCACTCGACCGGTGAACCTGTGAGGGATAATGTGACTATGTGATCAGGGGATGAACCACCTGCGGATGGCACTCGATTTACTCCAGATATGGCGTATGGCACGCACTATTTTGAGCATTTGTGAATGCTGGTTTTTGTGCTTTCTGACTTGGGTATTGGGTCAGCCTTGTTGTTTTGAGTCCATTTTGAGTCAGTCTTTTTGTTTCGGGTCTGTCTTGTTATATCGAGTTAGTCCTGTTGTATAGGAGTCGGGTGATTCCGGGGGTATTACCTCGGGCGTCACCATTTTGTTTTGCGTTTGTCTTTTCGTTTTGTTTTGAGTCCGTTTATGCCAGGGAGCCAGTTGTGCCAGCAGTTTTTGAATGAAACAGCAGTGATTTTTACGCTCTCACGTTTGCTTCTGCCTTGTGCCAGTTATGCCGGAAGTTCTGAAGGAGATGACAGTATTTGACTAAGGACTCTCTCTTTTCTGTGCCTTGAAGTCATTGTAAGGACTTGAGTTTTTCAAAACTTTTTGAACACTGTGGTGAAAATGAAGATGAAGGAATTCCTCGGGATTTGCAAAAAATTTGATCAACTGAGAGGAAGAGAGGCGTGCTAAACCCTTAATGAATGAAATCATGCTTATTAGTGTGAGTACTGAGAAGGATCCTGGCTTGATCTAGATTGGTTCCGTACTGTCTTCAGCGCGAGCGATTTGTCGCTTTCTTAAAAACTTTCAAAAAATGTTTTGCGCGGTCCTGCGAGGACATGCGTGGAATCACTTTTGAGATTGTGCAGCTTAGGATCGCTCTCAGCCCCGAGACTTAACTCCTCACTTTCGAACCTTGAACTTGAATTCAGAACATTCAACGGTCAACTACAATGTGAGGTCTGAGTGGCCAGATTCGAAGCAACCTATGAATTAGCGGTAAGAAAATCAGATCAAGAAGACCAGATGTCACCAAAAACAGCTTGCGAAGCTAGGTCGGAAGCACCCTTCGAACTAGGGGCAAAGATGTCAGATGTGCTCGAAGAGCCGAAGATGAATCCCCTTGCAAATCAACAGCCACTCTCCTGTATACAAATGACTTCAAAACCCTACAACCATTTGGCATGGACCAAGCTACACTTTTACCCTTTGAGAGGCTCGCTGGGTCGAAAACCCAGAAGGGCGACCCAGGCAAAAGTTAGAGCGAGACAAAAAAAATATACAAAAAAAATGTACAAAAAAAAAATGCAAAAAGAAAAGAAAAAGAAAAATACAAAAAAAGAAGAAGAAAAAAAAAAATAAATAAATAAATAAAAGAAAGAAAGAAGAACAAAGCTCGCAAGGTCAAAAACCCGCAACGGGCGCCTTGGCAAAAGTTAGAGCCTAAAAAGGAGAGGTTAATACCTGAGTGTACCTTAACCCCGAACTATGTAAGGCTTGATTCCCATGTTTGGGATGCGTAGGCAACTTCATTCTGAAGTCCAGCCGTAAGACAATTCAAATTTGATTGCGCCCATGTAATGGTTTTGATCATCTTCGCCTTCTCTGTATCCGAGAATTTGGTTGTGTTCGTCACTTTGAGGACTGACTACAATGCGCTGCGGTACCATTCAAACAAGGGGCAACTTTCCGTTGCCATTCAATGCGCCACGGTGCCGTTCAAACAAGGGGCAACTTTCCGTTGCCATGCAGCTCTCTTCAAGCAAGGGGCAATTTTCCTTCGGATCTGAGGTTGTGCATTCGAGAGTGGGTTCTATGCTCGTTGAGCAGTGGCCGATTGCAAAAACAGTTTTTGAGAATTTTTACTGAGGTTGACTAATCTTCTCGAAAAGCATTCCATTTTTCCAAAACTGGACCTTTTTCCTGGACCCAAAAAAGGAAAATTTTCAGTGCTCATGGCCTGACTCGCATGATTTCGAATCAAAAATTGAACAAGCGTGTTAATCTAACTTTCATATTGGTCAAAATTGTTTTAGTAGAAAAATGAAAACAAAAAATGGTCAAAATAATGAACTAGGGGCACAGTTGAGTCAGGTTCTCTGTCTTTCCCCTTTATCAATGCACTTTCCAGAAATGGCACTCTACTTGCCAGAAAGGACACCGTATTCGCCAGAAAAGGGCACAACAAAGGGCTGAAAGCTCTCTCACCCTCCAAGCAACGAGGTATCAAGCCAAGTGCGAAGCACAAACTGGAATGGGGCAAGATATTCCACTCCATCATCTGGACAGATCTTATCATGACCAAACTCCCCAGCAAAGCATCATCAACCGATGTTAGCTGTAGATTTGCTACACACCCAGTTGTAGCGCAACCCTTCTATGGGAGGAATTCACTAGCTGTGAACGGAAGAAAGAGAATCTAGCAGCATGCTAGGGGCAAGAGCCCGCAACTTCCTGTTTATCCATCAACCACCCAGGGGAGGGATTGAAAAATGAGAGATTGAAGAATAGAGAGATGTGCGATGAGAGAAAAAGTGAGAAAAGGCTTCTTTTTTTCTTTTTTTTTTCTTCAGAAAACAAGAGATTGAGTGCCAAAGTAATGTGAGAATCACAAATGAGAAAGGGTGGGAAACACTACCCGGTGAAACAGGCTCCCTGTGCACGTCTGAGTATCGTGTCTTTTTGTTTTATCTCGATTCTTGTTTTGAGTCGTTTCGAGTGTTACTCGATGTGTCTAGGTTGTGTGCCTTTTATTTCCTTGTTGAGTCGTTTTGCTGTGTTCAGTCGTAGGCTCAATACCTGGTCGAAAACTCACCTCTCAATTTCAAAAATAAAATCGTTTTGTGCTCCGAGTGCCGTGCCGTTCTCCACATTTGTGCAAAACAGAATTTGTTCTTTCATAAAACCACAGGGTTCAATCCAGGTCATGTGAGAACAGTGGAACCAGGACCTATCTGAAGCTATAATGGTTCCAGACTGCAAAGCAAAAGCAAAAGAGGAAAATTTCGGGCATCTGAGTTTGTTCCAACTTCAGTAAGCTCCGAGATCGCATTCCGTATGCACCTTGTCAGGCCTTGTCAATGCTCCGAAGTATGAGTGTGCTTCTACTTCAAGCTCAAGATCAAGTCTGCCTCAAGCCAGAATGGCAATCAGAAATGCTCCCTCTGAGTACCAGTTCCTTGCCAGGGTCATCTTGGCTGTGTTCGCAATGAGTTCCTAGGAGACCAACTGCGACGGTGGAAACTAGACTTCGAATGGCCATGGCCTAGAACGCAAAGGTTCGGGATTTCCGAGACTAAAGTCTGGTTTAAATACCCAGGGGTGTATCCCCAGCTTGAAATCTGTATGGAAGCTCCATAAGTTGCGACAGCGTGTATGCACCTCAATTCTGGATACTGAACCAACCTAGTCTGTCACCCCGTTGGAGAATAAGGAAAGTTGCGAAAATGATCATGAAGAAAGGTAGCATCCAAAGTGTTCTACGTGTAGAACCCTTGCCAGCATTCCAGAGCCTTTGTACTGTGAGTTGAAGGTAAAGTGTTCGAAGAGCACAAGGGGAGATCCCCGTCGGAGAAGAGCGGTTCACCGCCACTCACCTCATGAGGTGCTTTCTAAAGCGCCGCTTTGTCCATTTATTGCTTTCCGTAAGCATCATGCATTGTAATGCATTGTACCTATTAAGTTTCTTTCTCAGTCATGCACGATATTGTATGTACGGTTCATTCAAAGAAGTTCCGTTTAAGATCATTCATTTAGTGTATCAATCACACTTTGTTCATATTATGTATCAATCACACACACTCGTTTTGTATCTATCACACTATGCCTACTTTGTGTATCAATCACACACGCTCGCTTTAGTGTATCAATCACACACATTCTCATTTTGTGTATCAATCACACTGTCTTCACTTTAGTGTATCAATCACACTTCACTCATTTTGTGTAGCTATCACACACATCCTCATTTTGTGTATCTATCATGCACATATTCACATAATCACCTTTAGTGTATCCATCACACTTTGTTCACTAAGTGCATCTATCACACTTCGTGTTCACATTCAGTGTATCCATCACACTTGTTCACTTAGTGCATCTATCACACTTTGTGTTCACTTTTAGTGTATCCATCACACTTGTTCACTTAGTGCATCTATCACACTTTGTGTTCACTTTTAGTGTATCCATCACACTTGTTCACTTAGTGCATCTATCACACTTTGTGTTCATTTTTAGTGTATCAATCACACTTTGTTCACATAGTGCATCTATCACACTTTGTGTTCGCCTTTAGTATATCAATCACACTCTGTTCACTTAGTGCATCTATCACATTTCGTGTTCACCTTTAGTATATCCATCATACTTGTTCACTAAGTGCATCTATCACACTTCGTGTTCACCTTCAGTATATCTATCATACTTGTTCACCAAGTGCATCTATCACACTTCGTGTTCACCTTCAGTATATCAATCATACTTGTTCACTAAGTGCGTCTATCACACTTCGTGTTCACATTTAGTGTATCCATCACACTTGTTCACTTAGTGCATCTATCACACTTTGTGTTCACTTTTAGTGTATCCATCACACTTGTTCACTTAGTGCATCTATCACACTTTGTGTTCACTTTTAGTGTATCCATCACACTTGTTCACTTAGTGCATCTGTCACACTTTGTGTTCACTTTTAGTGTATCCATCACACTTGTTCACTTAGTGCATCTATCACACTTTGTGTTCACTTTTAGTGTATCCATCACACTTGTTCACTTAGTGCATCTATCACACTTTGTGTTCGCCTTTAGTGTATCAATCACACTCTGTTCACTTAGTGCATCTATCACATTTCGTGTTCACCTTTAGTATATCCATCATACTTGTTCACTAAGTGCATCTATCACACTTCGTGTTCACCTTCAGTATATCTATCATACTTGTTCACCAAGTGCATCTGTCACACTTCGTGTTCACCTTCAGTATATCAATCATACTTGTTCACTAAGTGCATCTATCACACTTGGTGTTCACCTTCAGTGTATCCATCACACTCGCTTGACTTTGTGTATCTATCACACGTTCGCTTTGTGTATCTATCACACACTCACCTAGTGTATCCATCACACTTTGCTTCATATAGTGTATCCATCACACTCGCTTCACTTTGTGTATCTATCACACGTTCGTTTTGTGTATCTATCACACACGCTCGCTTCGTGCATCAATCACACACTTCGTTCATCTTTGTGTATCTATCGCACATGTTCGTGAAGATTCCATAATTTTCTTACATCCTTTCTGCATGAGGTATAGTTTGGTTCGAGTTTACTTGCTTGCCTAGCATTTGCTTAAAATGTTGCATTTATTTTGCATAATTGCTTCATTACAGCTCTCTTTGCATGATCATGAGTGATATCCGGCTTTGCGTAGCGTATAGGTCCAATCTTCAAACCGGCTTCGCGTAGCGTATAAGTCCAATCTTCAAACCAGCTTCGCGTAGCGTATAAGTCCAACTTTCAAACCGGCTTCGCGTAGCGTATAAGTCCAATTATCAAAATCTTTCTGCATATCATTTTGCATCCTGCCCCCGAACTACGCTGGTTTGATTCCTTGCAAAGGGATACGTAGGCAGCCTGCGGGCACAACAATTTATTTATCTATATTTTGCTTGTTTGTCCAAGTCTTCGGCCTTGTCAAAAATGGGTCGTCTCTGGGCTTTGACATTCACTCCCGTCACTTATGACTTTCGAGTTCTATCAAAGAGGGGCAACTGTAGACACCCCATTTTTGACCGACCTTAAGACTCAGACGTCACCAATTGAGCGCTCGGTGATGTTGCATATTGTGCTCGTTCAGAGGTCGCGGAGTCTCGGCTGCGAGTCTTGCCTCCGAACTTCCGAGTTTTCTGTGCTTTGCCTCGGTTTGCGAACCAGGCTCCGTTTTCTCTGTTTTCTCTTCCCCAAGGGAGGGAGAGGTCTCGTAGATCATCTCTCAGTGGCCGTAGGCTACGTTTCATGGTCGTAGGCCATTTTTCCCATTTCGGAGCCCAGTTCCCGGTTTTAAGAGCCGTCGGCCGTGTGCCTCGGTTCGGGACCGCTTAACCACCTCTGTTCACTCCAGTTTTTGGCACACACTTTATTTCCTCCCTTTTGAGGGACACTGTGGTCCGAGAGACCAACTTCGTGGTCGAACACCACTTCTGGTGCCTAACTGTCAGTTTTCGGGGCCCCGGGCTGCGTGTTTTGGCCCCCGAACCTTCGTTTTGCATCAGTTTGGGCTCATTTTTGGTGGAGGCCTTATTTTCATTATTAGGAAGGTTGTAGAAGGGTGGGAGGCCAGCAATTGTTCTGACAACCCGTTTTATTTCTTCATCACCCTCCGTCGCCCGTTTTTCTCACCAGAAAGCCAATGTTGACCACCCTTAGGCCATTTTTTCTAGCCCTAAACCACATATTTGTGTTGCACACACCTGGGAGGCCACCAATATGATATGGCCGCCCAGTAATTGTCTCTGACCCTTTTGAACCCCTCTAAAAAAGTGGTTTTTCTCTCTCCTGGTTCACTTCTTCCAGTTTTTGACGACATAGTTGTGTTGTGCACACATGGGAGGCCATCTTTTTGGGGTGGCCGGCCACTAATCATGCTTGACCCTTTTGACCCTTGGCTGGCCGGCCATGGGGGAGGCTGGCCGGCCACCTGAACCCTAAAAAACTGGCCGGCCATGATCCTCTCTCCAGGTACTTTCCAGCCGTGCAATTTGTTTCCCCCCCGATTTTGTATCCGGGGGGCTGCCTTTTGGGGGGAAAATTTGAATTTGATTTCCCCCCCCTTTCCTCCACTCCTCCCTCTATAAAACCAGGCCCCCCAGCTCCATTTTAGGAGGTTACAAAATCTTGTTTGGAGCTCTTGCATCAACCCTCCCTCTTCCTCTCTTCCAAACCTCAAAACCCCAAGGTTCTTGCACCTTTTACACTACAACCCATAGCACCACACCTCCACACTCCATTCCAGCAACTTGGAGGCTATTTTCAGAGGTCAAGAGCTCCTCTTCTTGGTCCAAAGGCTGCTGGTTCATTGCTCTTCAAGGGTAAGCACACTTTTCCCCTAAACTAGTCTTTTTTTTGCTTCATTTATTAGCCACACTTGTTTACTTTTTTGGGCTCCGACCCAAACTATAAATAGCCATATTTTGATCTCATTTCCATGTTTTATTAAGGGTTTTTCTCTGTTTGAGGTCTCCTCCTCACACTTTGTGTTTAAACTCTCTTTTAGGCCTATTTTTGCATGATATTTTAGGCTTATTTGTGAGTTGTTTTGGACTTGGTCATAAATTGTAAAGTGCCATGTTTTGAGCCTCTCTTCAACTTTTTTGAAGGGCTCTTTGCCATTTGGGGCCAGCTTCTATCCCTTGTCTCTAATCTCTCTTTTAGGGCCATTTTTGCATGATAGATTAGCCCTACTTGTGTTCATTTTTGAGATTTGTCATAAACTGAAAAATATCTTGCTTTAATCTCATCTTCAAGTTTGTTCAAGGTCCCATTTTTGTTTGAGGTCACATGCTTCCTTGTATGCTTGATTCCTTCTTATTTTGAGCCTTACACCTAAGCTCCAAAGGCATGATTTGTTTGGCCTTTTAGCCACTAGAATCCAGTGAATTTCCAGTGGCTTTGATGCTATTTTGAGCCTCCAAATCAGAGGGGGGTGCCCCCCTCTCACCTTGACTTGTTTGATGGTCATTTTGGCCTTCCAAAGAGACCCTATCTTGCATGCTTCTTAGCCACTTTGCAGGGCCAATTTGGTGAGTTTTGAGACTACCATATTTTATTTTCGGAGTTGGTTTGGTGCTGCCACATGTCTATCTTGTATGTGCTTAAGAATCCCTTGCATGGCCCTCTAAAGTAACTCATCATTTTTGCATGCCATGGTGGTATATCAGTGGTTATTTGGGCCTATTTTCACATGTTTTATTCACTGATTTTTGATGGTTTGGTGAGATTCCATGTGCATCATATACTTTCCATGTAAATCATGTTAGCTAGTCAAAGTTGCGTGCTATTTTAAGTCATCTTGCTAGCATCTTTTGGCCATGCTTTGAACTAGAAAAGTTCATGTTTTGGGACTGCCTTGCTTCTGTCTTCATACTTCATGATCAAATAATGCGTGCTTTGTATAGCTATAAGTCATTCCACGTGCATAGTTTTGAGTTTCGGGGTTTATCTCATGCATCGGGTACCATGTTTCCATGTTTCGGGGCTGTTTAGCATCATATTTTAGCGCTGAAATTTGCATGCTTGTATGCCATACTCCATGCCTTGTCATGCCTTGTTAAAGTGGCATTCGTGCCCTAGGATCGGTCTTCAGTTTGCGTGCACGTGTGCACGCATCTCGAGTGTCTCATTTTCATCTTGTGGCCTCCTATGTGAGTGTGGCTGAGGTCCATTCGTGTTGATGTAAGTCCATTGTGCATCGTGTATGCCATTTCATTTCATAGCATTGTGTATGCTAGGTTGTATGTTAGCGCATTGTGTATGCCATGTTACCTCGTGCATCGTGTATGCCATTTCATAGCATTGTGCATGTTAGGTTGTATCTTAGTTTCATTCATGCATGCCATGCATATTGCATTGTGCTTGGGATAGGAGTTAGCCCAAGCACGGGAAACGAGGGACGTTTCGTACTCCGAGTGACGGAACGTGTCTCAATTCCCGGTCGCCGACACTCCGGATTATCCATGATGGGGTCTCGGTCTTATCGTGTTTTTTTTTTATGTGCATTCATCTCATATTGAGTTGTGCAATTCGACTCCTCGGCCATCATGCATCGAGATGCGTGATTGGTGGCACGAGGATCGAGGCATGCATACATATGTGAAAATACATTGCTATGCCCCTTTCCTGCTCTCTGTTACAGCAAACCAGAAGTCAGCAGCTTTTAAAAGCCTTGCACAGCATCCCGGCATCAATTGCAAACAGAGGCTAATTGGGGCATCGCGATGGATTTCTGTGCCAAGCAACCCGAACATGCATCATTCATCATCCAGAGCAGAGTCGAGGCAGTCCCTAGCTTGCATGCTAGTTTACAGCTTTCCTAGTTTAATTTGTTAATTAATTAGGATTTTGTATTTATTCGGACTGTATATTTATTCGGACCCTCCGAGCGAGGGCAATGTTGTAATAAGTGTGCGTGTGTGTGATGTATGTCTTCTAACCCCACGTCTTTCTCCCTTTTATTTACCAGCTTATGATGGTTAGATTAGGGCATATTTCAATTAGCATACAGTATGATAGCATGTTTGCATTCATTCATCTGTTTTGCATGCACCGGGCTCGGCGCATCATACTAGCTGCATTGTATTTCAATTCCAAGTTGAATACTTGTTAGTTGTAGCATTTCACATGCCATCTTTAGAATAACCGAGCCTATCTTAGTTGCATTTTGCATGTGTTGCATTAGGCACTTCTGTATATTTAGGATCATGCATGGATTTCTAATTAGCTTCTGTTTTGGCTTGGAGTACTCGGTAAGTTTTATGCTTTAGCATCCTTGCATGCGTGTGAGTGACTGCCATGATAGCATGCTTAGCATGAGGCTATGTGCTTATGTGATATATCTGCCTGAATGACTGTGGATGAAGGTTGGGTTATCTGGATTGGAACAAATTATCAACTGTGAGTTTTAAGCCCACTAGATAGTGGCAAAACCATCTTTTTCTAAGCCCACTTGAGGGTGGCAAATCCACATTTTAGCCTACTTGCGAGTAGCAAACCGTTTTCAAAACAAACATGAGATGTTTCGTTCCAATTTAGGTGACCCGGTCTATACTTGTATGCTGTGCATCACGTAGTAATCCTAGGCTAATAACTTGAATAAGAACGCATAATGTCTTCAAAACTAGATGTCATGGTTAGTAGAGACCGATCTCTGATCGGGCGAGCGGGGGTGCTCACGAAGTGACCTTCCCCAATCGTAACCAAAGTTGCCTCGTTCCCGAGCCGAGGCAACTTTGGTGATGACGGACACGTGGCCTTAGGCAACGAGTCAGGGTTTCCTAAATTTCCCAAAATAAAACATTTAGATGGCGACTCTGTATCTGGCAAAACAGTCCATGTTTGGCACTTCTTTCAAAAATCAGTTTTCTCAAAACGATTTGCCGGATTTGGACTCTTTGGTTCAGATTAAGAACCGTGACAATTTGAGTCCTGAACTGTAGTGAGCCCAAAACGAACGAAACGGGGGACTCATCCCTCCCAGGGACGTTCGGGGACATCTACACCCACACATTATCTCATTGAGCACATCAACCATAACACTACTGTCATGATCGATCCTGCTGCCAACAATTTCCTCTGGTCATTGGCGGTAACCTCTGACCTCCAGCAACTACCTTCAACCTTTAGTGGCCACTTTTAGCCACTATCTCTAACTACTAACAGTTACCTCTAATCTCCAATGACTTTCGGTGACATTTTTCCAACCATTTTTTAAGAAAAATAATGTTCATCTTCACCCCATAACTACTGTTACCACCTCCATAGTTCTAGTAATAACAAGAGAGAGAGAGAGAGAGAGAGAGAGAGAGAAGATGATGAAAAAAATAAAAAGTCTTTACTAGAAAATAGTTCACATTAGTCTTCACCATAATAGATCAATACAAGATCAACAAAAGAATTAAAGATACATTAAGTGATAAATTTATCACTAAATGATTTGTAAAAAATTATAGACTTCAATACACTCATTCACATTCACACCTATGCACATTCACACTTATACTCACTTACTCATAAGGCACTCTTATCCTACATACACTTATCAAACCAAAGATTGATAAGTTTATTCATAAAAAATAAATTTTACAGGAAATCTGGTTTAAAAAATAAAGAGACAAAAAGAAAGACGGGGAGAATGATGAGGGGTAAGATTTGGAAAACACCATTATTTAGAGTCATTTAGAATCAAGTTCACTATTGAAACAACGAGATCATTGTAGATCTAAAACTAGATTAGTGGATCGACGAGGATGGAGTAGAGATCAAAGATGTAGAGTGTAGATCAGTGGTAGCGTAATGTAGATCGGTGACGTTGGAAGTGGTCGGTGAATGGTGGTGATGGATTGGCAACGGTGGAGTGTAGATCATGGCGGTAACAAATGGACAGTGATGGTGGTGAATGGAAGATGATGGCAGCGATAAAAGGTTGACGATGATGGTAGCAGTGTGAGTCTCTTGAAGAAATGTTGTGCGCGCGCACAGAGAGAGAGAGAGAGAGAGAGAGAGAGAGAGAGAGAGAGAGCAAAAGAAAAATATTAAATAGGTATTGAAGTTCATTAAAAATATTTAATATTAAAAATATTAAAGAAAAATATTTAATATTTAAAATATTAAAATATTAAATATTAAATGGTTGCTGCATTCAAAAAATGCGTAGGACCTATAGGTATTGAAGTTCATTAAATAGGACTGGATAGTAATTATCCCTTGAAATTATTTTCATTTGACTTGATAAATTAACAAGAGTTAGGCTTTTCTTAAGCTCAAACCAAAATTTGACTGTCATATTTGGCCTTGCAGGTCTATAATGGATCTTATTTTGATAATTCAAATTGGTTATTTTATATGACATTTCGTGTATATCATCTATGAAAGAAATTAAGTTAATTTAGTAATCATAGTCTTTTCATTTTAATGTGTTTGTCTAAAAAAAAATGGATAATCTTTTCTTTAAAAAAAAAAAACATATTTATCGTCATTTTTGTAGACAAATGCGATAAAATAAAAATAGTTATGATGATCAAAATGACCTAATTTTTTTGCAAATGATAATGGTTTGGATAATTGAAATGGAGACATGGTGGATCTCATGAACCCAAACATTATGATCAAATTTAAATTTGAATTTGAGAGAAATTCAATCCAATTAACAAAAACTTTAAGATTATGTAAACATTTGAGTTACTTGAGCATGGTAGCTCAGATGGTAGTATGCTTCACACCAATTTGAGGGACAACAAGTAAAATTTCAATGCATGTCCTTATTTAGGGGGAAAAAAATTAGGGTTTGACTTTGATAATAAATTAAATATAATTTTTTTATTATTTCATTTTCAATCTCAATCTTTTAAATCAGTACAAATCTCAATCACTTGTTGATTTTTGTTAATTTGTTCAACCAAAAACAAAAGGCAAAAAAAGAATTTAATTTTTTAGACCATCTCTAATGGTTTAATAGCTAAATGAATTATTACTATGTTTTAGCAATCTTGTTTCAATGATGACTTTGTTATTTTTTAGCACAACAAAGTTTCCTTTCATATATTCTCCCATTTCAACTACAATTTTAAATTAATATAGTAATATTACTTAATTAAACATTATTAACTTAATTTTAAGTTATATAATGCGAAATAAAATAAAATGAGATATAACACTGGAGAAAAATGAAAAGAAACACAATAGGCAGAGCTGTTGGATCACGCTAACATTTTTTGTGCATGGTCATTTTTAGTGCTCCGGCTGTTCTATACGTGAAATTATAAGGTTTCTAGTTTTTGAAGAAAACTCATAAATGTATTGACTGATCTGTATTGAATTACACTGAAGATATTTATACTATTACTAGAAGGAAGATTAAAGGATGAAGAAGAAAAAGAAGAACTTAAAAGATGCCAGTTCTGGATCTGTACTTGTGAGAGCTCTAGTGCTCTGATATCATGAAGAAAACTCAGAAATGTATCGATTGATTTGTATTGAATTACATTGAAGATATTTATACTATTTCTAACTAACTCTAACCGAGAATAACTAATCTCCACTTACACTACTAATTCTATGACAGATAGAGACCTAGAGCTTGAGGGAAAAGTTACGAATGACGATGGGGCAAACCAGTACGAATGGGAATGGAGGATGGCAACCTGTGATTCGTAGGCATGGAAGTCACGCTGATGGGGCTTTAAGGGGGAATAACATTTATTCGGTGTTTGTGGACAATATACCAGTATCGATGGGGGCAAAAGGGCTATTTCAACTCTTCTCAAACTTTGGTGTGGTGAGGGATGCGTATATACCGAACAAGAGAAGAAAATCTACAGGATCCAGATTTGGGTTTATCAGGTATGATTGCTTGGTAGCAACGGGTATGGCTTTGCAGAAAACAAATGGACTTTGGTGCGATGACAAAGCACTCAAGGTCAAAATGGCTGAGTTCAGAAAGGACAAAGATCAACACCAAAAAAGTCTCAAACCAGTACAGCAGTGGAGGGAAAAAGAAGGAAATCACACATTCAGTGTTCCCTACCAGGGAAAAAAGTCATATGCTGATGCGGCTAGAAGTAGGGTCCTCCAACCCAACTTAGTTCGAACTATCAAGGTCACAAAATGAGGTAATAGATGGTTATATGAGAGTGCAGTGGTAAGATTAAAACCACAACTCTTGGTTGCAGAGTTTAAGGATGAACTTCAGAGATGTGGCTATGGAGATATTAAAGTTAGAGTTGGAGATGGAAGACAGTTAGTCCTCTCATTTCAATCAGTGCGTGATATGAAGGAGAAGTTATTGCTAATGAAGGAATGGCTCATAGACTGGTGTGAATCGATTGAGGAAGGAGACGAAAGCATGGTTCTTGAACAGGTGAAGCAGGTGTGGTTAAGCTGCTATGGTGTACCACTGGTATTGTGGAACAACAATACTTTTTGTACAATAGGTAGAGAGTGGGGTGAGGTGATTGAAGTGGAGGAAGGCACATTGAAAATGGAGTCTCTCCACTGTGGGAAAATCAAGATCGAGACAAGATGCATGAACACCATTAATCATCTAATCAACCTGGACTGCCAAGGTGTATTATACCCAGTCAGGATCTCAGAGGAACAAATCATAATCTCAACAATTGTGCAGGAGCATTGTATCTGCCAATCGTTTCTAAAAAACAATGAAGACAGCTTTAGCTCCGATGAAGAAGTTGAGAATATTGCGGATAGAAACAGCAGACAAGGGGAAGAAGATGATGAGGTGGCAGACCATGTTGGTGAAGAGGTGGATAATGGGGATGAGATGGCTGCAGGGGAGAGGGAGGTGGCTCATGTCAATACAAATTACATGGAGGGGAAAGCAAGCTGGAGGGAGGTTTTGGAGGTAGAGGAGACAGACCTGATGATGGGAGTGTCAGAGGAAGGCGCCGCATGTGGGGTGGCTGCTGTAAGGAGGCTCTGTACGGGGGCGTCAGAGGAGGGTGGCATGGGCAAGGGAGATAGCCGTAGAGCTAATGATGAGGTGGTCACCTCTGGGTTTATAAAAAGCATGAGTGGGTCTGTAGGGTAGAAACAAGGCATTAGCTTGGAAGTGGACTTAAATAGGGCCCAAGTGGATACAAATAGGTATGAATTGGCCCAAAGGGTTACAAAATCAAATTTTCGGGCTGAGTCCAGCAATTACCATATTGGAGTTTTTGATATTGGGGTTGGGCAGCCCAATTCTATGACAAGTCAGCTGGGCACAACCCTTATTAATAAGCAATGTTTACAGGAGAAAGGAGAGGAAAACCGATGCCACAAACTGAGGAAGAAGGGGAAGTCTGAAATGGGGAATAAATCTATGAGGAAAGCACTTAATTTGATAAAAGGGGTTGTTTTCAAGTGTGCCGTAGCTGCTATTTCACTATCTATGGCAAGTAAATCTAGTAGAGGAGGCTTACGTATATCAGAGGCAAAAGCAGCCATCCAAATTGGTAAAGTGCTGGAGGTAGATTGTGATGGCAAGGAGGAGGAGGTAATTCGCAGGTTGAAGGAATTGGAGGCTATAGACAAAGGAAAAGAGTTCAGAAGAGGAGGTGATATGCAGTGAACACTAAGCTTAGGGAGTTTTTGGGTGAAACAACTTTTGTTATGAAGATACAATCTTGGAATGTTAGAGGTATTGGCAGACCAGAGAAAAGAAGAAAAATTAAACAGAGTTTGGCAACAAGGAAAGTCAATTTTGTGATGCTTCAAGAAACAAAGAGATCATCAATTACGCCCGAAATAGTAAAGTCTCTCTGGTATGAAGATAATTTTGAGTATCTGGCAGTGGATGCGAAAGGAAGAGCTAGTAGGTTGCTATGTGTATGGAATACAAGGGTGTTTCAATTGGATGCTTGCGGTGGAAATCGTCATTTTATTCTACTATCAGGTAAATTATTTTCCTCTTTTAATTGTGTGATTGTCAATGTATATGGTCCATCAGAGGTAGTTAAAAGGAAAGAATTATGGGTCATTCTAGCTCGGTTGAAGAGTCTGTTCCTGGGGCCATGGTGTATGGGGGGTGATTTCAACGAAATAAGGAATATTGCTAAGCGTATTGGGTGCTCTAGAAGGGATAGAGGAATGAGGGATCTTAATGACTTAGTTGAACAACTGGAGTTGATTGATTTGCCTATGCTTGGGAGGAAATTTACTTGGTGTAACTCACAAACAAGAGAGAAATGGAGCAGAATAGACAGATTTTTACTCAATTATGAGTGGATACAAAATTTCAATCTCAAGTTATGGGGACTTCCTAGATTGATATCTAACCATTGTCCTATAATTCTGATGGAGGATGAAAGAGATTGGGGCCCTAGACCTTTTCAATTTCTGAATGCTTGGGTTCTTCATCCTAAATTTGTAGATTTAGTAGAGAAATTTTGGTCAAATTTCCAGGTGGAAGGTTAGGCTGGTTACAGATGCCTTATGAAGTTCAAAGCTTTGAAACACAAATTAAAGGTGTGGAACATTGAAGAGTTTGGGAAACTAGAGTTTAAGCTTAAAGCTGTTGAGGAGGAAGCCCATGCCATAGAGCTAATTGCAGAAGAAATGTCACTTCTAGGGGTTGAACAAGCTAGAAGAAAGGAAGTAATGAATGACATTTGGAGGTTAAACAAAATGTTGGAATGGACTTGGCTCCAAAATCCAGACTTCATTGGGTCTCCAAAGGAGATAGAAATACGAGGTACTTTCACATTATGGTGTCTAAGAGAAACAGTAGGAATTCCTTGTGTTCAATTATGGTGAATGGCTCAATGGTGGAAGAACCTTTAAAGGTTAGGCAGGAGGTGAAGTCTCATTTCATGAATCAATTTTCTGAATCTTGGGTGACTAGGCCTAAACTGACTGGCCAATTCAAAAATATTGGAGGCCGTCAAACAACGGATTTGTTAGAAGCAGATTTTACGGACGAGGAAGTTAGAAATGTTATCAGGAGCAGTGATGGCAATAAAGCACCTGGGCCAGATAGTTTTAATTTAGCCTTTTTTAAGAAATACTGGAAAATAGTCAAACCTGAGGTAATGCAATTCTTAAGAGAGTTCCATCAAAATGCCTCATTGGTTAGTGGGTTAAATAGCTCTTTTATGGCTCTAATTCCAAAAATTGATAGCCCATCAAGCTTAAGAGAGTATAGGCCTATAAGTCTCATTGGTTCTTTGTATAAAATCCTGGCTAAAGTCTTAGCAAATAGGATGAAACAAGTGCTGCCAAGGATTATTAGCGAGACACAATCCGCATTTCTTGGGGGAAAGAATATCCTAGATGGGATCCTCATTGCAAACGGGATAGTTGATGGGTGGAGAAAATTAAAGAAGAAAGGTTTGGTGTTGAAATTAGATTTTGAGAAGGCATATGATTCAGTAAATTAGGAATTCTTATTGAATATGTTATCTAATTTTGGATTTGGGGATAGATGGGTGAGATGGATAAAAAGCTGTGTAACCTCCATAAAAGTATCAATTTTAGTGAATGGTTCTCCTACTGACGAGTTTTGCCCAGAGAGAGGTCTACGGCAAGGTGATCCATTGTCCCATTTTCTTTTCAATATTGTGGCCGAAGGATTGAATATATTGTTTGATAGGGCCAAGGAAATGGGTTTGATCAAAGGGGTTGTCATTGGAAACAATGGGGTCACAATAACGCATCTGCAATTTGCAGATGATATAATACTGTTTTGTGAAGCTGAGTGGGTGGAAGTTGTGACTATCAAACAAATTCTTAGGTGTTTTGAAATCCTCTCGGGGCTGAAAATAAATTGTCATAAGAGTGTGATTGCGGGTATAGGAGTGGAGGAAGTAATGCTGCAAAGTTTTTCCTCTAGGCTAAATTGCGCCCATCAAAGGTTACCATTTAAGTATCTTGGTCTACCTCTAAGAGCTAATCCTGGTAGGTCAAGTACTTGGAAGCCAGTCTTGGATAAGTTTAAATAGAAGTTACCCACCTGGAAGAGAAAGCTGTTGTTGTTTGCTGGGAGGCTGACTCTAATTAAGTCTATTATGAGCAACTTGCCTATTTATTAGCTTTCATTGTTCAAGATACCAGTGGGGGTGGCAAAAGCAATTGACAAGATTCAAGCAAACTTTCTTTGGGGGGGATCCGACCTTAGAAGAAAAGTTCAAATGGTGCGATGGGATATCATCACCAAGAGTAAGCATTTGGGAGGTTTGGGGATCAAAAAAACCACAGTTATGAATAAGTGTTTACTGATGAAATGGTGGTGGAGATTTGGGTCAGAGCATCATACTATGTGGAAGGATGTTATATGCTCTAAGTATAATATGGGGGTTGGAAGTTGGCTGCCATGTCTGGAAGGAAACAGCAGAGGATCAAAAATTTGGTCTGATATCATTACTGCAATTCTAGCTTTACCTGTGTTACACAACCTGTATATTTCAAACTCTACAATTGAGTTGGGAAATGGCAGGAGAGCCCATTTCTGGCTGGATAAATGGGCTAGGGAGTTGTGTCTCAAGGAGGAATTTCCCAGGCTTTTTGCTCTGTCCATTGATAAAGTAGGAGTAGTGTTTGATTTTTATAACAGGATGGGGGATTCAGGTATGGAATTTGGAATTCAGGAGGCCCATGTTGGCCTGGGAAGAGGATGAGGTTTGTAGACTTCATTCCTTCCTTATGAATGCTCCAGAAATGAGGGCCACCAAACCCGATGTTTGAAAGTGGAAGGCTGATCCATCTGGGGTGTTTTCGGTTGCATCAGTGTACAAAAGATATGAATTCTCCATGGGCCTTGTTAGGAAAATAGCAGTGGTAGTTTGGAACAACTGTGCTCCTCCTAAAGTCAAATTTTTTGGGTGGTTGGCTTGGCAAGGTAAGGTGAAAACCTCTAGTTTCCTGCAGAGAATTGGGATTTTGATGCATCTGCCACTGTGGGCTGTGTCTTCTGTCAAAACGAGGTGGAATCAGTCAACCATATATTGCCCTTTTGTCCATTTGTCTGGCTGCTGTGGTCTCATAATCTGAAATGGTGAGGTTCTCAGTGGGCTATGCCAAACACAATGGAAGGGTTGCTACAATGGTGGTTATTTTGCAAAATGAAAAGGAGTGAAAAGCTGTTGTGGAAGGTTGTGCCTTTGGCTGTCTTGTGGTCCACATGGAAACATCGAAATGATTATGTTTTTAATGGTTCTCAACCAAACTTTGAGGAACTATGTGAGGTTGTCAAAGCAAGAATAGCTTTGTGGGCCAAATCATCTCCAGCTAATTTAGAGTTCTCTGTTACTGATATAGTATTTAATTTGCAACAGGTTCAATATTGCATTAGGAATGGGAGCTGAGATAAGCTTATATCAGTTTGTTTAATTACCTGAATTCTTCATATGGGAGGCTGAGGATGGAGTGAGCATGATGGCTGCTCTTTTTTGGGTTGTTTTGTTCGTTGCCTGTCCATTTGGTTTTGTTTTGTTCATTTCGGTTTGCTTAAGTAGTGGTCTATGATATTGGTCCATTTTGTTCGGATTAATATGGTAGTTGAGTCTGGGTGTTTGAGATGGTGGCTCTGTTGTTTTGGTCAATTTGCTTTTGTTCTTCACTGATCTGCTCTGATCTAGTATGGTGGCTATGTTATGTTGAGATGGTGGAAACTGGTCTATCATCTGCTTCACTGGTCTGTTATCTGCTTCACTGATGTTAGCTGGTTTGATGCTGCAATTTTGGTTTTGCTTTCTTGCTAATGGAGTGCAGGTTCTCTGTGCTGGTATATTGGTTGTTTTGGCTGCACAATTCTGTGTTGCTGCTGAACTGGTTTTATACTACAGAGTCATGCTTTTCTTTTCTTTTTTTTTTTTCTTTTTTTTTTTTTTAAGTTATGTTGTTCTGCACAGTTGAGTGCACTAAGCTGTTGCTGCTGATTTTGTGGTCAATGTAAACCAGTCCAGCTAGATTTGGTGTTGTTTACAAGTGATTTGGGAAATGAGAATGTTGAGGTTGTTAGAAGTATTGCGAAGCTAAAAGTTGCATGATGCCTGGAGTACTCAACAATTTGTTGAAAGGTGAAGATAGGCTAGACTGCTTGGAGTTGGGAGCTTCTATCTATGGATGTACTGCTGTGAAGATTATGCTAGCATAATGAGCACAAGAGATTTAAAATGAGGTTGATTCTGGGCTGTGTTTCAGTTATGTATTTTGATCTGAATTGGTGATCTGCTGAGGTCTGTTTTATGGCCCTGTATGCTGATCTGCTGAGGTATTATTTTGCTGGTCTGCTATGCTTAGGTGCTAGGTTTGGTTGGTTGGTTGTTTTATTTCAGATGTTTGGCTGATGGTCTAAATTAGGCGGCTGTTCTGATGTTACTATGGTCTGTTCTTTTTTCGTTGGTCTCTTACCAACCTGGGGGTGCCAGCAAATAATAAGATGAGCTTTGTGGTACCAATCTAGTTGGGATCATTTAGCTCATTGTGATGCTTTCGCACTTCCCTTTTCTTCATTGATGCAATTTGTCTTGTACCTTGTACTTGTTTATTCCATCAATAAAGTTTCTTTTTCGCCGATCAAAAAAAAAAAATTTCTATTACAGATACTATCTTGATTGTGTGCTACACACTTCTACATAGCTAGATGCACCAGAGGCCTTTGATGGTTGTGATTGTTAAGATGAATTAGTAGACTTATCAGTTTTATGCTTTATATTTTTGGGCCCTTTTGTTTTGCAGTTCAATCATAATTTTTGATGGAAATGTGATGAAATTTTATTTTATTGTTGATTTTTACCATTTTTCTAAAGACATGAACAATGATTGTGAAATATTGTTGGAAAGATGAATGGTATTTTTTGATAGTTTTATTAAGCAAGCAAATTTAGCTACAAACTTTGTGCCAAATTTGACAGAAGGTATAACATTGCTAAAGTATAGCAAGAATTTTAGTTAAAAATTTAATCTTCATGCCATCTTTTAGCAATACCAACCCTAATACCTCACCAATGAAGAAGTTCCTCACTACACCAAATAATAGAAATCCTTATCAATCATCCTAATCACTTGGATCAGCCCTTCCATTTCTCTTTACCCACATCCAGGGACGGAACTAAGATTTCATCATCAGATAAGCCAAAAGACAAATAAAAATTTTCACCATATACATAAACACTCATGTATGTACAATACGATATATAAATTATATCTATACGCATAAAAAAATTCAAATACCATATAAGCAATTTCTAATATGATGAAAAAGTTTTTTGAGTGCAAAATAAAAAGAGAATGCAAGATGGGATAAGAATGGGATATGTATTTTTTATATTGAGAGTCATTTTATGTATAAAATGATATATATTTTTAAAATGCCATAACAAATCATATTTTTCATAAAAATAGGAGGGCCATGACCCCCCATCGTCTTTTCCTAATTTCGTCCCTGTCCACATCTAGCCTTACCAATAAGCTACAATGTTCCATGACTGTCGACCACTAGGCGCCAACCTCCCATTCTTTTCCTATTACGATCATCCTCTTACCCATAACCATCAACAACCCCCACCCTCACATTTCCTCTTCCCTTCTTCTACAATTCATTCCCTTTTTTTTTTTTTATCATCAAAAAAGAAGAAGCTTTATTGATGGAAAAACATACAGAGTATGATAACGTACATCAATAAAGATGAGGGTGCAAAAATCATCATAGTGAAACATTCAGATCCCAACTAGGTTGGCACCTAGATGCACACCAAATCATCTGCTAGCACAAACTCTAGGCTCCAAGTTAGTGAGTAACCAACATGTAGAGCAAAACGAAAACAAAACAAACAGATCATTCACCCATAAACAAAAAAATCACAGCAGCCCAGCCTAACATAACACACCCTTTGAAGACCATTCATCCATAAACCCCTCTGCTGGAGCATTAGTTCAGCATATAACAGTCCACAGCTAAACAAAACAAATCAGAACAGATCATAAAGCTACTATTTCAACAAAGCACAGAAACAAATTCATGAAGCTGGCATTAGTAGCAGAACAGATCAGCAACAAAACTACCTCTCTGCAGCAGCAATAACACCTCTGCAGCAACAACAAACCATTCTCAACCACCAATAGCTTTTGATGATAGACACCAAAACTAGGCTATAGCAGCATCTCACCAAGCAGCATCTCATCACCAATACATTAGCAGCAACAAAACAAAGTATATCAAAACTAAGTATATTAAAACAACACCAAAGGCATCACACAATACAGCACCAAAATGAAGATCCCATTCTAATATGTTCCTCTCAAATGCCACAGCTCCTCCATTATTGATACAATACTTTACCTAGTAAATGCCTTCTTCCCCTGCACCAAACAGCAGCATAAAGGATAATAAACAGAACACCTGCTTAATTGGGCACTCAACCAATTTGCCAATCCCCCAAGCACTTCCTGATCTGTCTTAGATTGAAAATAAAGTCTTGGATTGAAAAGTTGAAATCCTTCAATACTGGTTTCATCCACAAAACAACCCTAATCTTAATCAACTCACAAAGCTCACTCAGATTTGGAATAGCAACTCTGAACACACATTCATTTCGATGCTTCCTGACAAACCAAAGTACAACTAATGGAACAACACTCTAGATCTTCCACTCCATCTTCTTCATCATCCCTTCAACCCACTAAACCAATAGATGATCCACCGAACTTGGTATAGCACCCTGAACATCCCACCAATTCATCATATTAGCCCAAATCATGAATGGCTGGTGAAAGTCATCAAACCCGGCCAGATCTAGAGGTGGAAAAACAAGACAACAGAACAAAACAAACAAATCAGCCCTGATAACTTCACCAATTCAGACAATCACCCACACACCCTAAGTCAAAGCAGCAGAAACTGAGGCAAAGTGGCAGCAGAGGTGTGTTATAGCAGATTTATACCAATAGATGTGTTATACCAATAGAGGTGTGTTATAGCCTACTGAGAAATAACATAACCATAGTAAAGCCAAAGCAGCAGAACAACAGCAGACAGGAGTCCTGATCAAATCTTTTCACACCTAAATGATAGCAGCAGCCCTGATCAACCATAGTAGCAGCCCTGTTCACACATAAAATAAACATAACAGAACACAGCAGACATGAGACACCCATAGCAGCAGCCAAAATCAACACAAAACATAACAGAAATCAACCCTAACACAGAGACAAGTCTCAGCTTCCAGAACGAATGCAATTTTGAACCTGAGGTAGGTTGAAGACAATATCATTAATAGAGAATACCATTTTGGTTGGAGATGATTTGACCCACAACGCTATTCTTGCTTTAACAAGCTCACATAGATCCTTTAAATCTGGCTGAAAGCCATTAAAAACACAATCATTTCTATGCTTCTAAGTTGACCAAAAAACGGCTAAAGGCACTACCTTCCATATCAGCTTCTCAATCTTTTTCATCTTACAAAATGACCACCACTGCAACAATCCTTCCACTGAGTTTGGCATAACCCACTGACATCCCCACCATTCCATAACATGAGACCACAGCAGCCAAACAAAAGGACAAAAGAGCAAGATATGGGGAATGGTTTCCACCTCCTGTTGGCAGAAAACACAACTCACATTTGCAGATTCATCCAAGATCCTGATACGCTACAAGAAACTAGATGTTTTCACCTTACCTTGCCAAGCCAACCACCCGAAGAATTTAACTTTAGGTGGAGCACAGTTATTCCATACATCCGCTGCCGTATTCCTAACTGGCCCCAAGGATAATTCACAACATTTGTACACAGAGGCTACAGAAAACACCCCAGATGGGTCAGCCTTCCACTTCCATATATCTGAGCTTGAGTCCCTAAGTGCTGGCATATCCCTGGTTGCAGCTTGTAATCTACTAACCTCTTCCTCTTCCCAAGCAAGCAGAGGCCTCCTAAAGCCCAGATTCCAACCCTGAGTCCCTCCCCTTCTAGTATAAAACTCGGCAACTGTTCCATACTTATCAATAAACAGAGAAAAGAGTCTGGGAAATTCTTCCTTAAGGCACAGCTCCGCTGCCCATTTATCAAGCCAGAACTGAGCTCTCTGCCCATTTCCCAACTGGATTGCAGTGTTTACAAGGTACAAATTGTGAATCACATGCTTAGAGATCACTACACGGATGATATCTGAGCAAATTTTTGAAACTCTATTATTTCCTTCCATGTGTGACAGCCAACTTTCACCCCCCATGTTATACTTTGAACAAATAACTACATTCCACAAAGCGTAAGACTCAGCCCCAAACCTCCAGCACCATTTCAACAATAAGCAAATATTCATAACCGATAAGCTTCTGAGGCCCAAGCCTACAAAATTTTTGCTCTTAGTAAGGGTATCCCAACTAACCATATGGACTTTCCTTCTAAGATCTGACCATCCCCATAGAAAATTATATTGAATTCTGTCAATGTCTTTTGCCACCCCCATTGGTAATTTGAACAACAACAAGTAGTAGATAGGCAAATTACACATAACAAACTTAATCAAAGTCAACCTCCCAGTAAACGAAAATACCCTTCTCTTCCATGTGGACAATTTCTATTTAAACTTATCCGAGACTGGCTTCCAAGTGCTCTTCCTACCAGGGTTAGCTCCAAGAGGTTACCCAAGATACTTTAAAGGAAAATTCTGATAAGCACAATTTAACTTAGAGAAAAAACCTTGCAGCAGCCCTTCGTCCACTCCAATGGCAGCAAACACACTTTATGGTAATTAATTCTTAGCCCCAATAGAATTTCAAAACACCGGAGAATTCTTTTGATAGTCACCACTTCCACCACTCAGCTTCACAAAACAAGATTGTATCATCCGCAAATTGTAGGTGTGTTACGTTGACCCCATTATTTCCAATGACAACACCTTTGATTAAACCTAATTCCTTTGCACTATCAAACAATACATTCAAGCCCTCAACCACAATATTGAAAAGGAAAGGGGACAGTGGGTCACCTTGCCGTAAACCGCGCTGTGGACAGAACTCCTCAGTAGGCGAATGTAGACGTCCCCGAACGCATCCAGGGGAGGGTGCGACTCCCCCCCGTTCTGGTTCGATATTGGGTCACTACAGTTCAAAGGGCTCAAATGTCACGGTTCTTAATCTTGAACCAAAGAGTCCAACTCTGGCAAATCGTTTTGAAGAAAAACTGATTTTTTGAAAAGAAGTGCCAAACATGGACTGCTTTGTCAGATTACAGAGTCGCCACCTAAATATTTTAAAATGGGGAAATTTAGGAAATCCTGACTCGGTGCCGAAGGCCACGTGTCCGTCATCACCAAAGTGATCTTGGCTCGGGAGCTTGGGTACGATCGGGGAAGGTCAGCTATGAGCACCCCCTTTCGCCCGGTCCGAAGACCGGCCTCTACTAACCGTGATATCCGATTTTGAAAACATTACATGTTCTTATTCCGGTTATTAGCCTAGGATTACTATGTTATGCGCACAGCAAACAAGTATAGACCAAATTGCCTAAATTGGAACAAAACATTGCATGTTTGTTTTGAAAATGGTTTGCTACTCGTAAGTAGGCTAAAATGCAGATTTTGCCACCCTCAAGTGGGCTTTTAGAAAAGACAGTTTTGCCACTATCTAGTGGGCTTAAAACTCACAGTTTTAATGTATTATCCCAATTCAGGCAATTTGACCTCCATCCACAGGCATTCAAGCAGTTATATCACATAAGCAGCTGGCCTCATGGTAATCATGCTATTATGGCAACATTCACACGCATGCGATATGCTAAAGCATAAAAGCTCACCTAGTACTCCAAGCCAAAACAGAAACTAGTTAGTAATCATATGCATGATCCTAGTTCATGTTAAGATGGCTAATGCAACACAAGCAATGATGCAATCTAGACAGGCTCGGCTATCCTAAACATGGCATATGGAATGCTACAAATAACACGTATTCAATTTGGAAATTGAAATACAATGCAGTTTGTATGATGTACCGAGCCCGATGCATGTCAACAAATGCATGGATGCACGCATGCATTGCATAAGGTATGCTAATTTTAAATATGCCCTAATCTACCATCATAAGCAGGTAAATAAAAGGGAAGAAAGAAATGGGGGTTGGAAGACATACGAAGCACTCACCCACACTTATTACATATTTGCCCTCACTCGGAGGAACCGAATAAATGATACAAATTAATTAACTACACAAGCTAATTAAATATTACAAATTAACTAAATTAACCAAATAAATTAACTAATCTAATTAAAGCAGTAAAACGCCTCGAGATGAGGACCGGATGCAACGCATGCTCGGGACTTGCTCGGAATTGCACTGCCATGCCTAGACCGCCTCTGTTTTCCCTGCTCTGCCTTTCTGAAAACTGCCAAAGTCTCAGAACTACTTCTCAAGGCACTGGGGGATACCACCGGCTGAGGGGAAACACCACCGGCTGAAGTATATGGCCACCGGCACAAAATGAACTCATCGGCCATCATTAAACTGCCGGTCGGCACTAAATACTGCCGGCCGGCACTGAATGTCTGCAGAACCTGCAACTCACAGCAGCAGAGGGCAAAATCTTGCATGGCAATGCAATTCAAGCAATTTATGCATCAAACACATTCCTCATCATGTTAATGACTCAAAGGAGGATGTGCCTCGATTCTCGGACCACCAATCACGCATTTCCATGCATGATGGCCCAAGGAACCAAGTATGCAACTTTAATTTCAAATGCATGCAAACCAAATAAACATAAAAGGGTGCCAAACCTCCATCATGCTCATCTCAAGAGGCCAAGCATGCGCATTGATGTAATGCAATCCTAAACATGTTAGCTAACATGTAACATGGACAATGCGAGGCACTTATGTAAGCATACAAGCAAACATGTAAGGCAAGCATGCAAACCCAATAAAAGGTGGACTTAAACATGATCTAGGCAACTCTAACTAGGCCTAAAATCAGTAGCCTAAATGCTAAGTATGAGAGCTAAGCACATATGCACACATACACATGTTAAGGCACACAACTTAGGCATTTAAACAAACCACTCTCAAGCACACTTGAAAGGAGATTACATGGATGATTAGCATGCAACATGAGCTCTAAAATCATGTCGAGTGTGGTGCTAAACCAACTCAAAATAGACCAAACAAGGCATGCAAATGGTCCAAGACTCAAAGCAAGTCAATGAGGCATTGAACTATACTTATGCAAGACAATTATGGCATGCATTAAACAACTAAAAACAGGTTTTTAGCATGTTAAAACAAAGCCAAGAGGCTACTTAGATGGCATCTAAGAGGCTTGAAACCAAAGGCATGCACAATGACCAAAACATGGAGCATTCAATACATGCTTTTAAAGCATTAAAGGGGCAACTAAGGCAAGCATACAAGCACACCAAAGGGACTGAAATGACATGCTAGATGGTTCCAAACCATCAAAATGAGGTAAGCAACACATGCTACACATGCATGCTCAAAGGCTAGCAAGCCTAAAATGCAAAGGGGCTATATAATGCATGCCAAGATCAACCCAAATGACTATGGACAGAGCTAAAACATGTCAAAATAAGCACAAAACATTCACAAATCTAAGCCTAAAGCATGCTCAAATTAGGGCTAACAACCTAAGGCATGTTAAGGCAATACAAGGCATTACATGGCAACCATGCTAAGCATGCATAAGGGACCAAAACCAACACATAGCAATGTTAAATCATGATATCCTAAGCATGAATAATAGTCCATATATGCTCAACACACACTCAAGCACAATGCTCCCTCAAGAGGCAAAACTTGCCCTTTCCAAGGACATCAAGGAGAGGGGGTGCCCCCCTCCTTCTTAGGACTTTAAGGCATCATCTTCACCACTGAAATCCTTCAAGATTTCAGTGGTGAAGAGACCCAAACACCAAAATCCCGGATCTCAACAAAATGGCCTGAAACAAGGGCCTTTCAAGGCCTAAGGGTGGCCAAACCTCCCCAAAGCACAAAACACTCTTAATAAACAATAAAGAGGACTAAAAAACAGAACTTTTATGTGTTAATCACTAAGCACAAAAACAGTTCTAAGCTATGCAAAAATGGAGTGCAAAAATGGGGTAAAAAGGGGGAGTTTCTCACCCTTGTTGACCACCTTCACAAGTGTTGATGTTGTTGCTTCCTTGGGCTCAAATCCAGCCAAGAACACCAAGAACAACCTCTTGGAACCTCAGAAACCAAGGAAAGGTGAAAGACTAGGTGCTTGTGTGCAATAATATGAACAAATGCACCTAGAACACTTAAGAGAGAGAGGTATAGAGATATGATATGTATCTATCCTAGACCTAAAACCAGAGCTCTCTCTGAGTTGTTTTCTCTCCAAAAAGCCAACCCTAAAGCCAAGGGGGGAGGCCTCCTCTTATAGAGGAGGCAATCTTGTAAGCTTAGTCACTAAGCAAAACAAGAAGTGCATCCATCCATACACGTGTATGGAGGGGAAGCCAAAGCCATACAGCTGTCTGAAAATATCTCCAAAAGCAGCTGAACAGTAGCCGGCTGGGCAAAAATGTCATTTTGACAAAATTGACTGCCGACCGGCACAATATAGTGCCGATGGCAACAAAAACCAGCCGGTGGCCTCTAACCACTGCCGGCGGTGTGTGGAGATGCCTCAAAAGGCACTCCCTGCCCCTCCAAGGCAGAACATAAGTGTTTGGTGCAAAACCAGACACAAAACGGTCGAGTTCGGAGATCCTGAGGCAAGGCGCGTAGCCGAGGACTCCGGGAACTCCAAACGAACACAAACATGGATAATCACAGAGTGTTCAAACGGTGACGTCCAAGTCTTGAGGACGGTCAAAAATGGGGTGTCAGAGAATTATGCAATCCTCAATACGTCTCACTCGGGAGATACAATACCTGTGCGGTTCGTCCGGTTGCACCGGCCTCAAATGAGCCGTACATACAATATCGTGCCTGCAAAGAAAGTAAACTTAACGGGTACAATATTGTTAGCAATACGCATGACAATGCGAAGTGAATGCAAGATGATATGCAATATATACAAAATGATGTATGAATAATGCAAATGATAATGCAATGCAATTGAAACTATGCAAACTACATGCAAAGCAATTGAATCACGATTCAATCGTGAGCGATTCGAAACCACACAAATGTCAAATAGGTTGATGGAAGTAACAAGTCCGTCTACCATAGAAAAGGTGCCGCAACCTCAAACCAACATACCAGCGTGGAGTAGGCGCGATACACATGCAGAACTATGAGTGACGTAGACGGACACAAGGACAAGTATTGGGTGGATTGACATAAGTGGGGTAACGACCCGCTGAGGAAAGAATAATGATCCTAATGCCGGATGCAACAATTACACTACAATATAATAGAAATGGATAAATGATACAATGGATATGGCACGCGGGCCAAACCAAGTCTTGCCTAGGAAAAGCATGTACACGTACAAGCCATGTCTAACACAGAAAAGGTGCCGCAACCCTCAAACCAACATACCAACGTGGAATAGGCGCGTACACATGCAGAACTGTGCTTCAACGTGAAAAGTATGAGCACATACCAGACCAAGCTCAACAAGGAAAGGCGCAAGCCATGGATGGAAGGTGATGCAGTGGATGCATGCAACTAAAATGCAATATGCAATGGAATGGATATTTACAATGGATAAATGATGCAAGTGATGCGATCTGCTGGGGAAAATGCAATGGGATGTATATGCAATGGATAAGTGAAAGCGAAACATGCGCATCGACGCAAGTGAAGAATGCACGACGGTGCGGGTGGAAGCGAAACGTGCGCGTCAACGTACGTGAAGAATGCACAACAATGCAGGTGGAAGCGGAACGTGCGCGACAACGCATGTGAAGAATGCACAACAATGCGGGTGGATAATGCGGTGGGTGCATGCAAACTATAATGCAACCTAGATGGATGTTTACAAAAAATAAATGCATGATATATACACTATATTACAATGGAATGCATGACATATGCATGTTTTTTTTTTTTTTTTTGAAATGCATGACATATGCAGTATATACAAATGATGCATGACATGTGCATGTGAAGGTTTCGCACCCTCCAAGGATTTAAGGTCTCCTAGACCGTGCGTGTTTAAGGTCTCGCCAGACCCGGTTTGGGGCAATGCATGAATTGAGATGCGGTGCACAAGACAGCGAGATGCGCGAAATAGCGCGATGAAATGCATGCCAAATGCAATGAGGTGCACCTTAATGCACCGAAGGTCTTGCGTCTCCCGAGGATTTAAGGTCTCCTAGACCATGCGTGTTTAAGGTCTCGCCAGACCGTGCGTGTTTTCGGTGTATGCATGACAATGCAAGTGCGGTGCGCAAAACGGCGCGGTGCGCAAAATAGCGCGAACGACATATAATGCACAAGATAGTGCGCTACGCAAAACAGCGCGATGCGTTAGACAACGCGAGTGCACAAAACAGTGCGATGCGCAAGATAGCGCGATGCGTTAGACAACGCGAGTGCACAAAATAGTGCGATGGAATGCATGCCAAATGCAATGAGGTGTGCACCTTAATGCACCGAAGGTCTTGCACCTCCCGAGGATTTTAAGGTCTCCTAGACCGTGCGTGTTTAAGGTCTCGCCAAACCCGAACGCAACAATTATACAACACTTTAAATGAATGCGATGCAAGCGAGTAAACTTGAACCAAACTACATCTCATGCAGCGAGGATTAAGAGAATTAAGCAATTCTCACGGCGCCTACGCGGAGAAGGCTAAAAGCGACTACCGAGAACACTCGGAGTCTCAAACACAACGTCTCTCTGCGTATCGTACACAGGAGAGGAAAGAGCAACACTTCTCAACGTAGTACACGCGAGAGAAGAAAGGGAAAAAGCAAAAAGAAACCTCTCAGCGTAGTACACGCGAGAGAGTGAAGGGAAAAAGCAAAAAGAAACCTCTCAGCGTAGTACACGCGAGAGGGGGGGAGAAAAGCCTCTCAGCGTGGTACATGCGAGAGAGGAAAGAGAAAGGCAAAAAGAAACCTCTCAACGTAGTACACGCGAGAGAGGAAAGAGGAAAGCAAAAAGAAACCTCTCAGCGTAGTACACGCGAGAGAGGAAAGAGAAAAGCCTCTCAGCGTAGTACACGCGAGAGAGGAAAGAGAAAGCAAAGAAAAACCTCTCAGTGTAGTACACGCGAGAGAGGAAAGAGAAAAGCCTCTCAGCGTGGTACACGCGAGAGAGGAAAGAGAAAGGCAAAAAGAAACCTCTCAACGTAGTACACGCGAGAGAGGAAAGAGGAAAGCAAAAAGAAACCTCTCAGCGTAGTACACGCGAGAGAGGAAAGAGAAAAGCCTCTCAGCGTAGTACACGCGAGAGAGGAAAGAGAAAGCAAAGAAAAACCTCTCAGTGTAGTACACGTGAGAGAGGAAAGAGAAAAGCCTCTCAGCGTGGTACACGCGAGAGAGGAAAGAGAAAGGCAAAAAGAAACCTCTCAACGTAGTACACGCGTGAGAGGAGAGAGAAAAGCAAAAAGAAACCTCTCAGCGTAGTACACGCGAGAGAGGAAAGAGGAAAGCAAAAAGAAACCTCTCAGCGTAGTACACGCGAGAGAGGAAAGAGAAAAGCCTCTCAGCGTAGTACACGCGAGAGAGGAAAGAGAAAGCAAAGAAAAACCTCTCAGCGTAGTACACGTGAGAGAGGAAAGAGAAAAGCCTCTCAGCGTGGTACACGCGAGAGAGGAAAGAGAAAGGCAAAAAGAAACCTCTCAACGTAGTACACGCGAGAGAGGAGAGAGAAAAGCAAAAAGAAACCTCTCAGCGTAGTACACGCAAGAGAGGAAAGAGGAAAGCAAAAAGAAACCTCTCAGCGTAGTACACGCGAGAGAGGAAAGAGAAAAGCCTCTCAGCGTAGTACACGCGAGAGAGGAAAGAGAAAGCAAAGAAAAACCTCTCAGCGTAGTACACGCGAGAGAGGAAAGAGAAAAGCCTCTCAGCGTGGTACACGCGAGAGAGGAAAGAGAAAGGCAAAAAGAAACCTCTCAACGTAGTACACGCGAGAGAGGAGAGAGAAAAGCAAAGAGAAACCTCTCAGCGTAGTACACGCGAGAGAGGGAAGAAAAAAAGCCTCTCAGCGTACACGCGAGAGAGGGAAGAGAAAAGCCTCTCAGCGTAGTACACGCGAGAGAGGAAAGAAAAACAAGTAAAAAGGTGCACAACAATATGGGTGAAACACGCGTGACAACGCAAGTGAAATGAGTGCATAACAATGCAACTAGGATGTGCATCACGACGCAAATGAGGTGGGTGCATAACAATGCAATTGGAACATGTAGCATAATACAAGTGGGACGAGTGTACATACACATTCTGTGCACAATAATTAATGCATATTCGATGCAATCTCAACAGTGTGTTTGAAATAAAATGTCGAATAAGGAAATACACGTCTTAATGAGACCAATTCAAACACAACCTCCGATTTACCTCTCGGAGGGGTCACAATAGATTCCAAAAGGATACAACTTGTGCATGCAAACTGACAATGAGCTACGCATCGGAGGCATGAGTTGATACTTCCGTAGAAACATTTTGAGCTTGAGGTAGAGGCACACCCATACTTCGGAGCATTGACAAGGCTTGAAGGGGTACATCCCACGGAATTTGCTGGAGGTGAAGCACACTCAGATGCTTCGATTTTTCCTCTTTTCTTTTGCTTTGCAGTCTGGAACCTATATAGCTTCAGATAGATCCTGATTTTACTGTTCTCACATGACCTGGATTGAACCCTGCAGTTTTTGAAAGAACAAATTCCTTTTTTGCACAAATGTGGAGAATGGCATAGCACTCTGAGCACAAGATGATTTTTTTTGAAATTAAGAAATGAGTTCTTAACCGGGTATTGAGCCTACGACTGAACACAGCGAAAAAGACTCAACAACGGAAAATGATAGGTAAACAACCTGAACACATCGAGACACGCTCGGAACGACTCAAAGCAAGAATCGAGACAATCAAAACAAAAGACACGACACACAGACGTGTTACAAAGACGAGAGACCTCTCAGTGCACGAGGAGCCAGTTTCTCCGGGTATTATTTCCCACCCTTTCTCATTTGTGATTCTCACATCACTCGGCCCTCAAGCTCTGTTTTTCTCTCAAAAACCCTTTTGCTCACCTTTTCTCTCATCGCACATCTCTCTATTCTTCAATCTCTCATTTTTCATCCCTCCCCTGGGTGGTTGGTGGATAAACAAGAAGTTGCGGGCTCTTGCCCCTAGCATTCAGATAGATTCTTCGTTTGTTCACAACAGTGAGATTCTTCCACAGAGGGGCTGCGCTATGATTGGGTGTGTAGCAAATCTGCAGCTGACATCGGTTGACAATGATCTGCTGGGGAGTTTGGACATGGTTAGATTTGTCCAGATGAGGAAGTGGAACATCTTGATCCATTCCAATTCGTGCTTCGCACTTGGCTTGATACCTCGTTGCTCGAAGGATGTGAGAGCTTTCTGCCCTTTTGCTGTTAGCTTCAGTTGTGCCCTCTTCTGGCAGGTAGAGTGCCCTTCTTGGCGAGTATGTTGAGAATGGGGAAAAGACAGAACACCTGACTCAAATGTGCCCCTAGTTCATCATTTTGACCATTTTTGTTTTGGTTTTCTACTAAAACAGTTTTTTGACCAACATGAGAGTTAGATTAACATGCTTGTTCAATTTTTGATTTGAAATCATGCAAGTCAAGCTATGAGCACTGAAGATTTTCCTTTTTTGGGTCCAAGAAAACGGTCCAGTTTTGGAAAAATGGAATAATTTTCTAGAGAAAATCAGTCAACCTCAGTAAAAATTCCCAAAAACTGTTTTTGCAAACGGTCACTGCTCAACGAGCGTAGAACCCACTCTCGAGATGCGCAACCTCAGATTCGAAGGAAAATTGCCCCTTGCTTGAGGGGAGCTGCATGGCAACGGAAAGTTGCCCCTTGTTTGAACGGCACCGCGGCGCGTTGAATGGCAATGGAAAGTTGCCCCTTGTTTAAATGATGCCGCAACGCATTGTAGTCAGTCCTCAGAGCGACGAACACAAACAGACTCTCAGATACAGAGAAGACGAAGATGACCAGAACCATCGCATGGACACAATCGAATTTGAAGTGTTTTACGGCTGGACTTCAGAATGAAGTTGCCTACGTATCCCAAAGATGGGAATCAAGCCTTACGTAGTTCGGGGTTAAAGTACACTCGGGTATTTAACCTCTCCTTTTTATGCTCTAACTTTTGCCAAGGCGCCTGTTGCAGGTTTTCGACCTTGCGAGCTTTGTTTTTCTTTTCTTTTCATTTTCATTTCTTTCCTTCTTTTTTCCTTCTCCTTTTTTGCTTTTTTGTATTTCTTTTTTGTATTTTGTATTTTTTTCTTTGCTCTAACTTTTGCCTGGGTCGCCCTTCCGGGTTTTCGGCCCAGCGAGCCTCTCAAAGGGTAAAAGTGTAACAAGTCCATGCCAAATGGTTTTGAGATTGTAGCCCTCTGTATCCAGGAGAGTGGCTGTTGTATTGATTTGCAGAAAGATCCACCTTTGGCTCTTCGAGCACATCGGTATTTTTTTGCCCCTAGTTCGAGGGGTGCTTCTGATCTAGCTTTGCAAGCTTCTTTTGACAACATCTGATCCTCTTGATCTGACTTCGGTGCCTCTTGTTCGAGGGCTACTTCAAATCTGGCCACACAGGCCTCACATCATGATTGTCCTTTGAACGTTCTGAATCCAAGTTCAAGGTTTGAAAGCAAAGGGGTTGAGTCTCGAGGCCGAGAGCGATCCTAAGCTGCACAATCTCAAGAGCGATTCCACACATGTCTTCGCAGGACTGCGCAAAACATTTTTTGAAAGTTTTTAAGAAAGCGACAAATCGCTCGCGCTGAAGACAGTGTAGGACCAATCTGGATCAAAGCTAGGGTCCTTCTCAGTACTCACACTAACAAGCATGATTTCATTCATTAAGGGCTTAGCACGCCTCTCTTTCTCTCAATTTGATCAAAGTTTTGCAAATCCCGAGGAATTCTTCCCTCTTTGTTTTCACCGCAGTGTTCAAAAAGGTTTTGAAAAACTTAGGTCAATGCAATAATTTCAAGGCACAGAAAAGACAGAGTTCTTAGTCAAATACTGCCATCTCATTTAGAATTTCTGGCACAACTGGCACACGGCAGAAGTAAACACAAGAGTGTGAAAATCACTGCTGTTCCATTCAGATCTGTTGGCATAACTGGCTCCAAGGCAGAAACAGACTCGAAAGGAAGCAAAAAAGACAAACACAAAATGAGAAAGGGGTGTCCGAGGTAACATCCCCGGAATCACCCGACTTCTACACAACAGGATTGACTCGGTACGACAAGACAGACCTGAAACAAAAAGACTGACTCAAAACAAAGAGACATATTTGAAATAACACAACAAGACTGACCCACTACCCAAGTCAGAATGTACAAAAACCAGCATTCACAAATGCTCAAAACAGTGCGTGCCATACGCCACATCTGGAGTAAATTGAGTGCCGCCCGCAGGTGGTCCAACCTCTGATCACATCACATTATCCCCCACAAGTTCACTGATCAAATGCCGATAGACTTTGCAGGACCTGGTACGGGGATGACCCCGTTGTCGATCAGATTTTGTATCTCATGGCGAAGACGAAAGCACATGTCAGTGTCATGGCCAGCTCGCTGATGGAAGGCACAGTAATCAGCTGGGTTATGTGAGGGAGGGGGTTTCTTTGGTAACGGTTGTGGCTCCAGTGGCTTCAGATACCCCTTTTTGATCAAGGCCCTCAGGGCCGTTGACAGAGACATGTACAGTGGGGTAAACACCCTTTGGCCCTGAGGTGGGTGTTTGGCTGTTTGTGAGCTAGTTTCGGATGTACCGGCGAATGGGGTGGTCATTTTTTGTGTGGTGGTGGTGACTATGCCCACATCTGAAGTTATAGTAGCTGCGTCACCACTGGTGGTCGCATTCGAACTGTGGATAAATTCCCTCCTAGGCTGCTCCTTCTCCTGGTCAATAAGGCCCTGCTTCATAGCGTCCTCAATCTGTACCCCCATCTCGTGTAGGTCTGAAAAGGTGGGGAAGGGGAGCACAATCATCTTTTGCATAAGCTTGGGTTGGAGGTTGCGCACAACCATCCGAATCTGATCTTTGTCGGGAGGCCTTGTAGCCATCATCGAGGCCTTTGCTCTCCACCTCGCCACAAACTCTGAAAAACCCTCATTTGGCTCTTGGCGGGTGACTTCGAGATCACGGGTTGTGGCCTCAATCTGTGTGTTGTAGGAGTACTGATCACTGAAGGCCTCAGCCATCTCTTCCCAATTCTGTTTCACAGAGTTCTCTAATTTCGCATACCAGATTGCGGCTATCCCAGACAGGGTTCGGCCGAATAGTGATAGCTTCTGGGCTGTGGTCAAACCCATTGGCTTTTAGACATCAGAAAACAGGTGGAGATGCACCCTTGGGTCTCCAGAGCCGTCAAAGCGATCGATATGTGGCATTTTAAACCGCTCCGGTAAGGTAACTGCAGATTCAATATACCCGTCCTCTAAATCCGGGATGAGGTTCACTCCCTGTGTTCGTCTGAACAACTCCTCCAGTTTATTGACCTTAAGTGCAGTTGGGTCAATCTCAAATTCAAAGGGCGTGTTCACTGGATTAGCTGGCACTTCGGACAACTGAGGTGGGATTGTCAGTGGGACTGGCCCTGTCGGAACATCCGTACTTTCCTGGACGTGAACTGCCTCTCTGGGTATTGGAACCATAGGTGGGGGTGGAGCCTGGCATGAAATAGATACTCCGGTTTGCTGCCCTAGCCTGGCAATTGTCTCTGCCTGTTGGGTTATGACCACGGCCTGTTGCTTGGCGGATTCTGCTTGACGGGCAGCGTCTTGCTGCATGGCTTTCATACTATCCTGGAGTTGGCGCACCATCTCTTCCAGACTAGACATATTGTCCTGGTCTAGCTTAGCAACCGGTATATCTGTTTCTGCAGTAGGCTCGGAAATCTCAATCCGACTGCCTAAAGATCACTGATCTAGTAGCTGTTGTACTGGTGGTCTACGTCTGACTAGCCTTCTCTGGCCCTGATTACCCTTGAACTAAGCCTCTGACCTGACAAAGTCTATCAGCACAAATCCAATGTACCCGGGGGATAGTGGAGCCTTCTAAAGCTATAGTTCCAGGACTACCTAGCAAAAGAGAAAACAGACAGCATCTCAGCTCACTTCACTGGAACGAATATGAGCAAAGGTGAACGACTGTATTCTATTACTGATCACTGTTCCCCGAAATCACTGCCCCAAATCTGAATCTGATACCCGCAGATATAACTGATTCTCAAAAACACTGATACTGGTGCCCTCAGACCGGATTCCCAGACTCGCAAACTGGTATATGCATTCCCTGTAGAGATACACTCTAAAAGCATATAGCAAGTAAAAGAGAGCCAAAACACCCCTATGTTGGGGTAGGGTTTCCCTATCCTATTTTGTCAGGAGCTAGGGCTTCACTACGCACGCAGCGGTTTCAAACAACCTATGATCGGGAAAGCAGCCTGTCCTAGTTTGGAATGGTCACTATGGATTCGAATATGCACTAGGTCGAATAGTCGAAAAGGGTGCCCCGGTAAAACCGGGGTTTGTGTTCCCATGCTGTCAGAGCCCATAACCGGTCAGCCTTATGGTCATGCCTTGACAAGACAAGCCTCCGGCAAACTGTTCAGGAATGGCAGATGGCAAACACTGTGTTCCTAGGCGCACCAATGCACATGCAATGCAAAGAAACACATAAATGAAATCAAAACAGGATATCACGAGTTCGAGTCAAGCTCTCTAAATTTCCCCAGCAGAGTTGCCAGAAACTGTAGACGTCCCCGAACGCATCCCGGGGAGGGTGCGACTCCCCCCCGTTCTGGTTCGATATTGGGTCACTACAGTTCAAAGGGCTCAAATGTCACGGTTCTTAATCTTGAACCAAAGAGTCCAACTCTGGCAAATCGTTTTGAAGAAAAACTGATTTTTTGAAAAGAAGTGCCAAACATGGACTGCTTTGCCAGATTACAGAGTCGCCACCTAAATATTTTAAAATGGGGAAATTTAGGAAACCCTGACTCAGTGCCGAAGGCCACGTGTCCGTCATCACCAAAGTGATCTTGGCTCGGGAGCTTGGGTACGATCGGGGAAGGTCAGCTATGAGCACCCCCTCTCGCCCGGTCCGAAGACCGGCCTCTACTAACCGTGATATCCGATTTTGAAAACATTACATGTTCTTATTCCGGTTATTAGCCTAGGATTACTATGTTATGCGCACAGCAAACAAGTATAGACCAAATTGCCTAAATTGGAACAAAACATTGCATGTTTGTTTTGAAAATGGTTTGCTACTCGTAAGTAGGCTAAAATGCAGATTTTGCCACCCTCAAGTGGGCTTTTAGAAAAGACAGTTTTGTCACTATCTAGTGGGCTTAAAACTCACAGTTTTAATGTATTATCCCAATTCAGGCAATTTGACCTCCATCCACAGGCATTCAAGCAGTTATATCACATAAGCAGCTGGCCTCATGGTAATCATGCTATTATGGCAACATTCACACGCATGCGATATGCTAAAGCATAAAAGCTCACCTAGTACTCCAAGCCAAAACAGAAACTAGTTAGTAATCATATGCATGATCCTAGTTCATGTTAAGATGGCTAATGCAACACAAGCAATGATGCAATCTAGACAGGCTCGGCTATCCTAAACATGGCATATGGAATGCTACAAATAACACGTATTCAATTTGGAAATTGAAATACAATGCAGTTTGTATGATGTACCGAGCCCGATGCATGTCAACAAATGCATGGATGCACGCATGCATTGCATAAGGTATGCTAATTTTAAATATGCCCTAATCTACCATCATAAGCAGGTAAATAAAAGGGAAGAAAGAAATGGGGGTTGGAAGACATACGAAGCACTCACCCACACTTATTACATATTTGCCCTCACTCGGAGGGACCGAATAAATGATACAAATTAATTAACTACACAAGCTAATTAAATATTACAAATTAACTAAATTAACCAAATAAATTAACTAATCTAATTAAAGCAGTAAAACGCCTCGAGATGAGGGCCGGATGCAACGCATGCTCGGGACTTGCTCGGAATTGCACTGCCATGCCTAGACCGCCTCTGTTTTCCCTGCTCTGCCTTTCTGAAAACTACCAAAGTCTCAGAACTACTTCTCAAGGCACTGGGGGATACCACCGGCTGAGGGGAAACACCACCGGCTGAAGTATATGGCCACCGGCACAAAATGAACTCATCGGCCATCATTAAACTGCCGGTCGGCACTAAATACTGCCGGCCGGCACTGAATGTCTGCAGAACCTGCAACTCACAGCAGCAGAGGGCAAAATCTTGCATGGCAATGCAATTCAAGCAATTTATGCATCAAACACATTCCTCATCATGTTAATGACTCAAAGGAGGATGTGCCTCGATTCTCAGACCACCAATCACGCATTTCCATGCATGATGGCCCAAGGAACCAAGTATGCAACTTTAATTTCAAATGCATGCAAACCAAATAAACATAAAAGGGTGCCAAACCTCCATCATGCTCATCTCAAGAGGCCAAGCATGCGCATTGATGTAATGCAATCCTAAACATGTTAGCTAACATGCAACATGGACAATGCGAGGCACTTATGTAAGCATACAAGCAAACATGTAAGGCAAGCATGCAAACCCAATAAAAGGTGGACTTAAACATGATCTAGGCAACTCTAACTAGGCCTAAAATTAGTAGCCTAAATGCTAAGTATGAGAGCTAAGCACATATGCACACATACACATGTTAAGGCACACAACTTAGGCATTTAAACAAACCACTCTCAAGCACACTTGAAAGGAGATTACATGGATGATTAGCATGCAACATGAGCTCTAAAATCATGTCGAGTGTGGTGCTAAACCAACTCAAAATAGACCAAACAAGGCATGCAAATGGTCCAAGACTCAAAGCAAGTCAATGAGGCATTGAACTATACTTATGCAAGACAATTATGGCATGCATTAAACAACTAAAAACAGGTTTTTAGCATGTTAAAACAAAGCCAAGAGGCTACTTAGATGGTATCTAAGAGGCTTGAAACCAAAGGCATGCACAATGACCAAAACATGGAGCATTCAATACATGCTTTTAAAGCATTAAAGGGGCAACTAAGGCAAGCATACAAGCACACCAAAGGGACTGAAATGACATGCTAGATGGTTCCAAACCATCAAAATGAGGTAAGCAACACATGCTACACATGCATGCTCAAAGGCTAGCAAGCCTAAAATGCAAAGGGGCTATATAATGCATGCCAAGATCAACCCAAATGACTATGGACAGAGCTAAAACATGTCAAAATAAGCACAAAACATTCACAAATCTAAGCCTAAAGCATGCTCAAATTAGGGCTAACAACCTAAGGCATGTTAAGGCAATACAAGGCATTACATGGCAACTATGCTAAGCATGCATAAGGGACCAAAACCAACACATAGCAATGTTAAATCATGATATCCTAAGCATGAATAACAGTCCATATATGCTCAACACACACTCAAGCACAATGCTCCCTCAAGAGGCAAAACTTGCCCTTTCCAAGGACATCAAGGAGAGGGGGTGCCCCCCTCCTTCTTAGGACTTTAAGGCATCATCTTCACCACTGAAATCCTTCAAGATTTCAGTGGTGAAGAGACCCAAACACCAAAATCCCGGATCTCAACAAAATGGCCTGAAACAAGGGCCTTTCAAGGCCTAAGGGTGGCCAAACCTCCCCAAAGCACAAAACACTCTTAATAAACAATAAAGAGGACTAAAAAACAGAACTTTTATGTGTTAATCACTAAGCACAAAAACAGTTCTAAGCTATGCAAAAATGGAGTGCAAAAATGGGGTAAAAAGGGGGAGTTTCTCACCCTTGTTGACCACCTTCACAAGTGTTGATGTTGTTGCTTCCTTGGGCTCAAATCCAGCCAAGAACACCAAGAACAACCTCTTGGAACCTCAGAAACCAAGGAAAGGTGAAAGACTAGGTGCTTGTGTGCAATAATATGAACAAATGCACCTAGAACACTTAAGAGAGAGAGGTATAGAGATATGATATGTATCTATCCTAGACCTAAAACCAGAGCTCTCTCTGAGTTGTTTTCTCTCCAAAAAGCCAACCCTAAAGCCAAGGGGGGAGGCCTCCTCTTATAGAGGAGGCAATCTTGTAAGCTTAGTCACTAAGCAAAACAAGAAGTGCATCCCTCCATACACGTGTATGGAGGGGAAGCCAAAGCCATACAGCTGTCTGAAAATATCTCCAAAAGCAGCTGAACAGTAGCCGGCTGGGCAAAAATGTCATTTTGACAAAATTGACTGCCGACCGGCACAATATAGTGCCGATGGCAACAAAAACCAGCCGGTGGCCTCTAACCACTGCCGGCAGTGTGTGGGGATGCCTCAAAAGGCACTCCCTGCCCCTCCAAGGCAGAACATAAGTGTTTGGTGCAAAACCAGACACAAAACGGTCGAGTTCGGAGATCCTGAGGCAAGGCGCGTAGCCGAGGACTCCGGGAACTCCAAACGAACACAAACATGGATAATCACCGAGTGTTCAAACGGTGACGTCCAAGTCTTGAGGACGGTCAAAAATGGGGTGTCTACAGCGAACCGTTCACTAAAACCGACACTCTTGTGGATGTAACACGCGCTCTCAACCATCTCCCCCACCTTTCCCCAAAACTAAAGTTGGATAACATATTGAACAAAAAATCCCAGTTGACTGAATCATATGCCTTCTCGAAGTCTAGTTTCAGCACCAGCCCTTTCTTATTCGATTTTCTCCACCCATCAACTATCTCATTGCCAATAAGAACCCCATCTAGAATGTGCCTACCCCCCAAAAAAGCTATTTGGGACTCGCTAATAATCATGGGCAAAACTGATTTTAGCCTATTTGACAAGACTTTAGCCAGAATTTTGTACAAGGAACCTATAAGACTTATGGGCCGATACTCATTCAAGCTGGACGGGCTGTCAACTTTTGGGATCAATGCAATGAAAGGGCTACCTATACCCCTAGCCAGACTGGCATTCTGATGAAACTCCCTAAAGAATTGCATTACCTCAGGTTTGACAATTCTCCAGCATTTCTTAAAGAATGTCAAGTTAAATCCATCGGGCCTTGGTGCTTTGTTGCCATCACAGCTCATAATAACCTTTTTGACTTCCTCTTTTGTAAACTCTGCTTCCAGGAGGTCCGCTACTTGGCTACCACCAATATTTTTGAATTGGCCAGATAGTTTGGGCCCAACCGCCCAAGTTTCAGAAAAATGGTTCATGCAATGATTCTTCACGGCATGTCTAACCTTTGAAGGTTCCTCAACCAATGTGTCGTTCACTAGTACTGAGCACAGAGAGTTTCTACTATTTATATTGCTGGCCATTATATGGAAATACCTTGTGTTCCTAACTCCTTTTGTGGCCCAGTTAATTCTGGACTTTTGCAACCATATCCATTCCATCATTTTGTTCAACCTCCAGATTTCTCCCCTTAATTCCTATCTTCTGGCTTGTTCATCCCCCAAAAGCACTATTTCCTCTGCAATTAATTCAATAGCATGGGCCTCCTCTTCAGCAGCCTTCAACTTAGTGTCAATCAGCCCAAACACAGCAGAATTCCACACTTTTAGCTTCTATTTCAGAGCTTTCAGCTTCATAAGACATCTGAAACTAGCCCACCCTTCGACCTGATATTCCGACCAAGTTCTCTCCACTAAAGATATAAAGATAGGGTGAACAACCCACGCATTGAGGAACCGAAAAGGTCTTGGACCCCAATCTCTTTCATCCTCCATCAGAATTATAGAGCAGTGGTCAGATAGCTACCGGGAGAGTCCCCATAACTTGAGATTGAAATTTTCTAGCCATTCAGGATTAAGCAAGGTTCTGTCTATTTGACTCCACTTTTCTTTTGTTTGTGAATTACACCAGGTAAACTTCCTCCCAAGCATTGGAACGTCAATCAATTCTAATTATTCTATCATGGAATTAAAATCCCTCATTCCTCTGTCACGTCTAGAGCACCTAATTCTTTCAGAAATATTTCTTATTTCGTTGAAGTCTCCCCCCATACACCATGGCCCCAAAAAATTATTCTTCAACCGAGCAAAAATATCCCAGACTTCTTGCCTTTTAACCACATCCGATGGACCACACACATTAATCACCACACAATTAAAAGAGGAAAAGAAGGTACTCACCAAGAGGATGAAATTACGATGACCATAGCAAGCCTATACCTGGAACACCCTCGGATTCTATATACAGAGCAGCCCACCAGTGTGACCTTCTGCATCCACAGCTAAATACTCAGAATTATCCTCATACCAAATAGAGCTAACTACTTCGGAGGTGATTGAAGTAGACTTTGTTTCTTGAATCAACACTAAACTGACTTTCCTTTCTGCTAAGCTTCGTCTAATTTTTCTCCTTTTCACAGGTCTCCCTAAGCCTCTGACATTCCAAGATTGTATCTTCATTGCATTTTGATATATACTCCATAACCACCTTGAGCCTTACAACTCCAATTAGCTCCATCACCCCTCCGGACCACTCTTCGTTTGTCATTGGCCTCTAATTCCTCTAACTTGCTAAGAACCTCCTCCTCCTCCTTACCACCATAGTCTACACCCAACACTTTCCCGATCTAGAGTGATACCATTGCTTCTGAAACTCGTAACCGACCTTTAGTAGACCTGCTGGCCATGGAAAGGGAAATCCCAGCAACAGCAGATCGGAAGACTACCCCTTTTCCGAGGTTCAACTTGGACTTCATGGATTTCCTACCCCCTTCGTGCTTCCACTACTTCAGAAGACTTTGCCGAGTGCTAGCCTCCCATTTCTCCTTCAGCTTATCCTTACGCACAAGGCATGTGTGCTCCCTCTTATGCAAGGATTTGGGCTTCTCATTCCCATTGACAGATTTACTAAAAGTAGAGAAACATAACTCAGCCCCATTGCATGAGTTTGCAGCCCATTGGGCCGACCCCTCCTTACTCATAACCAATTGGGCCCTATTCAACGCCACTTCCAGGTTAATTCCTGGTTAATGACCTAAAGACCCACTCAAGCTTTTTATAAAGCCTGGAGTGAACACCTCATCATCACCACTACCTCTACCCTCCTTGAGTACTTCACCTACCTCTGGCATCCTTTTACAGAGCCTCCTTGCAGAGCCCCCCTCACGTGCGGCGCGTTCCTCTAACACTGCCATCATCACTTTTGTCTCCTCCACTACCGAAACCTCCCTCAGTCTTTCTTCCTCCTCCATGTCATTGCTCGAAACTTGAGCTACCTCCCTACCCCCTGCTTCCACCTTACAGCCTTGATCCACCTCAGCACCCACTTGGACTACCACCTCAGCATCTTCTTCTTGCTTGCTTGCTGCCTCTATCTACAATGTTCTCATCTTCTTCCTCTGAGTTGTAACTTTCCTCATTATTCCTCATGAAAGATTGACACATGTAGTGTTCTTTCACTAACTGTGAGATTATGATTTGTTCCTCACAGATCCTTACAGGGTAGATTGCACCTTTGCATTCCAAATTGACTGTGTGATTGATGGTATCCATGCAACTAGTTACAATCTTCACTTTCCCACAGTGGAAAGAGGACAGATTAGTGGTGCTCTCATCCAATGCAAGCACCTCGCCCTACTCTCGACCGATGTTGCAAAAGGTATTACTATTCCACAGGATCAATGGCACCCTATAACAACTTAACCACACCTGCCTCACCTGATCCAATTCCATACTTTCATCCCATTCCACAATCAACTCACACCACTCTTGAAGCCAGTCCTTCATTAACAATATTTGTTCATAGCTTCCACTGATTGAAATAATAGAAGTAGTTGTCGTCCACCTCCTGCCTGAACTTTGATATCTCCATAACCCCTCATCTGTAATTCTACCTTAAGATCTTCAATCGAGAGCTGTGATTTTAGTCTTGCCATAGCACTTTCATACAGCCAACCATTCCCTCCTCTCTGAACCGTAATAGTACGAACCGAGCTAGGTTGAAGGACATTGCCTCTTAACACATCGGCATATGACTTGCTTCCCTGGTGAGTGATATGTGCATGTTGATTACCCTCCTTGTCCTGCCCCTGCTGCAGGTGAGGGGCCTTGCTCTAATTGCTCGTATATTCCTTACTGAACTCTGTCATCTTTACCTTTAGAGCTTTGTCATCACACCAAAGTCCATGTGCTTTGGACACAACCATATCTACTGCTACCAAGCAGTCATACCATATAAAACCGAACCTGGACCCTATGGATCATCTTCTCTTATTTGGGATATTCGCATCCAGCACAACTCCATAGTTGGAAAAGATTTTTGCTAGCCCTTTCACCCCCATAGACTCTGGTATGTCATCCACAAAAACAGAGTATATGCTATTCTCCCTAAAGGGCCCAGCTCCTCTTACCCCAGCTCCTCTACCACCATATCTGCGAACCACCGGTTGCCATCCTCCATTCCCCTGCTTGCTGAACTGCCCCACATACACGTTACCTGATCGCCATGAACGCCTGAGCTCCCTCATTTTTTTGTCTTTTTGTACTTAGTGTTGTATAAGAGAATGATTAGTTTATGTATTTTGAAACTCCTTATAATGGAAGAATAAAAGAGCCTACAATTCATTCCCCTTACTCACACCCACTAACAATTGATGCCCCTTCTTACCCATAGACACCAACGACCGCTACCATTCCCTTTACCCATGACCATCAATTTTTCCCTAGTTGCCACCATCTCCTTAATTTACAACTTCTTTAACCAGTAGCTTACCAATCCTCTTCATTAGTATCATGTTTGATGATATTGACTAATCTGACTACTGCAACAAATCATAAGAGTAACTAGAATCGATTTCATGTGACTAAAAAAAGTAAACTACTTCAATGGGACATTTATATTGTGTTTACGCAAAGGTTTTGAAAATTCATGAAAATTTCTGAGATACTAATTTGTGATTATGATTCAATTTATTTTTAGATATGTTATTCATTGTTTAAATTGAATCATAATCACAAATCAATATTTCGAAAATTTTCAAGAATTTTCAAGCGAAATGGTTTCTGAAAACTATTTTCAAAAAATTTCAAAATCGTATTCCGTAAACAATTCACTTTTTAGAAATACCAAAGGTTGTTTTCAAAATTGGAAAGTTATTTTCACACACAAATTTAAATAATATAAAAATGATGAGCATTTTCAAATTTTTGATTTTTTTTTAAAAATTAAGAAAAACAAAAACAAAAAATATAAAATAAGAAAATAAAATCACAAAATAGATATGTTCTTGATTTTTCTTCCCTGGTTTTTGGCCCTTTAAAAAAAAAAGGCACTTGGTCCAAAAGTCCAAATTATAATTTTGTTTGGCCAAAATTCCAGATTCTGAAACACTTTGTCTAAAACAACAAGTTCCAGCAAAATGACCAAAGTGCCCTCTACATATAAAATATACACGAATCAAACCATAAAAATTACACACACACACACACACTCTCTCTCTCTCTCTCTCTCTCTCTCTCTCTCTCTCTTCCCCACGTTGACGACATCGTCATCACCTCTTCTTCCCCTACTGCCACCATGACTATTGCGATCAGTACTACCGCTACCACCACCTTTATCGCCTCATCCTCTCTTCACCGTTCTCATCCGTCGCTCGTTGTTGCCACCACTGAAGGCTTGCTTGACCACACAGATCTACAAATCTCTCTCTTTTTCTTAGATCTATAGATCCATTGCTTAGATCCATCGCCATAGCTGCAGATCTGTTGCTCTTCTGAGGCTTTGACGGCGTCAGAATATGATCTGGTTTGCATTCTCAACTGTCGACGATGGAGATGTCACCGCCTGCTGTCACGACCCAAACCCGCCCCTATAAGTCTAGCATCGTAATCAGCTAATAATCCTAAGATTATCGAAGGCCTCTGAGATGAATTAACAAAATTAGGGGCTAACGGAAGCAAATATATCAAATACAATGTCCATAGAGCTGTAAAGACATATATGAGATAAAGAATTTAAAACTTATATTCACATATAAGTAGTGACGTCATAGGTATGTACACAGCGCTGTCTTACGTCACTCACTTCAAAACAAAACAGAAAGGGACTTAGCCCAAAATTCTGATTATACAAAAGTCTGGTTCAACGAAAGAAAGAAAAAGATAAAGACAAACATCACGAGCACTACTTGATCATTGAAACACTTGGGAACCTCCTCGGGAGGCACGGTAGCTGGCTTAACAAAATAGAACTCCAGGCTAACAACTTAGGGCTGGTTTCGCACCTGATCACCTACATACATAAATAATACAGTGAGTTGGAGCCTAGTGAATAACAACAGAGTAAAGATTTTAATAATGATGTCCATCACAGATTCATAAATCAGAATTTATATCAGAAACATATTCAAACCCACATACTTATATAGATTTCATAAATAGTTATATGTGGTACATCCATTAACTAGCAGAACAGATTGGTCGTAAAGACCCACCATAGTCGGTATCGATGACCATATAGGTCAACATTTTTATACACATATAGCCATAGTATTGTTACCCCCAGGCGAGGGCCACATGAACATAGGCTACAGTATTTTTACCCCCAGGCAAAAGCCACATGCATATTGGCTACGGTATTATTACCCCCAAGCAAGGGCCACGTGCATATTAGCTACGATATTGTTACCCTCAAGCGAGAGCCACATGAACACAAGCCACAATATTGTTACCCCCCGGGTGAGGGCCATGTGAACTAAGGATGCCATAAATACATTTCAAAAATAGGACAATCTTTCATCTATACTGAAAATATCATTTCAAAAAACATATCATATCATATTGTTTAGAAAATACTTAAATTCAAACATAGTTTTACAAAGTCATTACTCACAAATAAGTCCAGTAGAAGTAGGACAGATAACTTGAACAGAATAGACTGATCAAGCGGGCGATAACATGTGGCCTACACAAACACATAACATATACACATTGGACACATGTCTCAAAGGTGTTTAACTTATCATTCTACTTCCTTAGCGTATGTTTCTAACTCTTATCCTCATTATTGTAACTTAAACATGGCCTAGGAATGCCTTAGATGCAATAAGGATGCAAAAATGCACATTGGAACACTTAACCAAATTTCTGAAAACAAGGCAGTTCACTCGAGCAACCAAATTTGGTCACTCGAGCAGTCTGTAAAGTCTACAAAAGTACTGGATGCTCGATTTTCACGCTCGACAGTCACTCGATAGTCGCTCAAGCCAAGAACTGGATGCTCGATTTTCACGCTCGACGGTCGCACGAGCCAAGTACTAAAAAATAAAGGGTGGTCATTCAAGCGCACAATTGGTCATTCGAGTGCATAATTGGTCGCTTGGGCCACCATGCAATTGTCTGCAAAACTACTTGGAGCTCTCATTTCACACTCGAGCCAACTTTTGGTCCCTCAAGTCGAGGTTCAAAACAAAGGGTGGTTGCTCAAACGCAGCTTTTGCCACTCGAGCCAACCTTCAAACTCTGCAAAACTTCTAAGAGCTTGAATTTTACGCTTGAGCAAAGTAATCGTCACTCGAGCAATCGTGCCGAATTCTGGAATTTTTAGATTGTTCTACAAGCTTTAAAACTCAAACTCAAAACTTCAAAACACATTCTTTTGAGCCAAAACTTGAGAAAACATTTGTAAACTTATAAAACCTCATGAATTAAAGATCATTTTGCAAATTCAAAGCCCAAAAGCAAGTCAATTGTGCAAAACAAAACTTGAAACTTGAGATTTAACACATGTAAGAATTTACATGCTATCCTTCATTCCAAAACATGAACTATTGAGGTAAAACGATGTAAAACATGATGAATACTAAAAACAAAGCTAAGATTGGCACATGCATGTGTAAATTCTATAAAAACAACTTCAAAATGTCATGATATGTGCATGCATGCATAAACTGATCTCAAGATTACATTCTAAGCTCAATTCTTATACTTAATTTCTAAATTCTCTTGAATTCTAACATTTAGTGAGTCAAATTCAAAAGTGAGAGTTGAATTTCTTACTTACTCTCTTCAATTAACTCTAAGTTGATAGTTCTTGAGCTAGCAAGCCAATTTCCTTCAATCTCATCACAATTCTCCTTTGCCATGCTTGAATTCAATCTTTCATTGTTTCTCTCTCCCTCCCTCCCTCACGTTTGATACGCTCAAGGAAGATGAGTAGAAGAGTCTTGTAACAACTCCGACCTCTGATTAACATTAACCCATGATTAAATAAACCTGATAAGTAATTAAGATGAAATCCTGAGTTAATTACTTGTGCATTACATTATTTGTGTTTATATCTGTCTAATGTAGAAATATCTGTTTGTGTTTCTGTTTTGGTTTACGAATTGAAGGCCTTATCGACAACCGATTGCAAAATTGGCTTGATTTATGTGTTATTCAGGATCTTTAGAAAATTATGGTAGGTTTAATTAAAATTCAGTTCGGAACGATTTAATTAGAATATTTTAATGTCCAATTGATTAGCCTAATCAAAAATTAATTAATCCACTAACTAAGCCTATATAAGGGCAATATAACTCTTGATTTCTCGTACTCATCACTCCATTTACACTTTGAGACCCAAAACGTGAGAGAGAGTGAGAGGCTAAGAAACTTGAGATCAAACTTAAGGTAGAGAGCGTCATTGCTTGGAGACTAAGGAATTTCTTAACATTACATCTAAATCTTAAGAGATTGAGAAGTTAAGGTGAGAATTCAAGCCTTAGGTCTTGCTTTTGAGTTGGTAAATTCATGGATTCATGAGAATTCAGTGGATTAATATGAGTGCTAGACTAGAATGAAGCAATATTGATCATACCATGCTTGCATGTTCATGTTCATGTTCATCATAGTTTGAGTTCAAATTTCAAAGAATTAGTCATTCCATGTGTTCATTCTATCTTTGTTTTGAGAATTCATCTTGTTTTATATCATGTTATACCAAATGATCATGTTTTGGAAGCCTTGAAGCCAATCATCACATGCATGTTATGTTTTCAAAGATTTGAGTTTAGTTTTGAACAATTGGCAAACTTTTGGGCCTTGATTTTGTAAAATGATTTAAAATCCACCATGTTTTATCCATTTACAAGTATTTTCTCAAGTTTTCTCAAGTTTTTGACCCAAAAGATCATGATTTGCAGCTTTGGAATTGAGTTTTTCACTTGGCAGAGCAATCTGGAATTTCCAGATTCTGTCTCTCCGCTCGAGCGACGAATCCTGCGCTCAAGCGACCACTCTGTGATCTTGCACTTCCGCTCGAGCGACCAAAAGTTGGCTCAAGCGTGAAATGAAAGCTCCCAGAAGTTTCATGTTTTTGCAGATCGCTCGAGCGACAAGAGTTGCACATGAGCGAGGAATTAAGTCTCATGCTCGAGCGACCATCGAGCAGCCGTCAAGCGGAAAAAATACATAACCAGTACTTTTTCAAAGTTTACAAACCGCTTGAGCAAAGGAATTTGCGCTCGAGCGTCCCCTCACATGTTTGCATGTCCGCTCGAGCAGGACCCCTGTTTTCAACAAGTTTTGTTAAAGGTTCCAAAGTGCATTTTAGCATCCACATTGCATCCTAGGCATTTTTAGGCCATGATTAAGACTCAATAAGACGTTAAGGCCTAGAAACACACTAAGAATGAGACGAAAGAAGTTGTGTACCCAACAAGTGTGTGTTTCATTATGTGTTTCTGTTATGTGTATATAGGTCATGTGCCACAAGTTATCTGGTTTGTTTGTTCTGTAAATGGAGCCATCTGTAAGTAATAACTTAGTAAAGCTATGTTCAAGTTAAATTATTTTTGTATATGGAATAAGATCTATTCTATAAAATACTACGTTTTGTACTATGAATGATTGTGCAACCCTGACAAATATTTGTGGCATTAATGCTATGATTCAAGTATGTTATCTGTACCTGGACCGGAGGTTCCTTATGGAATTGACAAGTTACCTGTACCCGGCTGGAGGTTCCTATATGGAACTGACAAGTTATCCGTTCCCAGTCCGGAGGTTCCTTTATGGAACTAACAAGTTATCCGTACCCGGCCAGAGGTTTCTCTACGGAACTAACAAGTATGATCTATGATGCTCTGTATATGATCTGTTAGCGCTAACGGATGTACCAAGGACAATTAAGCATGAACTCTGATTTATATATATGCTCTGAACAAGAATACGAATATGAATCTATCTTCGACATGAACTTTGGTTTCTGAATTGTTTTTGGGACATCATTCATTTAACACTTTACTCTGTTATTATTCACTAGGCTTTCGTTCACTGTTATTATTATGTATGTAGGTGAGCAAGTGCGTGATCGGGCTTAAGATGATGCTTGAAGAGTTTTGTGTTTCTCAGCCACCCTTTTGTGCCTTCTGAGGAGGTTCTGGATTAAGTCAAATCTTGTGCCATGTTTTGTGAATGTTTAAGACTTTGTTTCTTTGGGTTTACAAACAAAAATATCGGTTATATGTGTACATGGGGTGACGTGTAACTAGTGTACCTTTATGAAGTCATATGTATGCTTATAAAATTTAAGATTATCTGTCCCATATATGTCTGTACAACTCGATGAACTATGTATGTTTTTATATATCTACTTCTGTAGCCCCTAATCATATGTTATTCTGTTCAGAGGCCTTGGGTAATTCAAGGATTATTGTCCGGTTATGACGCTAAACCTACAGAGGCGGGTTTGGGTTGTGACAGAGTGGTATCAGAGCGCGTGTTCTACCGTACACACGAGTCCATACGAGCTTAGGATGTCCTAGTAAAAGTTGGGGCATTCCATCTGCATATGTGAGTGTATGCTCATTAAAAATGAAAACTAAATTTGACCATGTCCATATGACATTGAAACGAATGATCTGAATATTGTGAAAAAGACTATCTATTTATGTTTAAAGTGCTCTGTTTGTCTATAGCAAATAGAAAATACAAGAAGTGATAGAACAGCTGAATCATCTGATGCTCGAATGAGCTGCATTGAACAAATGCTTACAGCTTTAACTGAGGCAATGACTCAGCAACAGGGGTAACAACCTTTACGTCTCCCGCCTCTGCCAATACAAGTTGAACCGGATAACAACAATATAATCAACTTAACTCAGAAGTTTATGAAGATGAAACCGCCAACTTTCTTAGGTGGTATTGAACCATTAAAGGCAGAAACATGGTTGCTTGAAATGGAAAATTTATTTGAAGTGTTTCCTTGTTCTGAAATTTAGAAAATTATTTTGGCCACCTACACTCTGAAAGACGAAGCCTGGAGATGGTGGTTGCTAATCCGAAGTAATAATGGGAATATGGCATGGGCTCGATTCAATGAGATCTTCTATGACAAATACTTTCCTCAATGTTTCAGAGATTGAAAAGTGTCAAAATTCCAAGAACTCAAACAAGGCAGGATGTCAGTAGCCGAATATGAGGCCAAGTTTACTGAGTTTGCTCGATTTGCTCCACATATGGTGGATATTGATTACAAGAAAGCACGAAATTTGAAGGCGGTTTGGATTTGGAAGTGTTTGACCGAGAAGGCGTTTTGAAATTGCTTACCTATGTGAAAGTTTTAGACAGAGCAATAATGGCGGAAGCTACCCTAGCAGCAATGAAATAAGCCAAGGCATCAACAGCATAATAGAGAAGCAAAAGGTCTAGGTCTAATTTTTGAAAAGGTGGTTCATTCTTTACGAATAAAAGGCAAAATACCAGATCTTCAAACAGTACATGCCAAAGAAATAGGTCTATGTCAATCTATTTAGAATGTGGAAGGAAGCATAAAGGCACGTGTCACCATGCATCGGGTGCATGTTTCAGGTGTGGCAAGACTGGTCACATGATTAAAGACTGTCCGATGAGGTTCGACAATACTAACCATCTTGCAGCAAGTTTAGCCGGATCTGCTCCTGTAACGAGGGCAAATGCAAGAACAAATGGGTAATACTGAGAATGAAACGCTAAGGTAAGGAAGAGTGTTTGCACTAATGCCTGAGGATGTACAGAATACTGAGTCAGTGTTGTCAAGTATAATCTTTATCTGGAGGTATAATCACTATCTGGAGGTTAATAAATAACATTTTTTATTTTATATATCCTTTACACATAAAATTTTAATCAATATTTATTGGAGGTGAATTTATTAAAAAATCATCTTTCAATTATTTGTATGTCAATTAGTTCATAAGATATATTCTTATATTTCAATAAATCTTATTATTTTAGATATTTGATTTATCAAATCTTAATTATCATATTACAGGTATTTTATGAATAATTTTACCCTCATAAATATTTTTTTAACCCTTGACAACTTATTGATAGGAATATTCATAATAATTTTGACAATGTGAATGTTCACATCATTGAACATTCATATTGTCAATATGAATATTAATGTGTATTTCACCTTATTATTATTAAGGATATTTGGTAGTTATGTTACCTATAAAACTTAGGGAGACTTATTTATAAGTCCTTTTTCAGACACTTATGCTAAGTTAAGTTCTGTATAATTTCTTATAGAGTTTCAAGTCCTCTTTAGATAGGAATGTATTCCACAAGATCCTATATAAACGTAACGTGACGTGATACTTACATAAACGTAACGCAACGTGACACCTATATAAACATAACGTGACACCTATATGTAATGTGACACTTACATAAACGTAACGTGACACCTCCATAAACGTAACGTAACGTGTCACGTTACGTTTCGCAAACTTAATGAGTTTTTATTTTTTTAAATTGAATGTGAAAATGTTACTGGTTTATGTTGGTGTCACGTTACGTTTCATATAAATATAATTTATGATAACATTCAATTTCCTATATAGGAAATTGAATGTTGCCATAGATCATAGGTGTCACGTTATGTTTATGTAGGTGTCACGTTACGTACAGGTATCACGTTACATTTATGTAGGTGTCACGTTACGTCACTATTATATAGATATGATCTATGGTAACATTCAATTTCTTATATATGGTTTTACTATTATTTATGATATTAACAACTAATATTGAGGGTAAATGTGTCAACAAACTTCCCACACGACTTATGGAAATATAAGTTTTTTAGTAGGACCATATGTAGCATAAGTCTCCCTAACAGGACTTATAAATAATTTTTCCTAAAACTTATTAGAATATAAAAAAGTAATTTAAATTAAATGAAATATAAATAGATAAATAGAGATTTATGAATAAATATTGATTTATTGGATAGTGATTAATATTTTTAAAAACAAAAATATTTTAGAGTTTTAATTTGTGAACTCTAACAGCTCGAATATATATGTGGAGTCCATCTAATGTGATGTTTTGGCCCTTTTTTTTTTTTTTTTTTTTTTTTTTTTTGACTTTCCATCTCACTAGAGCTCAATTAGAGTCTTAATTTTAGAGAGATGTATCATTATTGTTTTAAAAAATAAAATTTAGTACTTGTTTGGCATGTACTATTTGAGTCACATCACTTCTCTATTATATCATTTCAAATCTAACTCATATTTTATATTTTTTATAAAAAATTAAAAAAATATACTAACCTAACAATTCTCGAACAATCCTTTAAATTAAAAAAGTTTTAAAAAAAAATTGTCCAATGTGAAAAAAAGTAGCGGGTGGAGGGGATCGGACTATAGCGGCATGGAAAAGCGTGTCGGCCGGGTCTTGGGGGATCATTGCTCAACACATGGGGACTCCCGCCAAAAAAATTCCAAGCTACATTTAAGACTGTCCAGACACGTGGGACACACAGTCCACACGTGTAGTAAACACTGTTTTTGTCTTTCTCTTCCTTTTACATACGTAAAATTATCAGTATCGCTTGTAAATAGATTATTTTAATAATTTTTTAACTTTTAACTTAAAATATGAAATAAAAAAAATTAATATTTTAAAAATGACTTTTTAATTTTTTTATAAAAAAAATGTATAAAAAATATAGAGAAAATGAAGTCTTTAACTTTTAAGTATAGGTTATAGACTTTTTGATTTTTTTTCATAACTTTTTTGGCTTTTAGGTTAAAACAGGCACATGCCAACGAGGCGTTAAAGCTCGTTTAGAATGTAGATTGGTTTTTTGACTATTTTAGCCTGGGGCTAAAAAGTCTCGTTTGGGATAGGTTTTTTTTAACTTTTTAGACTTTTATGAGAGAAAAATGAAATGATTATAAGTTGAATGTGATATTTTGTCCTACTTGACTAAAATAACCTATTTTGTTTTCTATACCTATTTTAGCCCAAATTTTTAGTATTCTAAGGACATCACATAGAGGTTTTTCTCACCAATCACCATACATCATATTTTATACTATTTCTCAATCAATTAATATAAAGTTATAAATTTCACTTTTTATACCAATCATAATATTTTTAAACCACCACTTGACCTTGCCGAGGATCACCAAATAACTACTCTTGACACACACTGTGAGTGTTTAGGAAACTGTTATTTTAGTAAGTTATTTTAGTTTTTGACTATTTTAATAAGTTAAAATTTTTATATTTAGAAAGATAGTTTAATTTTTTTGTAGTTAGATGTGATATTTGTGAGAGAAAAAATTAAATGAATATAAATTTGATTTGACATTTTATTTTATTTACTATTTTAACATATTTTATTTTATTTTTATAAATTTTAATCTTGCTGAACACCCCCACTATATAGCTAGTTTGCTAATCAATCTCACCCACTCTAGCAGTGTGGTTTCATGTTTTGTAGTTTTGCGAGACTAGGAGTAGTAGTGCTAGTTTAGTTTTTGTAAGCTTGATATCATAATTAAAGCGTGTGAGTGTTAGCGTTCGTGTGAGGAACTGCACAAAACAAAGCTAGAACCAAAGTTTGAATATATGGATGTATTTGTATCATTTGGAAAAACAAAACAAAATCCCATCGATTGACAACACATCACTGACTGTCTTATGATTTGGAGTCCTTTGATTTGACGTTTGACTAGTCATTTCAATCCCCACCCCTCCCATCACTAAGAAAGTTATTTGATGATATTAGGGCAAGACTTGATATGAAGAGAAAAAATAAGATTTATAATTTTGTATTCGATATTTTGAGAATAATAATAGATATAATAATTTCTGATTGGTCAAACAGTCACAGGACCATGTTGTACTTAGAATACGAAATAAAATTTTCCTCCCTACCCCTTTCATCCTTTTCTCTCTCTTTGACTTGTTTGGAAAATAGATTAAAAGTTATATTTTTAAATATTTTGGCTTTTTTTTAAAAAAAAAATAACGTGTAAAAAATTAGAGAGGAGATAATATTCAAAAAAATTCAAAAAATTACTTTTAACCATGTTCTCAAAATAAGCCTTGGTATACTATGGCATGTTTGGCATAGCACATTATTTTATTTGGATCACAATCATTTTATTTGGGTCATATCACTTTATTATTACATCACTTTAAGGGTTGGTTTGGGGTGTCCCAAAAAAGTATACTTTTTGTCTTTTTACGAAAAAATATCCAGAAAAGTAGAGAGGTGATGTGATGAAAAAAAGATAAAAAGATGGATTATATAGGTTATCCCAAACCAAGCCTAAACCCAACTTATCTTTTACATTTTATTGTAAAAAGTTAAAAAAATATACTAATCTAACACATGCCAAACATCCTCTATGGATGTGTTTGTTTAGAGGGATTGGAAGGGGGATTGGATACAATGTCCATTGGATCATGGAGTCTATTATTTAGTTGCAAATTCGCAAGGCCGGATTAGGAGTCCGTGGGATAACTATCACATGAGATTAAATGGTAAAATGACATATTTGCCCTCGAATATTTCATAAAATTAAATAAAATTTTAATGTCTCAATTTAAAAATAAAATGATTTTATTTAATTTTTATTGATATTTTATTTATTTAATTTTTTAAAATAAATTTGTGTAGATGTTTTGTTGATATTTTATTAAATTTCATTATTTAAATTTTTATTGATTTTTTATTTAATAATTATTATTTTTGAAAATAAAATTTAAATAAATTTATTTTAAAAATAACACAAATTTTTATTGATATTTTATTTATTTAATTTTTAAAACTAAAATTTTTTAATTTTTCTAAAAAATTAAATAATTTTTTTATTTAATCTAACCCCAAAAAATTAAAATATTAAATACATGTTTAATATTGATATTATTTAATAAACAATTTAAAATGGCAAATTTGTCTTTTGAATATTTATTCTTCTTCATAATATCTCAAAGAAATATTTAATAGAATAGTCATTTCCTTACATTTAATCATATAACTAAACAAACATGAGATACACATCCTATCTAACAAAATAGTCCAAAGACTATGTATTTTAAGATTGATAGTCTGATAGATTACAATCCCTCCTTATCTAGTTCGTCCAAATAAACATAACCTATATATATTATGTACATATGTATGTCTTTCTATGTGATGTACTATACCAAGGATATAAGACCGATATATATAATATATTAATCAACAATGGTAGAGGGCCCTAATTTCTGTGGCTTAAATAGTTCAAATTTGTCAAAACGACGTCGTTTTGAGTACAAAACAACATCAAAATTGCCAAAACGACGTCGTTTTGGCAATTTTGAGCCATTTGAGCCACAAAAATTAGGGCCCTCAAACATTTTTCTATATTAATACTAAAGATCCACCCATTTATATTCATAAATTCATCAACAATAATATCGTAGGGTAGTTGAGCCCACTATTATTAAATGTATAATAAATTAAAAATTAATATATATCATTATATATTATTATGAGTAAAATTATAAATATTTTTTAGAATTTCAAACATTTTTCTATATAATAAGAAAGTAAAAATGTAATTAGGTAGGGCTTTTCTTCGGTACACATTTTTCAATGTAGTGACAAATGTTAAACACCACGAGGGCATGCGTTGTTTACGGTTTGAAGAAATGAGATTGGATTGTTAATTAGTACGGATTCTTTGCCAGCAATCCGAGCCACAACATATAAAATTGATACCATCCAGTTTTTAGGTTTGAATTACTTGTAACGCGCTCAAAATAATATATATAAATAAATTATTCTTGACATCTATAAATATAAAAGAAATAAATATATATTTATTTATCAAAGTATTCATTACAAAAGTATTACATATTGACAATAAAAGTAAATACCCTGCGGGTTTACAACTTTCCAAGCCAACACTTGGTTACAAAAAGAGAGTTCTAACTCTAAACACATTAAGCCATTGGCTTGAGTTTACATGTAACACCAAAAATAACAAAACAACCAAAAGAGTCTTCAACTCCCAAACCTTTCAAGCTATAACCTTGGAGGCGGCACATCACCTATACCTGAAAATGATGTCCCATAAAGGGTGAGCCAAAGCTCAGTAGAAATACGCTAAACCAAATATAAGCAATAATTAAAACATTAGCATTTGATAAACATTTAACTCATATAAACAAACATACATCTCTTTCATAACTAACCCATATTCACAAATATATTTCAATTCCATTCCGTTCTGTTATCCAAACCAATTCATAGCTATGGTCCTCTGTTCATTCAGGCAGTTTATAATGAGACTACAACTCATATTAACAATACTTCGATCATGATCAATTAATATGAGACTACAACTCACATTATTAACACTCAATACTTCAATTTCAAATGAGACTACAACTCATTTTATTAACACTTCAATACTTCAATTCATCTACGTTATGCAAACGCAATTAAGATTTCGGGACTTTCACCCTGGACACTCCGACCAACTTAGTTATGACTGGAGTCCATCACTTATCTCCTCCCAAACAGGTTTAGAAGTACATCCCCTATCTCCTTCCAAACCGTGGAGTACATCCCCTATCTCCTCCCAAACAACATACATATACAATGTATTTAAACACTTATCATATACAATGATTAAGCAAAGCACACATTCGATGTGTTATTCCGCCCGTCATATTCGATGACATACTCAATTGATTAGTTTTAATTCACTTAATCATCATGCAGTGTCTACAACAATCAAGACTATCCTCCACCGATAGCCCAAAGCAATTATTTATAAACAGATAATAAATTCATCAAACAGATAAATTATCAACATTTTCATAAGTGAGTAATTAATCAATCCAACTACACCATTCAATCTCATGATTTCCCAATTTTATGGTTTTCAACTCAATTTCATATTTCCATAACTTTCCCCAAATTAATTATACAAATTAATCAATTACATTAAATTAGGGCTTTTTCCCCCTTTTTCCAAATATTGCACCCAAGGCCAAATTTCATCAATCACACACAACAACTTCATTTTAGGGACCACTCTTACACTTGGAACCCCAAAGATAGAAAACCCCTCTTTTATAATTTCAATTTCAAACCCTAACTTCACCTAAAAACCCCAAACAACACCATCTATACAAAATACATAACATCTATGTCAAAACTCATAGAAAGGAGTAGGTTATCCCTACCTCAAATGAAGAGACCTAAAGGAGATGATGAAGAAACTCGAAAGTGCTCCAAACCCACAACTTTTCGGATCAAAATGGAGCCCACGCAAAGCTCAAGCTTTTTATCAAAATGAAGAGGGTGAGGAGATCACTAAATCTAGCTCAAAATGTAGAGAGAGAGAGTATTTTAGAGTGAGAGGCTCTCAAATGAGGGTTTTGAAATGCTAGAGAGAGAGAGAGCCGAAAAAGTGATTCAAAAAGCTTCTTCTCGGATTGAAATACCCACAGTCACTCGAGCGTGGAACGACCCACTCGAGCGTCAGACACAGACTCCCGCTCGAGCATGAAAAGCGTTGCTCGAGTGTGGAATGCACACTTCCAGAAGTTCTGCAGACGAAGGTCCCCACTCGAGCGTGAGAGTGGACGCTTGAGCATCCAATGTCCTACAGGAAAAATACTGAAGACTGAATAATCCTGCTCGAGCGTCAAACTGCCCGCTTGAGCAGAGGAGCAAATGTAAAAGGGCTCGCTCGAACGTGAAGGCCAAAATCTGGACATTAACTATTTGTTTCTAAACACAACCAACATGTTTCAAACCTGCCCAACACATTCAAAACTCAAATACAAAGAATTAAAGGAGGGAAACGCGATGCAGATGATAACAATCATTCACGGAACCGAGTCCGAAATACAATAAACAATTGAGGAAAAACTAGGATCGCTATAAATTACATCTAGTGTTAGAAGTGTGAATTTAAATTTCTATTTGCGTGTAAATTCGTGATTTACTATTACATAATTAAGTAACTTTCAGATTTTTAGCTTCTTAGAGTTTAGTTTTAAAGGTTACCCCTCTTTGAGTAAACATTTTTTTAGTAGGTTTTAAAAAAATTATATTTGTTTTAAAATTATATTCTGAGAGTAAGAGTCTTATATTATGAAAGGTTGGGGCTTGCCTCTAGTCCAAATGATAGATTGGAGGGTCTAGTCCGGCTTATTAGGCCCCTTTTCGATAATCTAAACAGTTCATATTTTAGGATTTGTTGATTACATTATCTTTATAAAAAATCACATCGATCAGATAACAAATACTATATATTGGATCACTTTTTTATGAACCGTTAATTTTCTAACCTTTCATTTTTTTCCAAACAAAAGTGATCCGAATACATAATATTCGTTATCCGATCAATGTAATTTTTTACAAAAATAATATACTTAACAAATCTTAAAATGTGAACGATTCTGATTATCAAAAAAGGGCCCAAAAGTAGGCCCAATAGGTTGAACTAGACCAGACTATTTCAGATCAAAACTAGAGACTGTCCAGACCCATTATGAAATATTTGCAAGAAGGGGACTAGTATTTTTATGGGAACTTGAGTTTGCTAATTCAATCACATAAGATTCTAGGCAAAAATATCTTAATGTCTTTATTTTACAAAATCAATCGAGTCATCTTTTGTTAAATGAGGCTTTTTCATAATTTTATGAACTTAATTATAATAAAGTAATAATGTTATGAACATAAATTTTTTTGGAAAAATTATTCATAAATTTCATTTTGATAAATGTTACTCTAGTTAGTCCTGAGTGTTTTTTCTTAAACCATTTAGTCCTTTTCACTTTTGGTATAATATATGTTTTTGATATATTGTGTATGGAGTTTACATTTTTGTCCATATTGTGATTTCATTTTGATTTTGTCATAGTGTGTGTGTTTAAGGGATGTTGTAACATTACTATTTTGTAAGAGGGGATTTCGTGGACTCTTCTGGAAGTTGTTTCATCATTTCTAATTTGGTGTTTAGTTTATAATGTTATATTACATCATAAAAACGGTCACAACATCAGCAACCATTAAACCCAACTCCATTCCCCTTCTGCCATTGACACACACCAATGTATGACTGCTCCCAAACCCAAACCCCTCTCCAAATCCAAACCCCCAAACATTAAGATTGAACAACATCAAACACAACCAACATACATGGATACTCAACAATCACACATATGCACAAACTTTACCGCTAACCAAACACACTCAAACATATTACCAACAATGATCTATCAAACATAGTGGAATAAGAAGTCTAATTATACATACCCGATACCATCATTCACTAACACAATCAAAGACGTAGATGCTGGATGATGGTTAACTTCACGGCACCGACTGTCATGACATGAACCATAACGAAGGCAGATAACTTATATAGCCTCACTCGATTCAAACGGTTCAATGTTACAACACATCAAATGGAATGTTGTTTTTCTAGGGTTTGGGACAGAAGACAAATGTTAATTAGGGCAACTTCGAATATCAAACTAACATTTCCAAATCATTGAACACAGTAGGAACATTTTACAGAGCAACATTACCATCCCCAACGTTGCCATTAACATCTCTTTTAGAATGATCGGCTGGGAGGGAAATCCAAAAAACCATACAGTAAGCTTTTGTACAAAATTATAAAATCAACATCACCAAAACCTCCTTTTTACCTCTGTATTTCCTGAAATAATATAGCGTGCTAATGTATAAAAAGGTCTTTTACAGTGAAATAAGACTTATTAGTCCACAAGAAAAAAACACAGGACTAAATGATTTATAAGATGTCAACTTGGGATTTACTGATGCTTTACACATTTTTTTTTTTAACATCTTTAACCTAATACTACTACACTAGGAATAATATTCTCACTTAATTCAACCGCATTGATAATGTCATCTAACCTAATTTGACCAAAAAAACATAGCCTGAGATTTTTATCACGTTTCTTTATTTTGGTTTATTTTGGGAAGTAGAAAAAGAGTCAATTTTTTTGACTTTTTTTGTTTTTTGTTTTTTGAAAAAACATGCAAAAAATAAAGCCGTGATATAATCTAAATAAGCTAATAAACCAATAAGCTAACTTTTTTCCCAATTGCTATTTATTTATTTTTAGTACTTTTAAGAGTTTCACATACACACATATATTTCTCATAGGAAATTAAATCCTAGTAACAATAATTATAAATTGGGTAGATTACACTTAACTTCTTTGAGATTTAGAAAACATACAGTTAGTCCCACACTTATGACATAAAATTGAAATAAACAAAAATAAATATTTTAGTAAGAAAGAGATGATAACATCATTTTTTTTCTTTATTTAGATGACTAACGAATTATTGATTAAAAATGAATTAAGTGCTATATGCATTAAAACTTTAAGAGAAGTTAATATAATTATGTCAAAAGTATAAGGCTAACTATTTTTTTAAAACTCAGGAGAGGTAAGCATAATTTGCCCTTGTCAATCCTAAGCCAAAAAAAAAAAAAAAGAACTTTTTTAAACTATGAAATCTATATATTATTAAGCAAAAGGGGATTTCTAACACATAAGGTTTCTAAGAGTTTTAAGCTCTCAATCTAAATTTTATAATTTTTGGATTTTTAAAAGTTAAAAGAAATCTTTTCTTGGCTACCTCTTATTGAAGCAAAAAAAAAAATAAATAATTATATGACTTTCAAATGGAAAGTATATCAAATCTAAAAAAGATAAAAAAAATATATATATATACTAATTTATTTCAAAATTCAAATTTGCGGGTGACTAAATGTGAAAAGCGATCTATTAATTTAAATTTAAAATTTGTACAATATAAATTTAAAATTATAATGATTTATCACATGACCTATAAGTTCTAAATACAAATTTAAAATTATCATAATTAGCTCATAATTTTTGTATTAAGTAGTAATAAAAGTGACATTGAGATTATTTATATACTAGCATATCACTCGTGCTATGCATGAGATAAAATAATATATTATTTAATAAAAATATGAAAATTATATTTAATTTTTTTATAATATGTAAAATAAAAGTTAAATGGAAGTTAACTAATCGAGATTTTCTTAATTGTTTAAAATTAAGAAAATCAAAAAAATTTGTATGAGATATTGATCAAAAGGTTTCTCACTAAAAATCTTATTTTGCTTATATAAATGGGATTATAAGTGTAACGCCCCCAAAATAATATCATAAATACATCCACAAACATATATAAATGATAGCATAAATCAGAGTCATAGTCCTTTTATTACATAAAGTTAAAGAATATAAAGAGTTTAACGTAAATAAATACCCTATTGGTTTACACATTTCCAAGCCTTGACTTGGTTACAACAAAATGAGTTTCGCTCAATACAAATTTAGCCCCAGGCTATACAAAATAAAACAAAACAAGAAGCTCTTACTTCCCAAAGGTCCCTCTAATGTTATTGCCTTGGTAGAGGTATGTCATCATTACCTGAAAATGTTATTCCCAAATAAGGTGAGTCACAGCCCAATAGAAATCATCTAACACAGTATATGAAATTTAGCAAAGGTATAAGTACACTATACATATACAACATCAGTGATAAAGACATCCACATTTTTATACAGTCATAAGATACCAAACTCAATTCTTAGGCCATTTCCCTTCAATTCATTACAAAAGCCAATTTCATCGTTTCTCAACAACCCAAATAAGATTACAACTCATCTATTCTATAACCACATCATCAACATATAAGCATTTCAAACTTTCCTTTCACGGATATTTCGTCCGCAGGCAGCCTTCAAATGGGACCCATGTAAACGTTGGCTATACAAGCACTACAATTGCCATTTTACAGATATTTCGTCCGCAGGCTAGAAACCCATGTATAATTTCGGGATTTTCACCCAGGACACTCCGGCCAACTTAATTATAATGGAGTCCATCCCCTTTCTTCTCTCAAACAATCATTCATGCATATGCAATGTATTTAAACATAAAATCAAACAATGGAGTACATCCCATTTCCACTCCCACATAACCATACATGTACAATGTATATAAATATAGTCATATTCAATGACAAACAACAAGTGATTAGTTTCAATTCACCTAATCCTTATGCAATTTCTACAACAATCATAATTATCCTCCACCGATAGCCCAATACAGTTATTTCTAAACAGATATTCAATCTCATGACAAATAATTTATTCAAACTTCCAAAGAATGAGTTAATACATAACCAATCCCACCATTCATATTAATACCCTCTCAATTTCATATTTTCAATGTCAATTTTAGTTATTTATATCAAATAATTATGATAGTCATTTTAAGGCAAAATTTCCCCATTTTCCAAACATTAACCCAAATATCATGCTCAACAATTTTGACCCACCATAATCTCATTTTCACAACCCCACTCACTTATTTTATATTTAACAACAAATCCTTCTTTCCATATCATACCCAAACCCTAGGTTTGCTTACAATACCCTCAAATCACATCATTGTTACACAAGATACAAATAACTAACTTAAATATCATATGAAGGTGTAGAAAATATCTCTATCTCAAAAGAAGAAGATGAGCCAAACAAGAAAGAAACTTCAAGAACCCACTTCTATTCGGATCAAAATGTAGATCTTGAGATGCTCTATCTTTTTTTCAAAGGCACGAGGGTGAAGAGATCGACGGATCTAGATGAAATCTAAGAGAGAATGTGAGTTTTAGAGAGAGAAACTCAAGAACTTGGTTTTAGGAAGTTTTAGAGAGAGAGAATGATGAAAAAGTGATTCAAAATATCATCTTCACGGACTGTTATACACGCAGTCCGCTCAAGCGTGGAAAGCGACGCTCGAGCGTTAGGCACAAAGTTTCGCTCGAGCGTGATAAGTAGCGCTCAAGCGTAGAATGCACACTTCCAGAATATTTGCAGACGAAGAACCTCGCTCGAGCGTAAAACTGGACGCTCGAGCGTCCGATGCACTCTTCTAGTATTTACAGACCTACAAACATACTGAGATTTGACAAATCCCGCTCGAGCGCAAAAATGGCCGCTCGAGCAAAGGAGCAAAATTTGTAAAGCCCGCTCGCAGAAGAGCCAAAATCTAGGCAATAAAGGTTTGGAAGAACAAGCAACCAACTTATTCTAAACGTACAACCACAACCTGAAAGCCAATACTAAAGGGATACAAGGGAAACAAAAGGTAAATAACAATATGAAAGCATTAAACTCGAATCCGAGATACCACAAGAGTCGGGTCAAAACTAAAATCGCTATAATAAGATTAACTTTATGTAAGTGAAACAATTCATTTTATATTTTTTTTTCTATGTAAGATTATAAAATAAAAGTTAAATGAAAGTTAGCGAATTGAGATTTTCTTAATTGTTTAAAATTTAACAATTGTTTGGATAGGAAGTTTATTTCGAATCAAGCAATCTTAACCGTTTAATCTTTAATTAGGCTGATCTTTAGTTTATTTTGAATCAAACAAATTTAACCAATATATTTTGATAAAATCGTTAAAATCACAGTTAAACTAGTGAATCAGTCAAACCAAATATAGTTCACCCTATTGGTTAGGTCAAAGGACCAACCAACTTATAAAAAAATTAATTAATTAAAACTTTAAAATTTTATTTTAATTTTAAAATTTAAACTGTCTTGAATTGAAACATACACAACACTACAATATTAAATGGAAGCATAAGGTTTATATAGTGAAACAACTCATTTTTTCCTCATTTTTTTTTTTTTTTGATTTGAGATTTTAAAATAAAAATTAACAGTTATTTGGACGGAAAGTTCATTTCTAATCAAGCATTCTCAGTCGTTTAATTTTTAATAAGGTCAATATTAGTTTATTCAAATCAAACAAATCTAAGAAATATATTTTGATAAAACAGTTAAAATCGTGGTTAAACCACTGAATCAGTGAAATCGAAAACGATTTAGCCTATCGGCTAAGTTAAAAGACCAACTAATTTACAACAAAATTAATTAATTAAAAACTTTTAAATTTTATTGTAATATTTAAACTATCTTGAATTGAAACATTCATAACACTACAATATTAAATGGAAGCATAAGGTTTATATAGTGAAACAACTCATTTTTTTTTACATGAGATTGTAAAATAAAAGTTAACAGTTATTTGGACGGGAAGTTCATTTCTAATCAAGCATTCTCAATCGTTTAATTTTTAATAAGGTCAATCTTAGTTTATTCAAATCAAACAAATCTAAGAAATATATTTTGATAAAACAGTTAAAGCCGTAGTTAAACCACTGAATCAGTGAAATCGAAAACGATTCAGCCTATCGGCTAAGTCAAAAGACCAACTAATTTACAACAAAATTAATTAATTAAAACTTTTAAATTTTATTTTAAAATTTAAACTATCTTGAATTGAAACATGCACAATATTATAATATTAAATGAGAGTATAAGATTCACTTTATATAAGTGAAACAACTCACTTTTTATTTCTTTTATCGATGTGGGATTGTAATTATTTTAAAGTTAAATATTATGAAAGTTTCAAAATCTCAGACAAAATTATTTTTAAAATCAAAACATTTATGTGGGATTATACAATAAAATTTAAATGGAAGTTAACCGATGTAGAATTTTCTTAATTGTTTAAAAGTAAGAAAATAAAAAAAAAATGATATTGATTATAGGATTTCTCACTAAAAATCTTCTTTTACTTATATAAATGGAAGCATAAGATTCACTTTATATAAAGTAATCAATTCACTTTTTTTCTTCTTTTCTTAATGTGGGATTGTAAAATAAAAGTTAAATGGATATGCACATTGGATTGTAGATTGAAATTGTGTTTACAAAAGTACCTTCACATTGCACCTTCACATAGCACGGGTGAAATGCTAGGAGTATTGTACATGTGTTCTTAAACATACAAACAAAAAAAAATTGGTATTGATTATAGGACTTCTCACTGAAAATCTTCTTTTGTTTATATAAATGAGAGCATAAAATTCATTTTATATAAGTAAAAACAATTTACTTTTTTTGATGTGGGATAGTAAAATAAAAGTTAAATAGAAGTTAATAAATGTGGATTTTCTTAATTGTTTAAAATTAAGAAATTTTAATAATTTATATAAATTGGAGTATAAGATTTACTTTATATAAATGAAACAATTCACTTTTTCCTTCTTCCCCTCCCCCTCGTCCCCTCCCCCCCGATTTAGAATTGTAAAATAAAAGGTAAATGGAAGTTAGTCAATAGAAACTTTCCTAATGGTTTAAAATTAAGAAAATTCAATAATTTTAGAATGAGGGTTTGGACATTCTAGAAGGCTTCTTCTTTAAAACTCACTTTATAAGATTTATTTTATATAAGTGAAACAATTCATTTTTTCTTTATTTTCCTGATGTGGGGTTGTAACACTTTATATATTAGTGAAACAACTTATTTTTTCTTTCTTTCCTTGATGTGCGATTATAATTATTTTAAAGTTAAATATTATGAGAGTTTCAAAATCTCATACAAAATTATTTTTAAAGCCAAAACTATGTGAGTTTGTAAACTAAACGTTAAATGAAAGCTAGCCAATGAGGATTTTCTTAATTGTTTAAAATTAAGAAAATCAAAAAAATGAGTATGAGACATTAATCATAGGACTTCTCACTAAAAATCTCATTTTGCTTATATAAATAGGAGTATAAGATTCACTTTATGTAAGTGAAACAATTCACTTTTTCTTTCTTTTTTCGATATGGGATTGTAAAATAAAAGACAAATGGAAGCTAGCCAACGAGAATTAGAAAGACATAGTTTATGTTAGTGAATTTATCATACTTGATTATTTTGTAAACTCATATGCATATTAAAAAAAAAAAAAAAAATCAAATTCATTCTAAAGTCATATTCATGTGATTTTCAATGTAATTATTTTTAATAAAAATACATGATCTATTTATAAAATTATATTGTGAAAACCCCACATTTAATTATTCTTAAAAGAAAATAAATAAATAAATTAATTAATTAATTTTGTCTACAGTCTATCTGAATTGTATATTAGTGTAAAAGTTAGTTTTAAATTGACTCAACTCAATCACTAACAAAGACATTATTAAGAATAATAATTTTGTGAGTGTTCAATATTTGTTGTTTATAAATTATTTTAATTAGGATTCAATATAATAATTATTCTTACTAATACCTTAGTTAAAAATCTTGGTGTATCAATTTTTAGAAACCCACACAAATACAAATACAAATACAAATACAAAAAAAAAAAAAAAAAAGGGAATCAGACCTTTGCAAAAATTTGGTGGAGGCTTTCCACATGTTGATTTGCATGCTTGTTTAGGGAAGAAGAGCTAATGATGCTCTTGGAATTGAGAGAAAGAAAACTTAGAATGAAGAGAGAAAGAGAGAGAGAGAGAGAGAGATTTGTGAACCAAGCATTGTATATATATTATGCATGCAAGCCTTCATTGTCTAGAGGGTGCATGCAAGCATTCGGTGAGGAAAAAAAAAAAAAAAAGAAAAAAAAAAAGAAGAGAGAAATCCCTGAAGCAATCAAGCTTAGTGATAGGAGAGGAAGAAGAGTAAGTGATTAAGGAAGCCAAAATTCTCAACCATTTTGTCACCCTATTACTAAGTAAGAAAACCCTCTCAACCCTCTCATTTCTTTTTATTAGTGAAATTTTCAGATTACTTCCTTGTGATTAAAATGACTACTCATAAATAGAAATTTTATATATATAGGAATTTTGTGTTGAAAATAAATTGTTTGAATCTGCCAGAATGTTGCCCAAATTTTTAGACAATTTTATACTCGCAATTTCGAGATGATTTCTTCTACAAAGTTGTTGATGATAATGTCTAGTTTATCCAGAAATTTTTTGAAACAATTTTTGAGCTTTCTATGAATTTATACAAATTTTTAACTAAATCTGAAACTGTGTTGAGAATAATCTGTTTTGAATCTGCCAGCATGTTTACCCGAATTTTTAGATAATTTTATACTCAAAATTTTGAGATCATTTCTTCTACAAAGTTATTGATGATGATGTCTAGTTTATCCAGAAATTTTTGGAAACAATTTTTTAGCTTTCTACGAATTTATACAAATTTTAAACTAAATCTGAAACTGTGAGACAGATTTTACTATGTAATTGAAAATTTATTTAAAATTCTATACTAAGCCAAATCTGGTAATTTCTAACTAAAAGATGAAATTTGAGAAGTCTATTTCCATGATAAATTTTTAGATTATGGATTTGATCTATAAAATTAAGTATGGAATTAATGTAAGGAAATGTGACAAATCTGTGTCATAAAGATTGCTGAAAATTTTACAGGATTATTTACATCTTATTTTTCTGAAATTCTTTCTGAAAAGTGACCTAAACATCCACATTGAGTATTTTGTTTAATTGCACGAATTTTAGGATTGTGTAAATAATTTATTTATAATTTTAATATCTAAGTTATTATGTTCATACCATTGTTTAAATTAATTGTCTGTTAAATTTTGGACATTGAATTATTATTGTGTTACATGTATAGATGTTTTATGTTGGGAGTTTTTTTTTTAGTTGGTATAACATTTTTGGTGATTGAGATTTGAATAACTTGTGTTCAATATATAAAGTTACTGATAAAGGATTAATGACCAGTTGTTCAGGGTGAGTCTTGGTTTTAAAGAGTGTACGAAATTAAGGGTTGACGGTCAATACCGGTTGTTAGGGGTGAGCCCTGGTTTTGAGAATTCTCATGTAAATTGTGTTGCGAAACTCTAAGATTGCACGGGACTTATTTGAACCCTTTTTGGTATTCGGTTTTGGAATAAGGGTGGATGTGCCGGTGGCACACAGGGAGGTTACGTACACCCGGCAGACCGTTTTCTTGGGGCAGACCACGGATGCCACTACTTGGGTATATAACTCCGGACGTGGGCATCCCTGGTGGTTACGGTTGGTAACACTTAAATATTTGACCAATGGAGGGTTTCACATTAACCGTTGCCATGCTTAGTGGTTGGTAAGTTAAATCTCTTTGGTGAGATTTCGAGTGTCACCTAACTTATTGAAGTTATTGAAATTACTTTAATGGTTGTAATTTATGTTTACAATTATATTGTTATCTCATATTTATAATCTTATTATTTTTCTCTTAAAAAGAATGGTAGGTTGGTTATGTTTTCTTACTGTGTTGCAAAACTTATGGCATATATTTTTGTTGCCTTAGCGTTTTATGCTAGGTTTTGGCGAGGAAATAATTGAAGCTGAAATGGAGTTGACGCTAATGTAGAGCCTTGGCTGACTTGAAATCATGACTACAGTCGAATAACTTTATTATCTTATATATTAGCTATTAAGGACCTTATAATTTCATTTGATGTTATATTTGGATAATTTTAAGTTTTATTTAATAGTATTTGAACCTTTGGCTATGTACGAGAGTTGGAATGCCCTATTAAGATGTCAATTTTTTAGTTTATTAAGTCATTTTGTTTTTTAATTTCTCTTGATGTTCCAAAAATTTGGGGCGTCACATATATATATTATTTATTTTTAAAAATTAAATATAATAAAATTACATGATTATAAATGATAGTTTCATTCAAAGTAAATTGAACTTTAATTTTTTCAGAATATTACTTATCATGATATTTGTTTAGAATGTTGCTAATGGAACTTTAAGTATATATATAAAGCACCACCAATATTTTGGAAAAAGTGGATTGAAATTGTTCAGAGTAAATCGAACTTTGAGTATATATATAAAGCACCACCAATATTTTGATACTAAGTAACGATTTTATTTCACATTGAAAGTTTGTATAGTGATATTGAATATATAAAGTACAGCTAACTTATTATTAAGTAATTCAAGTCACATCCAAAATATATATATATATAATATATATATAATTAATTTGAATGGGTGTTTGGGGTTTTATTTTTTATGATTTTTTAATTTATTGGCTTTTTTTAGTTAATGCATTTGGAAAGTTGTTAAAACAAAAAAGTATTTTTTTGTGAGTGAAAAAATTTATAATATTTGACTTTTTTAACTGGTAATAAACAATTTAGTAATTTTTTGATTTTTAAAATAAAAATTTGACTTTCTTATGTCTCCAAACGGCCCTGAGTTTAGGTATTTAAGTCATGTTGGTAGGTCTACTTTCTTCAATTATTAACATTCTGAACTATCATGGTATTCGTTCAGAGGGTTGCTAATTGAACTTTAATTATTTATTTTAATTTTTAAGATAAAATTTTAATTATTTATTTTCAATCAATGGACCTCTTCTCTTCTCCGATATGTGCCTTATTACATTGTCATCCATGTGATTATAATCGTAGAATTAACTTGCATAATTGCATTTGGAGCAAAATATTATTTTAAAAATATAATTAGTTGTAGTCATGCAGGTAAGATGGACCCAATTTGGGGAGATGGGTGAACGTTTCCAAATTTCGAAACCCTTGTATTATAATAATAATAACATTAATTATTAAAAAAACCTTTAAATTATATAAGTTGGCCTCTTATTAGAGAGACATATTTTCACCGTACAGTTTGGTGAACCATCAACCTAAACTATGATAAAAGCTTCTAATTTAAACTATTCCAACCTAAACAATTCACTTTTTTTCTTCTTTTCCCGATGTGGAATTATCAAATAAAAGTTAGCCAATGGAAATTTTCTTAATTGTTTAAAATTAAAAAAAATAAAGAAAATTAGTATGAGATATTGAAACTCTCATAAGGCTCTTCACTAAACGGGATATGAGTATAAGATTCTCTTTATATGAGTAAAATAACTCATTTTTCCTTCTTTTTTCGAAGTGGGATTATCAAATAAAAGTAATTATTTAAAATTAAAAAAATCAAAAAAATTATAATGAGGATTTGAAGCTTTTAGAAGGTTTCTCACTAAAAAGTCCATTTTCCTTCCCTTAGCTGTCATCTGGTCTCTGTGGAAGCTTAGGAATGAGTGCATCTTCAATTCTGCTTTGCCTCAGTTAGTGGACCTGTGTGAGTTGATCAAAATTAGAGTTGCACTGTGGCTCAAACATAGATTCAAGGACTGTCAATTCTCTGTTCAAGATTTCTTAATCAACCTGAGGCAAATAAGAATGTGTGTGGGAATAGATCTGCTTTGGGCAGCTGATTCTGGGTTGGAGTTGTCTTGAGGCTGCTGTAATGGGGATGAACCTGCTGGGTTGATTCTGCCTTTGTGCAATGGAGGACCAATCATGGATTCTGCCTTTGAACCAGTGTCCTCTGGGCTGATGAACCAGTGTCCTCTGGGCTGTTCTCTAGGCTGCTTGATTGAAAGAAGTGAATGTTGTGACACTTTTCATGTGGTTGGGACAAACATTGTAGAGGTTCATCTAAGGGCTTGCAAGGATGATGTAATAGTTGAGGCATATTACTTTGGGGTCGGGGTTCTGCTTGTCTCATGCAGTTGGGGTGTGATCTTCTTGCTGTTTGGGGCTGCTGATATGGTTCAGCTGTGCTGGTCTGCTGTGCTGTTATCCAGATTATTATGCTGTTCTGCTGTGCTGGTCTATCTAGTTCATCTGTGTGCTGGTTTATCTTGTTCTTCTAGCTGGTTTGCCTTTCTTTTCTGCTTGTTCTGCTTCTCTTCTTCCCTGTTTTTTCATTTTTCTTTTCGGTTTGGTTCCTCTCCAAACCCCACTCTCTCATTTTTTATGTATTCTCATCTTGAATGGTTTGATCATCAATAAAGGTTTCTTTTGGCTGTTTCAAATATATATATATATATACTAGCCTATCATCCGTACTATGTACGGGATAATTATAGATATTTATATTTGTTTTAGATTTTTTTTAATATACAAATTATTTTTTTTAGATTTTTTATAAAAATAATTTAACAATCTTATCACTAATTATAGTGTATGAGAAAAGTTGAAAAGGTTGTTGCAGTAACTATACACAGGTTGTATCTATAATTATTTGTATGAGAGGATTTTGACCAAAGCGCTCCAAAGGCATGTGAATTGGAAAAAGTTAATAAATGTTGATCATGAGATTTTGACCAAATCGATAAATGTAGGCATGCGGAAAGGCATGTGGATTGGAAAAAGTTAATAAATGCTGATCAAGGGATTTTGACCAAATCAATAAATGTTGAGATTTTTTTTTTTTAAATCAAAAATTTAGAAAATTAAGATTAGAATATTGAAACTCCCACAAGGCTTGGGAGTTAGAAACCCCCTTTTCCTTTTATATAGATATAGATATATAGATAGATTTATAATTTTACAAAAAAATACTTTTAAGAAGAGATATTATGACAGTTTCAAAATCTTATACAAAATCTATTTACTATTACAATTGCAAAACGTTGTGATCTTATTAAAGCTAAAAGTTGTATTTTTTTTTTCTTTTGATTTTTAATTTTTGTTAATATGAATATGATTGATCTATAAATTAATTTTATATTCTTAAAATAAAATTTTAAATTTAGATTCTTCCTTAAATTTTGTTACCAAAATAAGATCAATATTCATCCATTAATTTATGCATCTTTCATTAAATTACAAAATAAAATTCTAAATTTAAATTCTTTTTAAAATTATGTTACTATAATTAGAATGAGATCAATATTCACATGTGTCATAATGATGTATCATAATATTATTAGTCTAAACATAATATGTTATTAAATATACGTATTCAAATTATTAACCGCTATTAAAAGTTTGTATTTTTATTTTTTTTCATTTTTGGTTTTAAATTTTATAATTTTCTTTTTATATCCTTCTAAGCTATAAGGACTTAAATAATAAATTTTAATAAAAATTTATTTTTTTAACAAAAGACAAAAATATTAAGAAAATAAATGATTTTTTTAACAGTTGCCAAACATAATGGATTTTATTATTATTATTTTTTTATGTCAAATGTCAATTAAACAAATTAAAATAAAAAAATACATTTATTTGGCTTAAATAGTTAAGAAGTGACTTTTGCTAAAATCAAATAGAAACAAACATTTTTTCTCTATTAAAAGTGATAGTTGGTGAAACTTTTTTTTAAAATTTTTTATATATTATAAAAAAAATAGAAGTTACACGTGATAATTTATTGTTTTAGCAATGTTACAAACCTACACTTTCATCGACAGTGATGTGACAAGGGAGTTGTGTCACATGTCATTGGCTGTATAACAAATTCAAGAATTAACACATATGATACCACATCATTGTGGGTATAATTCTGAGTGTTTTTTTGTAGGTATCAAACGTTTTCCTTATTGTTCATCTAGACTTTCTTAACACTTGCATAACATGGTGGTTCTATTTTTTTTTTTTTTTTTTCATCTCAATTGTCAATTAAGCAAACTAAAATAAAAAATGAATTTTTTTGGCTCAAATTGCTAAAAAAATGAATTTTTCTAAAATAAATAGAAATAAATGTTATTTTTCTAATAACCGTGATGGTTCGTGAAATATATATTTTTTTATTAAAAAATGAGCGTTATAGGTGATAATATATTGGTCATCTATGAGAATATCATTCTAAATTTTTTTCTTACCTTTTTTTTTTAAAAAAAATTTCATCCAAATACTTTTATTTTATAAGAAATTTAATTTTATTATTGTTAAATATTTTATTGGAATTTTTAAATTAAAAATTATTTTTGAAAAATCATATTTAAATTATTTTATGCCATGATAAAATTTAATTTTTTTAATATCAACTTATTTGATGATCCATTTCTAAAAGGTGTATTTCCTTTTATTCATTAATATTATTTTTTTAATTAATCTTATTTATTATTAAAAATTAAATTAGCAAATAATTTTATATATTTATATATACAATTTTGTTTTGATTGCTTAGATTATTTGGTGTCTCTGCCCAAGTCAATACAATTTTATTTGAATTTTTTAATTTTAAATAGGTTCTCACCGAATTGAAAATTATGTTGCTTAATTTTTAAAAATTTACAAGCTTGACTCGAGTTGCTTGGATTTAACTCATCCAAATTTACAACTCTACCAAGGGAGTTGAAAGTTACATTATTAAAATTGTGACAAATTGAAAATTGATACATAAATTATGATAAAATTGTGAAACTTAAATTGTAAGTTTCAATATTTTTTTATTTTCATAGTTTACATACAAAAATCTAACTATTTATATTATTTTATATAAATATATTTTATTAATTTTTTTCACATCACGAGTTTTCACTAGCTATATAATATGAGTAAAAACATTGTTGGTTCATTGAGCCTCAAAGCTCTAACTCTATTTTCACAAATTTTTGAATTAAAAAATTATAAAAATACACATGGCACATTGTTATTGGTTTTTCTATTTTAATATTTTAATTAAATCCTTTATTGATATGGAAAATCTTTTAAATTTATTAATTTATCTATTATCATTACTATCTTTATCTATATTATATGTTAGGTCCCTTAGTTTTGTCAATCCCACAAACAAACATTGTTTATCGAGTTGTAAAGTTTCATTGTTTTTGAGTTGCTGGCTCGAGCGAAGGAGCCTAGCTCGAGCGAAGAAGTTGTGCTCCCAGAAGTTTTCTATGTCTACAAATATACTGGGAAGAAAGATTGTGCGCTCGAGCGAAGGAAACTTGGCTCGAGCAAAGCCACTTAAGAAATACACGCGTAGTTGGTTCATCACTCAAGCGAGAGAGTCTTCGCTCGAGCGACCTTCGTGGCCCCTGTTTTTTATAAATATATGTTTAGTCCGTTTTAGGGTGATTGGCTTCCATATTTTCTTGAGGGCTTTAGGGTTTTTCTTAGGGCTATTTTGCTAAGTTTTCTTTAATGTTTGATTAAGTATTATACTCATGGTTTGACAAGCATACATCAAAGAGTTGTTTGATTATTCAACTTCAAGGAGTGTTCTTCTTCGGTGGAATCTAGATATTCAAGCGTGGAGTTTTCAATGGAGTTTGATGCTATACGCAATCATTGATTTGACAATGGATGTTGTGTATTCAACATTAATTTGATCAATTCCGAGACGAAGGTTGCAGTGAAAGTTATACAGATTGTTAAAGACAAATTGTTAGAGTGTTAGGTAATTTGTTTGCTAAATTTGTATTCTTTTTTTCCTTCATAATGGATTGATTAGTGGCATTTCGCCCTTGGTTTTTTTTTTTAATCACAATTGGAGGTGTTCCAATCGTGATTTTTTCAACGTAAAAATCGTTTGTGTCGATTTATTATTTCAGAAGCGACAATCTCAATCACTTTCATATGTGCTAGATGATTTAGATTGTTAGTTTTTAAATCATTTGGGAATTGGTATAATTAATTTTGATCTAATCACGAATCACTTAGGTTTTTACAATTGGTATCAGAGCATGTCATTCTTTGTTTTTATCAAAACTATAGGAGTGTGATTTTGTGTGATTGGTGATATGGATTCAATTCGCGAAGGTAACTCGACCCATAGACCTCCGTTACTTGATGGTACAAACTATTCTTATTGGAAAGCTCGTATGAGAGCGTTTTTAAAATCTATCGATGAGAAAGTTTGGCACTGTGTGATCTATGGGTGGAGTGAAACCTGTTATCACCATTGATGGTGTTGATATCCTTAAACCTCTTGATAAATGGGACACATTCGACTATCAAAACTCGAGTTGGAACAATAAAGCTCTCAATTCCCTCTTTTGCTCCGTCACACCTGAAGAGTTTCGTCGTATTTGCACATATGAGGTAGCAAAAGAGGCTTAGGACATTCTTGAAACTATTCACGAGGGTACTACTTTTGTTAAAAAGGTCAAAACTTCAACGTCTCACCTCTTCTTTTGGAACTCTTTTATTGCGTGATGATGAGACTTTTGATGATTTTTATTGCTAAACTCAGTGACATCATGAATTCCTGTTTTACACTCGGTGAAAAAATCCTTGAAGCTAAGGTTGTTGGAAAAAATTTGAGGTCTTTACTCGAGAGGGTCCAATCAAAAGTTACAGCTATTTGTAGACACCCCATTTTTGACCGACCTTGAGACTCAGACGTCACCGGTTGAGCGCTCGGTGATGTTGCATATTGTGCTCGTTCAGAAGTCTCAGAGTCACGGCCGTGAGCCCTGCCTCCCGACTTCCGAACCCTCTTTGTACCTTGTCTCGGTTTGCGAACCAGACTCGATTTTCTCTGCTTTTCTTCCTGAAGGGAGGGAGAGGTCCCGTAGACCATCTCTCAGTGGCCGTGGGCTACATTTCGTGGCCGTAGGCCATTTTGCCCATTTTGGAGCCGGTTCTCGGTTTTCGGAGCCGTCAGGCCGTGTGCCTCGGTTCGGGACCGTCTAACCATCTCCGATTCCTCCGGTTTTGGCATGCATCTCATTTACTCCCTTTTGAGGGACACTGGGGCCTGAGAGACCCACTTCGTGGTCGAATGCCACTTTCGGTGCTTAACGGCCTATTTTCGGGACCCCGAACTGCGTGTTTTGGCCCTCGAGCATTCGTTTTGCATCGGTTTTTGTTCATTTTTGGCAGGTACCTCTGTTTATCACCAGGAAGGTCACTGAAGGGTAGGAGGCCCTCAATTGTCTCAGCAACAGTTATATTCCTCCGACGCCCTCCGACGCCCGTTTTTCTCACTTCCGAGCCAATGTTGACCACCCTAGGGCATTTTCTTTAACCCCAAACCACATATTTGTGTTGTACACACATGGAGGACCTAATATCACATGGCCGGCCAGTAACTCAACTTGAACCTTTTGAACCCCTCCTAAAAGTGGCTTGTTCTCTCTCCTGTTTTAGAATTGCCAATTTTGAACCACATGGTTGTGTTGAGGGACCTGGGAGGACACCAATATCTGGTGGCCGGCCACTAATTCAACTTGACCCTTTTGCCCCTTGGCCGGCCGGCCATAGGGGGTGGCCGGCCGGCCACCTGCAACCAAAGTGCCTGGCCGGCCAGCTTCCTTACAGGGAGTACATTACAGCTATATTGCTTTTTTCCCCCAAAAATATCTCAATCCGGGAAAATTTTTTGGAGGGAAACTTGATGCCATTTCCCTCCACTTTTTCCTCCACTTTTCTCCCCCATTCTTGTCTATATAGCTGGCCTCCCAACTCAAGAAAAAGGGTTGGAAAATTGTTTGGAGCTCATACATACTCCATCTCTCTCATTTCCTCAAGTTTTGGTACCATTTCTTCATCACTACCAAGCACCACCACCACCACTCCACTTCCAGCACCTTGAGAGGATTTCCAGCAGCTAGGAAGCAACATTTCTCAAGCCAAAAGGAAGCTAAGCATTGGTCTCCAAGGGTAAGCCATCTTGCCCTCTTTTGTAGCACTTTCTTGCACCATTTTTCTAGCCTATTTGCTTACTGTTTTGGGCTCCGACCCTAACTGAAAGGGTCATTATTTTGAGCTATTCTACATGTTTGTTTAAGGGCTCAACCCTGTTTGAGCTCCCCATTTGGTACTTGCTTCAATACCCTCTTGTATGCCATTATTTTGCATGGTATTTTTAGCATATGTGTAATCTGTTTTGGGGCCTGATGTAAACTGTGATTAGGCTTATTTTGAGCCCCTCTACAACATTGTAGAAGGGCTCAACCTTTTTTGGGACCTCCATGCATGACTTGCCATTGAACCTCTTTTGGGTCCCCATTTTTGCATGCTTTGTTAGCCTATTTTGCTTCTGTTTTTAGGCCATGATCAGAACTAAAAATGGAAATATTTTGACCTTCTTGGCATGTTTCATTAAGGGTCTTTGGCTTTTTGGTGAATTCTTTGTATACCTCATGTTATAACCTCTTGTTGGTCTATTTCTTGCATGGCATTTTTAGCATGTTTACATACTGATTTGAGGCTTGTCACCTACTGTAAATGTTCATATTTTTGGTCCCTCTTCAGTGTTTTAGAAGGGTATTTTTCTGTTTGGGCTTTGCATCTATCACTTGCTTCATTGCCTCCCTTGCGGAGCCATTTTTGTATGCCATTTTAGCCCTACTTGTGATTGCTGTTTGGCCATGTTTTGTACTGTAAAAATGTGAGTTTTGGGGCTGCCTTGCTTCTGATTTTTCATGTCATGTTCAAATTATGCATGTATTGTGTAGCTACAAGTCATTTCGGGTGCCTAATTTCGCATTTCGGGAGAGATTCCTTACATCGGGTATTATTTCGCCTCATTTCGGGGCTGTTTTCCCCCTCATTTTGCTACTGATTTTTGCATGTTTGCATGTCATATTCCGTGTCTTTGCCATGTCTCATTAGAGTGGCATTTCGGTGCCTGAGGGGCCGTTCTCGGTTTGCGTGCCCGCGGGCACGTACTTCGAGGTGTCTTGTTTTCATCTAATGGCCTCCTATGTGAGTGTGGCTGAGGCTCTCTCATGTTGGTGTAAGCCCATTATTGCATTGCGTATGCCATTTCATCCGTAGCGTTGTGTATGCCCGGTTATGTATTACCTCGTATAGCGTGTATGCCATTCCATGACATTGTGTATGTTAGGATCGCATATTAGTTGCATTTCACGCATATCATGCATATTGCATCGTGTTCGGGATAGGAGTTAGCCCGGGCATGGGAAACGAGGCGCGTTTCGTACCCCGAGTAACGGAATGTGTCTCAATTCCCAAGTCACCGACACTCCGGATTATCCGTGATGGAGTTAGGTTTTGTTGTAGCATTCATATACATTCATTCTATATTGAGTTGTGCAATTCGGCTCCTCGGCCATCATGCATCGATATGCGTGATTGGTGGCACGAGGATCGAGGCATGCATATATTTGTGAAATACATTGCTATGCCCCTTTCCTGCTCTCTGTTGCAGCAAAATCAAGAATCAGCAGTCTTCCGAGGCTTGGCGCGCTTGTCGAGAAACATTGCAAACAGAGGTTAATTGGGGCATTCCAGTGGATTTCTGCGCAAAGCAGCCCAAACATACATCGTTCATCAGAAGCAAGGCAGCCCCTGGCTTGCATGCCAGTTTACAGCTTTCTTAGTTAATTTGTTAATTAATTAGGGATTTGTATACTATTCGGACTGTAATATTTGGACTGTATTATTCTTTCATTTGGGACTGTACATTTATTCGGACCCTCTGCGCGAGGGCATAATTGTAATAAGTGTGGGTGAGTGTGATGTATGTCTTCCAACCCCACGTCTTTCTCCCTTTTATTTACCAGCTTACGATGGTTAGATTAGGGCATATTTCAATTAGCATACAGTATGATAGCATGTTTGCATTCATTCATCTGTTTTGCATGCGCCGGGCTCGGCGCATCATACAAACTGCATTTGTATTTCAATTCCAAATTGAATACGTGTTAGTTGTAGCATTCCATATGCCATGTTTAGAATAGCCGAGCCTGCTATAGTTGCATCTTTGCATGTGTTGCATTAGGTAATTTTGTGTATCTAGGATCATGCATGGATTTCTAATGAGTTTCTGTTTTGGCTCGGAGTACTCGGTGAGTTTTATGCTTTAGCATCCTTGCATGCGTGTGAGTGACTGCCATGACAGCATGCTTGCCATGAGACTATTTGCTTATGTGATATAACTGCCTGAATGCCTGTGGGTGAAGGTTGGGTTATTTGGATTGGAATAATTCATCAAATGTTTGTTTTAAGCCCACTAGATAGTGGCAAAACCATTGTTTTCTAAGCCCACCCGAGGGTGGCAAAATCTGCATTTTAAGCCTACCTGCGGGTAGCACCATCAAACCATTTTCAAACAAACAAACATGAAATGTCTTGTTCCAATTCAGGCGACCCAGTCTATACTTGTATGCTGTGCGCATCACATAGTAACCTAGGCTAATAAACCGGAATAAGAACATACAATGTTTTCAAAAACAGATATCATGGTTAGTAGAGGCCGGTCTTTGACCGGGCGAGCGGGGGTGCTCACGAAGTGACCTTCCCCAATCGTACCCAAGTTCCCGAGCCGAGGCAACTTTGGTGATGACGGACACGTGGCCTTTGGCACCGAGTCAGGGTTTCCTAAATTTCCCAAAAATAAAATATTTAGGTGGCGACTCTGTATCTGGCAAAGCAGTCCATGTTTGGCACTTCTTTCAAAAAATCTGTTTTCAAAACGATTTGCCGGATTTGGACTCTTTGGTTCAAGATTTAGAACCGTGACATTTGAGTCCTTCGAACTGTAGTAGACCCAATATCGAACCAGAACCGGGGGGGGGGGGGAGGGGCTCACACTCCTCGCCCGGGATGCGTTCGGGGACGTCTACACTATTGAGGAGGCTCAGAATATTGATATCCTTAAGCTTGATCAGTTGGTTGGAAACTTGCAGACTTATGAAGCCCACCAGATTTCTAAGAAAAAACAAAAAGATAGTGTGGTTTTTACTAGTGCTCATGAGACTTCTAAAACCCTTGAGATTGAGTTTGATCTAGAGTCCGAAATGACGGCTATGTTTACTAAACAGTTCAAAAAAAATTTAAAGAAACAGAAGCCTAATTTCAAGGACCCTAGTTCAAAAGATAAGAGTAATTAAAAACCCAAAATTTTTCCACCAAAAATTGCTCTAAAAACTGAAAAAGAAGACTGTGAAGGGATAAGGTGTCAAGTGTTACAAATGTCAAGGGTTTGGACATATTGCTCTTGAATGTCCATCGAAAAAGAATCGGAAGAAAGTCTATACAGTGACTTGGGATGATGAAAGCGGGTCAAAGCAAGAACCTGAAAAAACTGAATCCGGTGAAGATGAAGATAGTACCTACATGGCATTCTGGTCTACCGTCACTCAACCTCCTCCAAAGCCAGTGGAGTTTCCTCGTGGTCAGAATTTGCACCGTGCTCCTACCTTTGATGAGAGTAATTACTTATTTTGGAAGATCCAAATGAGGATGTTTCTTAGAGCTTATGATCTTGAAGGTTGGTAAGCCATTGAAGAGGATGTTGAAAGTGTTGCAAATCCAATAAATCAAAGAGTTTTGACTGCTATCCGTGAAGCAATTTTTGAAGAAAAACAACAACGGATTGCTCACTGCACAACGGCTAAAGATGCATAGGACATTCTGAGTCAATTCCATGGAAGAGGAGAGTCATCATTACTACCATCCACTAACTTTCATGTCTTAGTTGTTCGATTAGATGAGGTCAAGGAAAAAGAGGAGCAAAAAGAAGATGATGAAACTTCGAAAGACAATGATGAGATTAATGATGATGATCTACAATAAGCCTATGAAAAGCTTTACAATGAATCTTTGAACTTGTCCAAGATAAATGACAAACTGACTTTCAAGTTCAAAGCATGTGAAAGTGAGAATGTCAAGCTAAAAGGAGAAATTGCTACAGCAAAACATGATGTCATCAAGATCTCAAATGACAGGCAAGATCTCTGTGGAAAACTTCTATCATGTGAGATCGAAAGGAATGAACTTCTGAAAGTCTATCCCACATATGAAGAGAAGATTAAGACTCTTAAGATGTCACAAGTTGCATTGGAAGAGATGGTCGGTCAGAAAGAGAAAGAACTCCAAGATGCTATAAGCACAATTGCTATGTGGAAGGGTCAAAGACACTGGAAGATATCCTCGGATCTCAATAGATAAGTTGTGACAAAAGTGGGCTAGGCTATGGTAATGCAACAGTTCAACAAGGACAGGCCTCTACATCACATAACATTAAGATTCAAACAAAGGGAAAGTTGAAGGTTCAACAGGGTGATCCCTCTTTTCATCAACCTAACGAGGGTAAGATCAACAAAAAAGAGTTAAAAACTGTTTTTGTTTGTCATCATTGTGGTAGGTATGGCCTCATTCGTCCTTATTGTTATGAGTTGTTTGGTAAGGTGTCTCAAAAAATCAGAAATTCTAACACTTCATGGGTTAGGAGACAACCTTGCATGTCTAAGCGGAACACCAAGAGTCATGAGAGTGTTCATAATGCTAAAACATTTACCAAGACTGCCAGTTCTGCTTCTGTCAAGACCAAAAAGATTTGGGTGAGAAATAGCGACTTAACTTGTTTTGTTGTTCTGACTGCACTGAAAGCACGTGACTTACACATGTGGTATCTCGATAGTGGGTGCTCTCGTTACATGCCTAGTGACAAATCCTACTTCTCTTTTCTTGAAAAATATGAAGGAGAAATTATTACCTTTGGAGATGGTGGCACTTCTAGAGTCATTGGTAAGAGCTCTATAAGTGTGGTTGGTCTTCCCAAGCTCGAAAATGCCTTACTTGTTGATGGCCTTAAAGCTAATCTTTTGAGCATTAGTCAAATGTGTGATTCCCATCATGAAGTATTATTTTCAAAAAATGAATTTTAAATTTTAGATAAAAAGAGAAATACTATCATGCATGGGGTTCGCACATCTGATAACTGCTATGGGATTGTTACCACTAATGATCTTACTTGCCATTCTGCCATCATAAGTAACCTTGACTTGTGGCATTAAAGATTAGGTCACATGAATTTCAATGATCTAACCAAGATAGCCAACAAAGAGCTTGTGAGAGGTGTACCCAAAATGGGTAAGAATGTGAACCATGTGTGTGGACCATGTTAACTTGGGAAGCAAACATGTGCCCGTCATAAAAAGGTGAACAGTTTCACAACCAAACATCCTTTTTGAACTGGTTCATATGGATCTTGTGGGATCCACTCCCATTGAAAGCATTGGAGGTAAAAGATATTTTTTTTAACTATTGATGATTATACTCGTTTTTTATGGGTAAATTTTTTAAGAGAAAAATCTGATATGTTTGATGCTTTCCAGGCCTTAGTCCTTAAAATCCAAAATGAACAGGGTGTTTCGATTGGGCATATCAGAAGAATTCGAACTAATCATGGTCGTGAGTTTGAAAATAATTCGTTTTCGGATTTTTGTGATATGCATGGAATTAAGCACGAGTTTTCTGCACCGATTACTCCACAACAAAATGGAGTTATTGAGAGGAAGAACAGGGTTGTTCAAGAGATGGCTAAGGTCATGCTCCTTAGTAAGAAAGTTCCTCCAAAGTTTTGGGCTAAAACCTTAAATATCGCTGTTTATGTTGTAAATCATGTGTATTTAAGGTCCGGCACTTTACAAACTCCATATGAATTGTGGAAAGGATTGAAACTTAATGTAAAATACTTCAAAACTTTTGGGAGTAAATGTTATATTTTCAAAGATAGAGAGCCCTTGGGCAAATTTGACTTCTAGAGTGATGAATGTATTTTTCCAGGGTATTCAACCACTAGTAGAGCTTTTCGTGTCTATAACCTGCGTACTTTATCTTTAATGGAATCAATCAATGTGGTTATAGATGACACAGGTTCTCCGACTCTAGTGATACATGAGGAAGAAAATGGTGAGTCTCTAATCTTGGATGCGGAATCCCAGAATCGAGGAGAAGTAAAGGGTCAAACTCAAGACAGTGAGCCATCACTAACTTCAATGGTAAGTCCGAGTCCAAAGAGTGCACAAAGAGACACCACGTCTGATGCTCTTGTCACAACTAGTCGAGAGTTAAGACCTTTAGCAAGGGTAAAACTGAACCATCCGATTCAACAGGTAATTGGTAATGTTTCAGACCAAATGAAAACCCAAAAACAAGTTCACGAAGAGGTAACCCACATGTGCTATGTTTCATTAATTAAACCTAAAAATGTAAAAGAGGCCTTACTAGATGAAAGTTGGGTGAATGCTATGCATGATGAATTAGGTCAATTTGAACGTAACAAAGTTTGGACTCTTGTTCCCAGACCTAAAGACATGAATGTGATAGGTACCAAATGGATCTTTAAAAATAAATTTGATGAGAATGGTATTGTGGTTAAAAATAAAGTTAGGTTGGTTGCTCAAGGCTATACTCAAGTAGAGGGTGTTGACTATGATGAGACGTCTGCCCATGTTGCATGTCTCGAATCTATTCGTATTTTATTTGGTGTTGCATGCTTTATTGGGTTCAAATTGTTCTAAATGGATGTGAAAAGTGCCTTTCTGAATAGGTACTTGAAAGAAGAGGCTTATGTTGAACAACCAAAAAGGTTTGAGGACCCAAAATGTCCACACCATGTCTACAAGTTAGACAAGGCGTTGTATGGGTTGAAACAAGCCCCTCGAGCTTGGTATGATAGACTTACTACATTTCTGCTTGATAATGATTTTCAAAGAGGTAGTGTGGACAAGACCTTATTTGTGAAACATACTAAGTCTCATATACTTGTTGCTCAAATTGATGTTAATGATATTGTGTTTGGATCCACTACTGATCATCTTGTGAAATATTTCTCGAATTGCATGACACATGAGTTTGAGATGAGCATAATGGGAGAGTTGTCTTATTTTTTGGGTTTTCAAATTAAATAGTCTCCTTCAGGTATGTTTGTCTCTCAGACCAAGTATACCAAAACTTGTGTCTAAGTTCGATCTCGAGTCGGCTAAACATGCACACACTCCCATGAGCACCAGTCTTCACCTTTCCAAAGATTCCTCTGGTACTGATATTGATCCTACCCTGTATAGGAGTATGATAGGGAGTCTCTTGTACCTCATAGCCAGTCGTCTTGACATTACTTTTAGTGTAAGTGTTTGTGCCCGTTACCAAGCCTATCCTAAAGAGTCTCACCTTCTTGCGGTCAAATGCATCATTAAGTATGTTAATGGTACATCGGGTTATGGGATTTGGTTCTCGACCGACACTACAGCTGAAATCACTGGTTTTTTTTTATGCCGACTGGGCAGGGTGTGCTGATGATCCTAAGAGCACACTTGAAGGGTGTTTTTACCTTGGGAATAATTTGGTTGCCTGGCATAGCAAAAAGCAAAATGCCATATCTCTTTCGACCGCTGAGGTTGAGTACATTACTGTAGGGAGTTGTTGTGCACAAATGTTGTGGATAAAGCAAATGCTTCATGATTATGGTATAGACCAGAACACTCTCACCATTTTCTGTGATAATACTAGTGCCATTAATATTTCTGAAAATCATGTCCGAGACTCTCGCACCAAACACATTGACATTCGTCATCATTTCATTCGAGAGTTAGTGGAAGAAGGCCTTGTTGTTCTTGAACATGTACCCACTGAGCATCAAAAGGCCCCTTGATCTTCTCAAGTTTGAGTTCCTTAGAAAGACCTTGGGTGTAGTGCTCAGTCACTAGGGTGAGCGTGATTGGCTTTATGTATACTTAGATGCTATAATCTCATTGTCATTGATGCCTGTCATCTCAGCATTTAGACTCATATAAACACCTCTCATGCTGCTTGCAAGATTTCGTTCTTCTTTGTTCATAGCTCATTTTGAATGCCCATGCTCATTGACTTCATAATCTCATTCTGTATACACCTTTGAGATAAACTGTTGCAAGGGTTTTCGCACAAGTGATCAAAGTTCTCTATGGACCACTAATAGTGTCTCTTATACATTATCAGAGAAATTGACCTATACTGGCATATCATAGGTGATGTTGAGTCTCTTAACCATCTACCATCGTTTTTCACTTTTACGGTTCCTCCCTCAATTCATTGAAGTTCGAGCATTAGGAAAAGGCTACCTCAGAGGCACCAACCAGGCCATCCTTATTGATTTTATGCTTATCTGCTTTGGTCTCCATACTGTTGAGCGTGCATGCCACCAGTGAGTGCCCACAAGCAAGAAAAGTCAAAAATTAAAAGAAAAAAAAAAAAGAGACTCATTGATTGAGGGGGAGCCTCCTCTTTTACTCAACAAATATCCTTTCATTTCTAATGGTTTAACTTTTCTCAGTGATATTTAGTAACTCTTGTTGGCGGTCTAGCATCCGATCACTATGAGGATTAACTCTAGCTCTGTGGCCTTTCAAGGATTGCACACACATACATTCATTATGTGAGCTCTCATGTTTGTCTTTAAGTTGTGCATTCTCATGTAGCTTATGCTCATTGATCAATATTTATCTGATTTCCTCATGATATTGTGCTTCATACTGTCAAAATTGCAAGTTTACGGGCTTCATGATTTGTGAATTATCTCATCTTAGTGTCACATTCTTGTTATTATGCGTACTTCCTCTTGTTTCAGGTCCCACTAGATAGTGTGAGTGTTTTTAATTTGCTCATAAGGGTATTTTTCAGGTGTTTTGGTTTTACTTCTTCGCTCGAGCTAGGGAGTTTGAGCTCGAGCGAGGATTATTTCATCCCAATACTTTTGCAGATGGCACAGATTCTAAGAGCTTGTTTTTTGGGCTCGAGCGACAATGTCTTGGCTCGAGCAACCCCGTGCGCGTAAGTGTCTTAGCTCGAGCGACAAAATTCTCGCTCGAGTGATCTGTTACGATTTAAATAGTTCCTTCTGCCTCTTCAGTCCCATTTTTTTCCATTTTCTTCGACTGCTCTCTCTCCTAGGGCAATTCCCTCCCCTTGCTGCTCGTGTTTTGGTTGTCTTGGCTTTGGGTGCTCTCTCTCTTCCCTCAGCTTCTCCATCTCTGGTGTGTGGTAAGTTTCTTTCTCTTTCTCCCCATCTATGTGCTGCTTCGGTTCATCTGTGATGTATTGGGTTTGTTTGTGCCATTTAGTTTTTTTATTTATTTAATTTTCTTGTTCCTATTTGGCTATACTTCATCTTTGTTTATTGCTCTCCTCATGTTTTTATTGTTAATTGGTTTTGGTTCCATTACTCTGTTGAACTCATGTTGGTGTTTAGTTAGGCTTTGTTTAATGACTGAGAAGTTGTATTGGTTTTTCCTTGGTGTTGTCATTCTGAGCACATGCTATAATTGAACTTATGGTTTCACTTTTTATTTTCTTGCAGATCGATTGCTGGATTTGCTTTATATTCCTGCTCTAACCCTGTTGCACTAATGGTTTGTGTTTTTCTCTTATATTTACTTTTGGGGGTTGCTATTGACCTTGGGATTGCCTTGGGTTGGTTTTGGGGTTCTATGGGGGTGTTCTTGTGTCATGGTGGGTTGGGGTTTGGTTTGTGGTGGTCTCTCCTTTGTGTCTGTCAGTCTTGTCTGTGATAGCCGAGTCTTCCAAACACCATAAAACCACTATGTCTCGCCCCACTTTCAATAAAGATAAATTCCAATCCCATGAGAAGTCCAACATATATCGTGAGTTCTTTATTTCTCGGACCGTTCACTTAGAACGAAATGTCTACCTTAGCACTTTCGAGTCCATCCCTATTCGTTCCTTGTTTGATGCTTTAAGGGGTGATTAGGTTCTCATTTTTTTCAGTCCACAAAACCTCAGTTGGGTTCGGGAGTTCTACTGCAATATGGACTCCATTAGCAAGGAGATCGCCCCGTCTTTTCACACATGGGTTCGTAATAAAGCCCTGGTCATTGATAGATAGGTCATTACGCAGTTTCTAAATCTTCCAGAAGTCCGGAATTGTCACTACCCGTTTCTTGCTACCAGCAACATTGCGGATTTTGATCAAGTCACCATTGAATTATGTGGCACTCTTCGGTTGGATCGTCGGGGCGCTCATTCAGGAAAATGAGCTTTTTCCCCGGTTTCGCCTCCTAAATCTCATCGTTTGTGCCAACATCCATGTTACCACACATTCCTCTCACATTACCCAAGATCAGGGTTATGTGTTGTATTGCATTAACCATCGTCTTCTCATCGACCTGTCTGAAATGATCGTATCCAAAATGATTAGTGTGTTTGAGGGTCGCAAGTCTTTGGGTCTCCTTTATGGGTGTTTACTCAATCTGTTTCTTATATTCCTTGGTGTCTGCACCTTTAATGGTGACGAGTTTGCCTCTCCCATTAAACCTGTCACCAGACTGACCATCTCACAGAGTCAAGCCCATGTCAAGGGGGGTTCGTCAAAAGTCAAGGTGTCTATTGCAGGTGATGATCCACTTGTCGAGGAGGCCGAGATTGATGCAGCCACTACTGGTGCCTTTGAGATGTGTCCTTGTTCGTTTCGTAGACAGCTGCAGTAGTTCGAGCAATCCATCACCCATCGTCTTGATCAGCTGGATGCTTGCTTAGATGCATTTGATGGCCACCTCGATCAACAGACCATGATGCTTGCTCAGATCCTTTCTCTACTCCAGATGCCACAGCAACCTTCGTCCTCCTCGCAGTGATGTTTTCTCTTCTTTTTGGACATTTTTTCTCTTTTGTTTATCTCTCCCCAGTCCAAAAGGGGGAGTAGAGTTTTACAGTTTCATATATTTGGGATCTAATAAATGTGGATATTGGGATTTGCATAGATATTGGGATCTAACCGATGGGGATATTATGCAGATATATTGGGACGTTGTTTTGCATATTCAAATTTTGGGATCGATTGTTTTGCATATATTTGGGATATTGGTTGTTCATACTATATATTATTTTGGATAGTTGTTATGCATGGACTAATCAAATTTTGGGATTGATTTTTGAGTTATTGGACTAGATTCACACTTTTCATTCGTTTCTCTTGAATATGTCTTGAACTGTATTTGTTTTTTTTTTTCTTGAAGACTAATTACTCTATCTATTCCCAGTGGTTTGATTTATATATTGTTGCAGGGTATTTTGTCCAAACTGTTGGTTTAGATTAGTTGGTTTTGTTTAGTATAGTGCATGTGTTTGCTTAGAAATTGTGTTAGAATGTTTTGTCCGGGAATTGACAAAGGGAGAGATTGTTAGGTCCCTTAGTTTTGTCAATCCCACGAACAAACATAGTTTATCAAGTTGTAAAGTTTCATTGTTTTTGAGTTGCTCACTCGAGCAAAGGAGTCTGGGCTCGAGCGAAGAAGTTGTGCTCCCAGAAGTTTTCTATGTCTGCAAATATACTGGAAAGGAAGATTGTACGCTCAAGCGAAGAAAGCTTGGCTTGAGCGAAGCCACTGAAGAAATACACGCATAGTTCATAGCTCGAGCAAGAGAGTCTTCACTCGAGCGACCTTCGCGGCCCCTGTTTTCTATAAATATATGTTCAGTCTGTGTTAGGGTGATTGGCTTCCATATCTTCCTTGACGACTTTAGGGTTTTTCTTAGGGCTATTTTGCTAAGTTTTCTTTGATGTTTGATTGAGTATTATACTCATGGTTTGACAAGTATACATCAAAGAGTTGTTTGATTATTTAACTTCAAGAGTGTTCTTCTTTGGTGGAATCTGGAGATTCAAGTGTGGAGTTTTTGAAGGAGTTTGATGATGTGCGTAGTCATTGATTCGACAATGGATGTTGTGGATTCAACATCAATCTGATCAATTCCGAGATGAAGGTTGCGGTGAAAGCTATACAAATTGTTGAAGACAAATTGTTAGAGGGTTGGGTAATTTGTTTGGTAAATTTGTATTCTTTCTTTCCTTTATAGTGGATTGATTAGTGGCATATCCCTCGTGATTTTTTTATCACAATTGGAGGTGCCCCAATTGTGATTTTTCCACGTAAAAATTGTTTGTGTCGATTTATTATTTTAGAAGCGATAATCTAAATCACTTTCGTATGTGCTAGATGATTTAGATTGTTAGTTTTAAATCGTTTGGGAATTGGTACAATTAATCTTGATCTAATTTGGATTCACTTAGGTTTTTCATTATATATCTATAATTTTAAATTTCAAAATTACTTATATAGACAACCAAAAAATGAATTTTAGCCATATCGATTATCAAAATCTAAAAAAACAAAATAAAATAATATTTCAAATATAGTTTTATCTTTATAAAATTTGCACATATTTGTATTTTTTTTGAAAAATAAAATATAAATGTGACATAAAACACGTGTAAATAGAATTTGAAAACAAAAATTTAATTATACTTACCCTACAACTAATTTAAAATTTAGAAGAAAAATCAAAATAAAACTTTAATATCAATTTATAATGGGTTATAACATTCAAGTATACATGTCCTAATCCTATTACGAAAATATGAAATTAAAACTTAAAATTTTAAATATAAAGTTTAAATTAATAATTAACACTTCACTTTTGTAAAGCAAGTTGTAGGCCAAAAGTATAGCACATGTCCGGTTTAATATTAAATAATGTTTTCAAACGTAAATATACCTTAATGTTAATAAAATAGACATTAGTTATATTTTAAGAATAAATATATAAATTTCATAATTAAAATTTTAAAATGTTAATAAATATGCAAAAAAAAATAAAAATTATATGCATATCTCTTATTTTGATTTTATATATATATATATATTTATAACAATTTAATACAAATAAATAAGTAGACAAGGAATTCATGCATTGACTATCAAGTGAAAATTCTCCAATAACTAGATTTAGGACAATAATAGTATAAAAGTCAATCCAAAATGATTTTTAGGCTATGCTTAGTGTCTAATCCAATTGTAGCACTCTTAATCTAACACATGCTCATTACAATCTACAAAATCATTATATACTTTTAACTAATCATTTACTGAATATTTACTCATTGATGGATAAATTTTCTTAGTTAGGTCCGGGGCATATGATTATAACATGACTCATGACATATCTAACTCAACTTGGTCTTAGATTTTATTTTTTCATACAGAAACATATCTAAATAACAATTTAATAAATTTGAATATTAATAAATAAAATTTTACCCAAGTTTACATTTTTTAATAAACATGCATAAATATTTACTTGTTTATTATTTTCATTATTAAAGATTTGTATTTACCAATTTAAAATATATTTATATAAATAAGTTGATCAAGTAATTCTTCAATTTGTATTGGTTGACTTAATCCTTACGTGACTCCTAATAGTTCAATTAGCCCATGGAATTCTAGAAATCGCAAAAGGGTTTGGTTTCTCTCATGTTGGGGATCCAACTTGAGAGAGCATTTGGGTTTAGTGGGCCCATTGTGAGCCCGATCTCAGTAATCCAAACCATTCACTTTTTAGAACTTATTGAGAAGAATATTCATATAAAACATCAAGATGATTGGATTTCGGTAGTTATATATTTGAATTACATTTTTCTTTAAAAAATGGATGGTTATTCTTTAAATTATATTTGCTGTCTATTATTTTAAGATAAATGTGAATCAAACATATAGCTACCAAAATCCAATTATCTTGATTTTTTATATGAATATTCTACCGTCCATTTTTTAAAGATAAATGTGATTCAAACATATAGCTACTGAAATCCAATTATCTTGATTTTTTTATACGAATATTCTTTTCAATGAATACTAAAAAGTGAATGATTTGGATTACCGAGATTGTGCTCACAATAGGCCCTCTAAGCTCAAATGCTTTCTCAAGTTGGATCCCTAAAATAAGAGAAGTCGAACCTATTTAAAAAATGCTCTTACACTTTAAGGTCAATTTAAGTTTATCCCACCACATCAATTAGTTATTTTTCTAAACTGCAACGTGACACACTATAACTCGAGTAATATTTTTAATATAGTTATTGAAATAAATATATAATTTAAATCTTTCACTTCATTTCTTTTTTTAGGTCACATTGTGTTAGTTCCTAAAATCTGAACCTACCTTCAGCTATGAAAGCTTATTACTATCACCACAACAAGTTCTTTCTACAACCAAAAACCAACACCACAAACAAAACTACATATAAAAATTTAAGTATTTTCAATAAAATATAAAAAAATAAAGAACATATGGAAGAGAGAGCTAGAAAAAAATTTATAGACAGAATATAATTATGCTCAACAGAAACGATTTTTGTAATTTATGCAAATTTATTTTCTTTTAATTTACCAATTGAATTATGATACATGTATTTATTATAGAACAAAATACTAATAGAAAGATTAAATAATTACTAAATCTTACTCAATCTTATCTATTTATTTGTTTTTAAATTATTTTTAATCAATTTTAAAATTAAATTTTGAATCATTGTCTAAAACAATGCATAGCACTGATTTTATACTAGTATATAATAACAGTTATCAAATATATATAGAGTCTCTTTGTAACGTACCCTTAAATAATTATCAATTCTAAGCAAAGAGAGAGTGAAAAATTGAGCTTTTAACTATCGGCCCATTTCTTTTTTCTCTTTTTGTTGATCAGCAAAAAAAGAAGCTTTATTGATGAAGAAAAGCAAAATATATGCCAAACTACCAACAATAAAGCAAGGAGCCCAAGATTGGTGAGAAACCAACCAAAGCAACCAGAGGAAAAAAACACAAAAACAGCAGATCCACTAGCAACCAAAGGAATAAAAAAAACACAACCAGTTCTACTACCAGCAGCAGCAGAACAAAAAACAACAACCTATTTGACACCTTTGTACACACAGCAGTAGGCAACTATACAGCAATCAACTATACATCACTAGATCCCCTGTGTGACACCTTTGAACACATAGCAGTAGGCAACTATAGAGCAATAATACCTGTCTCAGGAGCTCTCCAACAAAACCCAATACTGCTGACAGAAATAGAACAAGAACCAGACCATCCCAACATATTTATGTACTAGACCACTGAAGCTACTGCTGTAAGCTTACTAACCCAGGCATCTTCTAACCTGATGCAGGTTATGTACCAGATCATTGACAGAATAAGGCAGAGAAAAAACTAAGAACTTCACCCACAAAGCAATTCGCACCTTAATGGTTTCATATAAAGCTTCAAAATTAGGTTGCACCCGATTAAACACACTATCATTCCTCTGTTTCGAAATGGACTAGAAAATAGCAAATGGGATTACACTCCAAAACTTCCTATCCATCTTCCTCTGTCTACAGCCAGACCACCAAATTATACATTCTGGACTATTGCTGGAGAAACCCATTGTAGCCCCCACCACTTGACAAAATAAGACCAGATCCTCCACACAAAAGGGCAGAGAGAAGTAGCACATGGTTTAAAGTTTCCTCCACTTCTTTGCAGAAAACACAACAAGTATCAACATTAACATTTGGGATACCAATCCTGCTTAAGAAGGTAGCCGTCTTTAATCTACCCCTCCAAAGCAACCAACCAAAGAATTGTGTTCTCGATGGTGCAACAGTCTTCCACAGTGATTTGGAGACAATGCAAGTAGGACCAAAACTCAATTCAAACCAGTGATAGGTAGAGGAAACGCTGAAAATACCTGATGGATTTGCATTCTAACACAAACAGTCAGCAACATTTGCCCTGAGCCATGGGGTGTTACTGAGATGCACTAGCAGTCTACTCAACTCTTCTTCCTCCCAAGCAAAAAGGGGTCTTCTAAAATTAAACACCCAATTCCCATAAGCATCTCTTCTAGTGTGGAACATAAACATAGACCCTACTTTATCATCTGATAGAGAGTAGAGTCTAGGAAACTCATCTTTAAGGCAAACACCATCTGACCAGCAGTCAGACCAAAATCTTGTTCTTCTACCATCTCCAATCTTAGCAATGGCATTACTCCTAAAAAACTAAAGAAGCTCTGACCTAGTAGCCATAGTGTTAATTATATCACCCCAAATGTTGGACATCCTGCTAGCCCTCTCAGTTGATGGGAACCAATCCCTACCTTGCTCCATATACTTCCCACAAATTACATTCTTCCAAAGGGATGAATCTTTCGCTCCAAACCTCCACCACCACTTCAGTAAAAGGCAAACATTCATAATTCTAACTCTCTTAACACCTGTCACGATCCAAACCCACTCCTATGGGTTTAGCATCGCAACCAGCCAGTAATCCGTGATTACCGAAGGCCTGCTTGACAGTAATGACAGTAATACAGAGTAAAGGGGCTGGCGGAAGCCAAAACAGTAAATAAAAGATGTCCAATGAGCTGTGACAATCTGAATGCAAAAAGACTTTTTATAAACATGCCACATAGGTAACCAAAACATATGTACATGCAACATATACACAAACATCCATGTCAGGGACCAAATCCCTAACTATAATAGTACGGTCAAGTCTTAACCATTTATTACAGAACAGAGGCAAAAGGGGGAATCTAAAACACCCCAAAACAGCCTTGGCTTTAATGCATTCAGAACCTCAAGGTGAGGCACAATGGTTGGTTTTGACAAAACGGGAGCTTAGCCTGACACTCCTAGCTTCGGTCCGGTGCTTGGACACTTACATATAAATATAAACAGTGAGCTAAAGCCCAGTGAATAACAACTGTGTAAAGAGGTTAAGAATGAATGTCCTTTCAGTAATTAAGACAGTCAATTGCATCAGTAAATCAGTCATTTAGAACCATGGTAGTCATATGTGGTACATCCCATAGCAAAACAATATTGTAGGTCTTAACAGACTGAACAGTCAGTTGATGGCCATCAATCAGTAAACAGTAGTGGTCCCAGCATTGGAATCGATAGAGATCTCTATAACAGTAGCAGTAACAGTAACAGTAAGTCGCTAAGGATGCCACAGATACAGTTTACAAATAGGACAAATATTCATTCAGTAAACGATGTCATTTCAAAAAGCAGTACAGTTGATCATTCAGAAAATAATCATAATTGAATATATTTTTATAACATTGTTACTCATAGAGCACTGGGCTATAGACAAGCTAGTGAGCGTTCTCGGATGCCAACCCTACAGTTGTGGAACAAACACACACTCGAGATTAATAACTTAGCCCCTATCTTGACTTGGTGTGGTTCTATATCAATATCCTCATGCCTTAAACATGGCCTAAGAATGCCTAGGATGGAATGAGGATGCAAAAATGCACTTTAAAACACTTTTCAAATTTTTGCTGAAACAGGGGTCTCGCTCGAGGGAGCTTTCCAAAACAGAGGGGTCTCTCGAGCGTGGACTTCCTCGCTCGAGCGGTCTGTAAAAATGCAAAAAGTGCTGGATGTTGAAAATCCCCGCTTGATGCTCGCTCGAGCGTGAGACACAGCTCTTCGCTCGAGCGTAGGTCTCGTCGCTCGAGCGTGTGTCTGTATGCACCAAAAATCTGAGAGCTTGCAATCTACGTTTGAGCCAGCATTCCTTCGCTCGAGCGGAGCTCTGAACAAAAGATGGTCGCTCGAGCGTGGAAGCCAAAATTTGGAATTTCCAGATTTGCTTCCCAAGCTCAAACCAAGCATTCAACACATCAAAACTCACCATTTTGGGCCCATTTTCTAGAAAACACTTGAAAACTCATATAACAACATATTTTGAAGATCAATTTTGTAAAATCAAGCCCAAAGGTAAGCCAATTAAACACAATTTCAAAGAAACTTTCATGAACTAAGCAAGAACATAATATGCAAGTGTTCTAATGAATTCCAATACTCCAAAACATAACTAAATGCAAGTTTGAACTCCAAAACATGGTGAATTCATGGACTACAACCAAAATGTGGACATGCATGTTGAAATTCTCATGAAAGCAACCTCAAATTCAAGAATATGCACATGCATATATGAATTAATTCTTAAACCAACACCTTAAGCCAATACTTGACTCTAATCACCAAATTTCCATGAACCATGCAAGGAGTAACTCAATTTCACAATTAAGAAAATGATTTTCTTACCTTAGGTCTTGAATTCTAGATGTGGAAGCTCAAATATGCAAATTCCCTTCAATTTTTTAAAGTTCAAGCAAAATTCTAGATGAATTCAATCTTTCTTTCACTCTCCCTCTCCCTCTCTCACTCGGTTTTGGTCTAGAGAATGGAAGAGATGATAAAATGATATGTCTAAGTGTATGAATTAAGCCTCTAGATGCTAATGAAAGTGGCCCACTAAGTGGCATAACATGTAATTAACTTAGATTCAATAGTTTAACATTATTTAATCTAATTTAATCATTCTAAATCAAATTTTAATTAAACCTGCCATAAAATCACATAAATTCTAATCAGCACATAACACTAATCAATTTCTGATTCAGTCGCCGATAAGACCTTCAAATCGCAATTCGGAAATAAAGACATGAACAGATCATTCTATGGCGAACAAATAGAAGTGCAATTACAAACAATACACTCATGTAATCAATTCAGGATTTCATTCTTATTAGTTACTTATCATGCTTAATCACAGATTAGCACTAATTAGAGGTGAGGGTTGGCATAGTCTTCCCTTCTTAAAAAGAGTTTGGTCCTCCAAACTCGGATTACCTTCATTTGGAAGAATACTGGATTCAGGGGGAACAATTCAGGATATCTCTTCAACATATCATCTTCCCTTTCCCAAGTGGCATAAGTGCCACCGTGGTTTTGCCAATCCACTTTCACTAACAGGATTTCTTTGTTTCTCAACTTCTTGATTCGTTGGTTTACAATCTGAATAGGCTGTTCTTCATAAGTGTAATCATCACTCAATACTACATGGGTAGGCTCAATAACATGGAAGGGATCCCGAAGATAATCCCTCAACATTGAAATATGGAAGACATTATGCATATGCTCTATTTCAGGAGGAAGCACTACTTGATACGCCACTGGATTAATCTTTTCAATGATTTCATACGGCCCAACATATCTCGGTGCTAGCTTACCCTTAACCTCAAAACGAGTCTACCCTTTCATTGGTGTCATTTTAACAAAAACATGATCACCCACTTCATATTCCCTGTCTCACATTCGGATATCCGCGTAACTTTTCTGTCAGCTTTGTGCGGTTTTCAATCTCTGTTGAATCAGTTTCACTTTTTCTGTGGTCTCATGTACAATCTCGGGCCCAAGCAAAGACCCATCTCCAACTTCTGCCCAGCAAATAGGAGATCGGCATTTTCTGCCATATAAAGCCTCGAAAGGCGCCATACCAATACTCGAGTGAAAACTGTTGTTATAGGCAAATTCAGCTAAAGGTAAATGGTTTTCCCAATTTCCTTGGAAATTAAGGACACACATACGCAGTAAATCTTCCAGAGTCTGGATTGTTCTCTCTAACTGGCCATCTGTCTGAGGATGGTATGCACTACTCAATCTCAATTCGGTACCCAATGCAGTTTGCAGACTTTGCCAAAATCTCGATGTGAACTTCGAGTCCCGATCAGAAACAATGGACACAGGCACTCCATGCAACCTAACAATCTCATCAATATAAATTGTAGCCAATTTGTCCGCATTATAAATTGTTTTGACAGGTAAGAAGTGAGCAGATTTAGTCAATCTATCAACAATAACCCAAATTGAGTCCATACCTTTACTGGAGCGAGGTAATCCAACAATGAAATCCATAGTAATATGTTCTCATTTCCACTCCGGTATTGGTAAGGGCTGAAGTAAGCCTGCGGGTCGTTGATGTTCAGCTTTGACTTGTTGGTAATGTAGGCATTTTGATACAAACTCAGCAATTTCTTTCTTCATTCCCGGCCACCAAAAGTTAAGTTTTAAGTCTTGGTACATTTTTGTATTTCCTGGATAGATGGAAAGTTTTGAATTGTGGCCTTCCTGCAAAATTCGCCTTTTCAGTTCAGAATCATTCGGTACACACAACCTTCCCTGAAACTTCAACACATTGTTTTCAAATTTGAAGGCCGGCCTTAGTTTGGATTCTCATTCATCAATAACCTTTTTCAAGAAGTCATCTAGGTGTTGTTTCTCTTTAATCTCTTCAATAAGAGCCGGTTGAGCAGAAATAACAGCCAATGTTCCACCTTGTTCTCGTAAAACAATCTCAACTTCAAACTTTTCAAGATTACATCACAATTCTTTCTGTCCAGTGAGTAAACAGGCCAAATTCGCAATTGATTTCCGACTCAGTGCATCGGCAACGGTGTTAGCTTTTCCCAGATGGTACAAAATTTGCAAGTCATAGTCTTTTATCAGTTCTAACCATCTCCGCTGCCTCATGTTCAATTCTTTCTATGTAAAGAAATACTTTAAGCTCTTGTGATTTGTGTACACCTCACATGTTGCCCCATAAAGGTAGTGGCACCAAATTTTCAATGCAAAAACCACTGCAGCAAGTTCTAAATCATGAGTAGGGTAATTCTTTTCATGTGGCCTCAGTTGTCGGGAAGCATACGCAATAACTTTACCATTCTGCATTAAAACACATCCCAAACCCTTATAAGAAGCATCACTGAAAATAATAAATCCATCCGTACCTAAGGGTAGGGTAAGAATCGGTGCAGTCACAAGTCGAGTCTTTAGTTCCTGAAAGCTGATTCCCTTTGGTCAGTCCAGTCAAATGATATTCCTTTTTGAGTCAACTGAGTCAATGGTAGGGCAATTTTGGAGAAGTCTTTCACAAACCTTCTATAGTACCCGGCTAAACCCAAGAAACTCCGAACTTCAATAACATTAGTCGGTCTGGGCCAATTTACCACTGCTTCAATTTTCTGCGGGTCAACTGAGATGCCATCCTTACTAATTACATGTCCCAAAAACATAACATTATCAAGCCAAAATTCACACTTTGTCAGTTTAGCATAGAGTTTCTGTTCTCTTAAGGTCTGTAAGGCAATTCTCAAATGACATTCATGTTCTTCTTTACTCTTGGAATAAATCAAAATGTCATCTATAAATACAACCACAAATTCATCGAGAAATGGTTTGAAAACTCTGTTCATAAGGTCCATAAATGCAGCAGGTGCATTAGTAACTCCGAAAGGCATAACAAGAAATTCATAGTGTCCGTACCTCGTTCGGAAGGCAGTCTTTTCAATGTCCTTTGGTTTGACTTTCAGCTGGTGGTATCCGGATCTAAGGTCAATTTTGGAGAAAACCTGGGCACCTTGCAACTGGTCAAAGAAATCATCAATACGAGGCAATGGATATTTGTTTTTCACTGTTACCTTATTCAGTTCACGGTAGTCAATGCAGAGTCTTAGTGAGCCGTCTTTCTTTTTCACAAATAAAACTGGTGCGCCCCACGGCGAAGTACTGGGCCTGATGAACTTCTTATCTAGCAATTCTGGTAGCTGAATTTTCAGTTCTTTTAGTTCGGTAGGTGCCATTCTATACGGAGCTTTGGATACTGGCTGTGTACCCGGTAATACTTCAATAGTGAACTCTATCTCCCTATCAATCAAATCCCCTGGCAAGTCATTTGGAAAAACATCTGGGAATTCTTTGACTATAGGAATACTGTCCACATCAGTTTTAGTATCAGTAGGTACAGTCAATACACAACATAGATATCCTTTACACCCATTTTTAATCAATTTAAAAGCTTTCATGGACGAAATCAGATACGGGGGAGGTACTACACCAACTCCGTTAAACGCAAATTCAGGTAAACCAGGTGGACGGAAAACAACTTGTTTTGTTACACAGTCTATGGTAGCATGGTATTTTGTTAGCCAGTCCATTCCCAAAATTACATCGAAATGATCAATGTTCAAAGGTAGTAAATCAATATACAAATGCACATCCCCAATAACAATTTCACATGCAGGATACACATAAGCACAAGTCATGGATCCCCCAGCGGGTGAAGATATAGCTAACAAATAGTTCATGGGTTCCAATGGTCTATTTAATTTTCGCGAAAAAGCATGCGAGACAAATGAATGTGTAGACCCCGAATCAATTAGAATATAAGCATTTTGAGCACAAATTGAGAGTATACCTGACACAACTGTCTCGGTATTCTGCACATCTCCCGGCCTGAGTGCAAACACCCGGCCTTGCCTTAAAGGCTCATTTCCAGTAGCTTTGGGGTTAGGTTTTGGGGTGACAGTCGATGATGCGGTGCTAGCTGCAGCTTTACTATTGCCTTGGGAGATGGAAGGGCAATCTTTGACCATGTAGCCCACCTTGCCACACCTGTAACAAGCACTAGAAATTTTGTAGCAAACCCCTTTATGCCTTTTTCCACATTCGAAGCAGGGTGGTATGGAATTGTTTCCTTGGCTAGAGCTGGTCGTTGACCCTGTATTTTGCTTCTTATTCAATGAGTTACTTCGGCCTTTCTTAAACTTAAAGCCTCGTCTCTTATTGCGTCACTCGGTCGTTGGTGTCTTAGTCTGTTTCAATGCTTCAATATTCGATTAAGCTATTATTGCTCGGTCAAGAACATCCACGTATTTAAGCAGTTTTAGAACATTGATTTGATCAAGTATTTTCACATTGAGCCCGCCTTCAAACTTCCGGGCCTTTTTATAATCAGTGTCCATCATATGTGGTGCATATATAGCGAGTTCTGTGAATTTCGATTTATACTTTGCTACTGACATGGTACCTTGTTTCAACTGTTCAAATTCAGTCACTTTGCGATCTCTGACACACTGAGGGAAGTACTTTTCAAAGAAGGCTTCTTTAAATTGAGCCCAAGTCATAGCATTATTGGTGTCACGGACGAGCATCCACCACCGTCTGGCCTCTTCTTATAGAGTAAAGGTAGCTAGTAACACCTTATGTGCTTCAGAACACGGAAACACTTCGAACAATTTCTCAGTCTCTAGAACCCATGCTTCGGCCTTTAGTGGTTCAAGGCCTCCTTGGAATGATGGTGGTTTCATTTTACTGAACTTCTGTGTCAAAGCAATTATATCATCATTGGCATTTGGTTCTGGCTGTACTGGAGGAGGTGGGGGCTGTTGATTCTGTTGTTGCCTTAGGGCTTCAGTCAATAGTTCCACTGTTCTTTCTAACCTTGCCATCCTTGCCTCGGATGATTCAGATTCATCGGCATGCCTTGCATTGTCCATTTCACTATAGGCAATATGGTAATAATAAACATAGGAAGTTGTTGACTTAAGCATATTAGCACGTTAACACATATATTCATATCATGGCCACACACACTTTCTCATGCTCATGCAATGCCCTAATTACTTTTCTAGGACATCCTATAGCTCATTTGGACACGTGTGTGCGGTATAACTCGTGGTTTGATATCGCTTTGATACCACTCTGTCATGACCCAAACCCACCCCTATGGGTTTAGCATCGCAACCGGCCAGTAATCCGTGATTATCGAAGGCCTGCTTGACAATAATGACAGTAATACAAAGTAAAAGGGTTGGCGGAAGCCAAAACAGTAAATAAAAGATGTCCAATGAGCTGTGACAATCTGAATGCAAAAAGACTTTTTATAAACATGCCACATAGGTAACCAAAACATATATACATGCGACATATACACAAACATCCATGTCAGGGACCAAATCCCTAACTATAACAGTACGGTCAAGTCTTAACCATTTATTACAGAACAGAGGCAAAAGGGGAAATCTAAAACACCCCAAAATAGCCTTGGCTTTAACGCATTCGAAACCTCGAGGTGAGGCACAATGGTTGGCTTTGACAAAACGGGAGCTTAGCCTGACACTCCTAGCTTCGGTCCGGTGCCTGGACACCTACATATAAATATAAACAGTGAGCTAAAACCCAGTGAATAACAACTGTGTAAAGAGGTTAAGAATGAATGTCCTTTCAGTAATTAAGACAGTCAATTGCATCAGTAAATCAGTCATTTTGAACCATGGTAGTCATATGTGGTACATCCCATAGCAAAACAATACTGTAGGTCTTAACAAACCGAACAGTCAATTGATGGCCATCAATCAGTAAACAGTAGTGGTCCCAACATTGGAACCGACAGAGATCTCCGTAATAGTAGCAGTAACAGTAACAGTAAGTCGCTAAGGATGCCACAGATACAGTTTACAAATAGGACAAACATTCATTCAGTAAACGATGTCATTTCAGAAACCAGTACAGTAGATCATTCAGAAAATAATCATAATTGAATATATCTTTAGAACATTGTTACTCACAGAGCACTGGGCTATAGACAAGCTAGCGAGCGTCCTCAGATGCCAACCCTACAGTTGCAGAACGAACACACACTCAGGATTAATAACTTAGCCCCTATCTTGACTTGGTGTGGTTTTATATCAATATCCTCATTAAGATGCCTTAAACATGGCCTAGGAATGCCTATGATGGAATGAGGATGCAAAAATGCACTTTAAAATACTTTTCAAATTTTTGCTGAAATAGGGGTCTCGCTCGAGCGTGGCTTTCTACGCTTGAGGGAGCTTTCCAAAACAGAGGGGTCGCTCGAGCGTGGATTTCCTCGCTCGAGCGGTCTGTAAAAATGCAAAAAGTGCTGGATGTTGAAAATCCCCGCTCGATGCTCGCTCGAGCGTGAGACACAGCTTTTCGCTCGAGCGTAGGTTTCGTCACTCGATCGTGCGTCTGCGTGCACCAAAAATCTGAGAGCTGGCAATCTACGCTCGAGCCAGCATTCCTTCGCTCGAGCGGAGCTCTAAACAAAAGATGGTTGCTCGAGCGTGGAATCCTTCACTCGAGCGTGGAAGCCAAAATTTGGAATTTCTAGATTTGCTTCCCAAGCTCAAACCAAGCATTCAATACATCAAAACTCACCATTTTGGGCCCATTTTTTGGAAAACACTTGAAAACTCATACAACAACATATTTTGAAGATCAATTTTGTAAAATCAAGCCCAAAGGTAAGCCAATTAAACACAATTTCAAAGAAACTTTCATGAACTAAGCAAGAACATAACATGCAAGTGTTCTAATGAATTCCAATACTCCAAAACATAACTAAATGCAAGTTTGAACTCCAAAACCTGGTGAATCCATGGACTACAACCAAAATGTGGACATGCATGTTGAAATTCTCATGAAAGCAACCTCAAATTCAAGAATATGCACATGCATGTATGAATTAATTCTTAAACCAACACCTTAAGCCAATACTTGACTCTAAGCACCAAATTTCCATGAACCATGCAAGGACTAGCTCAATTTCACAATTAAGAAGATGATTTTCTTACCTTAGGTCTTGAATTCTAAATGTGGAAGCTCAAATATGCAAATTCCCTTCAATTCTTCAAAGTTCAAGCAAAATTCTAGATGAATTCAATCTTTCTCTCACTCTCCCTCTCTCACTCGGTTTTGGTCTAGAGAATGGAAGAGATGATGAAATGATATGTCTAAGTGCATGAATTAAGCCTCTAGATGCTAATGAAAGTGGCCCACTAAGTGGCATAACATGTAATTAACTTAGATTCAATAGTTTAACATTATTTAATCTAATTTAATCATTCTAAATCAAATTTTAATTAAACCTGCCATAAAATCACATAAATTCTAATCAGCACATAACACTAATCAATTTCTGATTCGGTCGCCGATAAGACTTTCAAATCGCAATTCGGAAATAAAAACATGAACAGATCATTCTATGGCGAACAGATAGAAGTGCAATTACAAACAATACACTCATGTAATCAATTCAGGATTTCATTCTTATTAGTTACTTATCATGCTTAATCACAGATTAGTACTAATCAGAGGTGAGGGTTGTCACAACACCCAGCCCACCTATGCTTTTACTTTTAGAAACATCCTCCCATTTTACCAAATGCACTTTCCTCTTCAGGTCTGAGCCTCGCTATAAGAAAGCAAATTGGATTCTTTTAATCTCTTTTGCTACCATCTCAGGCATCTTGAAAAGTGAGAGATAAAAAATAGGGAGGCTAGCAAGGACAGACTTAATCAAGGTTAACCTACCTACAAAGGACAAAAATCTTCTCTTCCAAGAAGTAAGTCTTAGCTTACACTTATCAATCACCGACTACTAAGTTCTTCTACTTGGGCTAGCCCCTAATGGCAGACCCAAGTACTTAATCGGCAATTTCTGGCCCAGCTCATCAGGAATCCCCTCTCCACAGACCACACTTTTGTTGAAGTTAATTCTTAGACCTGACAAGACTTCAAAGCACCTGAAGATTCTTTTTATATTAGCTAGTTCCCCCCATATCAACCCATTTCTTGATGTGCAAATATATAATTTTTTTATATGAGAATTACAAGCTAGCCTTGATCGATCAGGAGTTTTATCAAGTGTTAGACCAATGATTTTGTTAGTCAAGAGAAAGAAGAGGAATAAGAAAAGGACAATTGCAATTGCAGCATAATAGCACTAGAGTAACATAATAGCACCAAAAAAGCTAAGCTAAGTGCATAGAATGAGCAGATTTTTAAATTGGCTGGCTTATTTATTTAAATTATGAAGAGTTTGGTGTGTATATATATATATAACATAGAAGGATAAAAATTTAGAAAATTTACTCATAAATTTCAAATGTCGATTCATTTAGTCTTAAGAGTTTTTTTCATGAATCAATTAGATTTTTTTTTTTTTTTTTGTTGAAAAGTTGTATTTATTTAATTTGGTAGCATTTGAGTTTATCTTTTTGTGATTCATTTTTTCAATTTTCTAATTCGTTTTGGGGATGGAAATGAAAACGGGAGATATGGAGAATTCTTTTTGAAAGGATTGGTGGCTGAAGTGTTAATTGTCAAGCATAGAAATCTACATTTATGTTAGTTTGATTTTTTGGAGTTACATTGGACTGTTACATTAGAGTGTTACATTTGGAAAAAGTACATGCAAGGAGTTTTTTGTGTGTTACATTGATTGGAGTGTTATATTTGAGAAAAGTACACTAAGCACTTCAAGGGAATTCCATTTCTCCATCACTGACTTGTTCTATAACTTGGTGCAAATTAAATTTTGTATGGAAGGAAGGGTGTAATGTTGTACTGTCTTGGTTGTTTTGAGTGGTTTTGAGTTGGAAACTTCTAACTCTCATTGGGACTTGGAAATGCACATGATTAGTCTTACTTTTGGTCTGTTTTTTTCATTGGTTTCTCACCAACTTTGGGGGTACTAGCAAATGATAGGATAGACTTTTTGGTGCCAACCTAGTTGGGATGAGTTAGCTCATTGTAATACTCTTGCATTTACCTTTTCTTTATTGCTACAATTTGTTTTGTACATTGTACTTGATCCTTACATCAATAAAGTCTCTTGTTTGCCGATCAAAAAAAAAAAAAAAAAAAAAAAAAATTAGTCTTGCTTTGGGTGCCAACTTAGTTGGGATACTTAGCTTTGACAATGATGCAATTTCTTTCCAAGCTATGTGTAAATGAGTTTTTTTGGAATGTTACGTTGTTACATTTGAGAAAAGTACACTAAAGAGTTTTTTAGTGTGTTATATTGGAGTATTATGTTTTTTAAGTGTTATAATAAATTGTTACGTTTGAGAAAATATACTAATGAGTTTTTGTGTGTTACATTGATTAGAGTGTTACGTTCGGAAAAAAATATATTAAAGAGTTTTTTTGGAATGTTACGTTATTACGTTTTGAAGAAAAAAAAAATATACTAAGGAGTTTTTTAGTATGTTACATTGGAGTGTTATATATTACAGTGTTACGTTTGGAAAAAGTACGCTAATAATTTTTTTTGAAATGTTACATTCAATAATTTTAACATTATGAAAAGACCCCCACATTTTTCCCTTAACATAATATCCACTTGTGTTTATGCTTGTTTCTTTATGTAATTCAAATTAGAATGAGACTTTGGATCCATAAGAAAAAGTGAGGACTAAACAATTAGATCACTATTTGAGATTTATTATCCTAAAACTTTACCATAATCATCTCTCATTTAAAACTTCATTTGTCTCCAAAAGTGAAGTTTTTGTTGCAAAAAATAATTAGACACCAATTCCAATTATTGTGAGAATAATCGCTAAAAAATCGTCCCAAAAATTAACAAATATATATATGTTTAGTAACAAAAATTTTAAAATTTCGCTAATGAAAACATTTTAACTATAATAAAGGTTTATTTTTTGAGGAAAAAAATTTGATCCCAAAATGATAGTAATTCATCACAAATTGTCCGATTTTGATGCTAAAAATACAATTATGATACTTTTGACAACAAAAAAAATTTCATTCTTAAAATCTGATTTTGTTTTTAAATTTTTATGTCTAAAATTTTAATTTGTTGTAGTGTTAGAACAATAGGCAGTAGGGCACAAACAAGCTTTCCAAAATCAGTTTTTAGCTCGTGACTAATTAATAAGGTAATAAAGCTTTGCACAAGGATTACTGGGAGAAATTTAATCAATTTGAGCAATAATGAATTTTCGCATTTTTGACATATCTCTCTCTCTTTTTATTTATTTATTTATTTTTTTGGGCGCTTGCACACTAATAGGTTGTAATTGATGTAATTGTGCAATGATTGTAGTTGAAATGGGCTAAATTATATTTGAGCTTTTTTAATTTATTCACTATTTTGGTCTTGGTGTTTAACTTTGGGTTATGGGTAGGCCACTGATGGGAATTAAAAGATGGATGTACATCTTTAAGTAAATTGTAACATTAGCCACAGAGAGAGAGAGAGAGAGAGAGAGAGAGAGAGAGAGAGCTCAATTATTGATTTGAGATGATAAAAGTTTGGAGCAAGTGCTAGCCATCACAATGACATTGTTCATTAGATTTGAAATTTCAAACAAATTAAAATGGCAATTTTATGGTTCACACACAAGTCATTTTGAGGAATCAAAGTGAATGCAAATTAAGGCAACACCAACTCATTATTTCTAACAACTTGAAAGGGACATCAATTTTGTTTCTTTAGACAACAGATGTGACCTTATTCTAAAGAAGTTTTAGAACTCAAATATTTTTTTTCCTTTTATTTATTTATTTATAAAATCATATACATGCACCAACAAATCTATTTGAAACAATATATTTCCATACTACAGAAAAATCATTTTACCTAATGAACAATTAATCAATAGTTAATGATGGGGTTACCACTTTTGGCAACAAAATTTTAATGTCGTTCATAAAGAGTTAGACCAGAGTCTTTTGTCGTTAAAGGTTTGTTGCATAAACTTTTTGAGACAATTAATAGAAAGCATTTCCAATAATTTGTCATTTTTTAGGCTAGAATGATGTGCTAGTAGTCCCTACACAATTAAATTTGCAACAACCGGTTGAAAGCGTCGCCAACCGATTAGAGGGTAATTTTTTCCCATATATATCCACTTGTATTGTACAACATGTAAATTCATAAATCCATCCAATAAGGCATCCAAACCATAAATTGATGTCACTAAACCATAAAACAAGTCTAACCTTGTCAAATATAAACTTAACACATACAATATGTCCAAATATAAAATAAATAAAATCCTCATGCCCTATCTATTTGTAGCTCCATCAATAGCTTATCCAGGACAAAGGAAAGAAAATCACCAACAATCAAATAACTTTGAAATCTATGTTAGTTTTTAGTTTGACAATTTTTCTTCTAATTCTCTAATAAGGAGTGGTATTGGGGGTGCCGTTTGTTACAACAAATTTCTTTACACTACAATGAGGTGCTTGTGCCCATTTTCAAGCCATTAGGAGGCGATTTTATGATTTCGCATTTAATGGCTCGTTTCAGTCTCAAGTCTTTAGTTCCGCAACCTTGCTTTTAATTTTGTAACTAGTGGTTGTATCGGGGTGCCATCTATTCGTACAAATATCTTTAGGTTGGAGCGAGGTGTTCATGCTACTTTATGAGTCATCATGTAACAAATTTATAGATTTTCCACCATACAAGCTATGGGGACATAAGTTTTTAGTTGTCCACGTGGCTTGGTTGTTAGGTGTTACGTAAATGGCAGTCATTGGTTGAGGTGTGATCTTATCACACCACATCCAATATATTCGGAGAAGGACTTGAGTTTTAGGTGAAGACAGATTTCTAGATTGGATAAGCTGGGATTCTTGTGAGAGGTTTAACCCAATCCAATTAGGAGAGATAAGTCCATGAGATATGTAGTTCCTTGTTAAAAAATAAGAATCCTATTGAAGGATTTTAAAATGAGGAGGGCACGATACTATATAAAGAGAGGCACTCCTGTGGGTCAAAGGAACGTTCTTAATTTGTAAGTTGTTATTTTGTCAATTTTTCTTGTGAGATATTGCTACTGATTTGATCGTCGGAATACCCTCCCAGTTAGTAGCAACCGGTTTAGGTGTTCTGTTCATTGTTACAAGTTATGGATTCCATCTGGTGTATGTGCCCTTCAATCTCGGAGTTAGATTCTAGTTAGTTGTGTAATCAAATTTTAACACCCATAATTTGGCGTCTTCTGCGAGAAACGAAGAAAAAATGAATGCCAAAGAGACCTGCAAGAACAAGAGAAAAAATTGATGACTGACTACTCTCAACCATGGTTTCTGAAAGCTGTATTGAACTGATCTAAAGTACATCTAGATATGTCAGGCATAGACCAATTAGATCAGAAGAAACGTTTCTTAAGCAAACAATAAGTAACTAAGGTGGTGTTTGATAAAGTTAAAAACTGAAAACTGAAGACTGAAAATTAAGTATTGAAAATTGAATGCTGAATTTTTTTAAGTAGAAAAATTGTTTGATAAAATTTAAGTGCTGAACTAAAAATAAGTTATTTGATATGTAACAAGATCAAATTTAAAATTTATTATTTTCAAATTGTATATTACAATTTTTATATTATAATGGTGGCGGTGATGGTATGATGATGATGGTGGTGGTGGTGGTAGCAGTAGCGATAGTAAAATGATGGTGGTGCTTTTGGCAACAATAACAATGGTGATGCAGGTGATTGTAGTTGTGGTGGTGACATGATGGTGGTAGTGGTGGCAATTGCATGGTGGTGATGGCAGTGGTGGTAATAGTAGCGTTAATAGTGGTGATGGTGGTAGTGGTAGTAGTAACAATGATAGTAGTAGTAAAATGATGGTGGTACATATGGAAACAATAATAATGGTGATAAAGGTAGTGGTAGTAGTAGTTGTAGTATTGGTGGCGGCGGCGGTGATAGTGGTAATGGTGGCAGTGGCAAATAAGGTAGGGTCAGATTTGGAGAAATTTTTAAAAAAACCCAATAGGGTTCGGGTCGAGGGCAGGGGAGAGTATTTTTTTTTACCTAAACCCTACCCGATCCACAAATATAATAATAAATAAATAATATATATGTAATATGTGTATAATATATTACTGAATTTTTATAGAATATATATGTATATATAATATCTATTGAGTTTTTATTATGTTATATATTTAATATAATTTATATATATATATATTATATAATATATTTTTGCAATTATAAATAATATGTTTTCAGTTTTAATTATTAAATTTTAATATTATTGTTAAATTTCTTATTGTGTTGCGGATCGGGCGGGGTAGGGGGTGGAGGTTATATTTATGGGTTTAGGTAGGGGTGGGGAGAGTTCCATGAGGGTCGGGTCAGGTCAGGTCGGGTTGGGAATTGGGGAAACCAGCATAAATGAGGTGGGGGTGAAAGTAGGGGACCCCGACCCATACTCGACCTGTTGCCATCCCTACACAAAACTCTTGAGTATACTTATGATTTAAGCTGCCACATTAAAGGTCTCGTTTGGAATTAACTAAAAAATGCTAAAGATTCAAAAAACTTCTTTGTCATCGGTTAAAAAATTCGAATATAATATTAATTTTTTCACTACAAAAATTAATAATTTTTCAAACACATTTAAGTCTTTTTTTTGGGTCAATTGATGGTAAAACATATTTAACTTTTAAAAAATCAAAAAATAATAATAATAAAAATAGTCAAACACCAAACGGTTACTCAAAGGTCTGAAGTATATCTGTCGGTTACCAAAAATCATGTGGAATGTGTAGACATGTTAAATCAATACCAATCAAATCCGACTCTAAGAAAATTGTGTAGTTTAGGGGCTGTTTGGAATGAGCTATATAGGGCATCTTTTTTTTTTTAAAAATCTTTAGTTGTATATATTTTTGTATATATATGTATATATGTATAGATCTGTGTTTGTTTCATAGATTTCTCTACTGGCTTCAAGCCGCTGGTTGACATCCGTTCTTTCTCTCTCTCTCTCTCTCTCTCTGTGATCAAGTTGTTGTTGGATCTGTTGTTGTTGGATTTGTTTTCTCTCTATTTGTGTTGAATTTGAATTTGTAATTAAGTAATTATTTTTTGTACATGTGTTAACAGATGCATATCTTCTTAAAAACCCTAACTTAGCACTGTCATAAATAGAGAGAGAGAGAGAGAGAGAGGTTCACACAAATAAATTGAAAAAATTAAAACAAGATTATTGTTTCAACATAAAATAAAAATTTAGGCTTGGTTTGACATCTTCAAAAAAAAGTCAAAAAGTTAAAAAATCACTATCCTATTTAAGTCACATCACCTCTCTACCACATCACTTCAAACTCAACCTATATTTCATAAAAAGTCAAAAAGTACACTTATTTAGGACATCTCAAACAACCCCTTAAACAGATGAGCTTGTGAATTTCAATAGATAGGAATTTCAGCATATAGATATTCCAACAAATAGATATAAATTTGATAAATAGGGAAAAAAAATTGAACAGATAGGCAAAAAATTGAATATATAAGTATAAATTTGAACAGATAGACATAAATTTAAACAGATAGTCAAAAAAAAGTCAACAGATAAAAAAAATCAACAGATAAATCAATGGATAAAATTAAAAACAAAATGTCCTCCAAAACTAACAAAAATATTTCTTATCAAACTATTTCACAAAATGTGAATCTCCCATTAACAAAAAATTTTCCTTGAATCTAATGCCTTATATCTTTTTTAAGTTGGACTTTTTAGCAATTGTCTATATTTATTTTCGTTTTTAGAAAATTTGTTTAAATTTTTTTTTTTTAAAAAAAAAAAAAACCTTTTAAAAAAAAACCTTTAGGCTTCTAGAGTTAGTCTTATGAGACAAACCCGGAAATTAAAATTTTTTTAAAAATTTCAAAAATAGTTCATAAAAGATAAAAGTAAACTAAAATGTCAGAAAACAAAGTTTACTTTTTAAATTCGTCTACACAAGATGTATCGCAAAAGTAAAATTTTTTGATATAATTAAAAAAAAATTATTAAATAAAAAAAGAAAAAAGAAAAAAGGTAGCTTTGACTCATCCCAAACAACATCAAAGAATTGTTGGATGACACCTTATCTTGTACACGACGATGTTTGGATTCTAGTGTTCTTTATGCGAAGTAATTATTATTATTTTTCTTATTCTTCGTTTTTTTGATTGTTGAAAGAAAATAAAACTAATTAATAAGATTGAGTATTATAATACATTAGATTGGGTGATTTGAGAAGAAAAATAAACAAGTGTATTTATTTATATCACTTGTTCGATAAGTAAAACTGAAAGAAATAAAATAAATGGAGAAAAATTCATTTATGCTAAAACTCTCGTTTTGAATATCTCCAACAGGAACGAGATTGAGAGAAAAAAAAAAAAAAACTAACTAATGCTCTGTTTGTTTGGGTGAAAAATAATTTTTTTATGTTTGGTGGTGGTGGTGGTAGTGCAACGAAGGTGAAGGTAGAGGTGGAGGCGGTGGCATGGTGGTGGGGTGGCGGTAGCGATGATAGCGGCGGTGATTGTGACAGTTCTCGCTGTGAGAGTGGCGTGATGGTGGAGGTGAGAGTAGCGGTGGTAGTGAGGTGATATTGATAAATATTTTAGTCCACAAAACAATTTTTGCCTTTTAAAAATAGAAAACATTTTTTCCCTATATAAGTTTGTTTTCGGTTGACCATGGAAAATATTTTTCGTTGACCTTCGTTTTCTATTATATCAAACACCAAAAAATACATAAACTACTTTTTAGAAAATGTTTTCGGCCCAAACAAATGGAGCGTAATTACTCTCATTTTTTTTTTTTTTATAATAACAAATTGCCCCATTAAATGTAATAAAATAATAAATAAATAATAAATAAAAACTGACATCTACAAAATGTTATTTTGGTAATATAACATGAATTGATTTATTTTCGTAGTTTACCCAAATATGGTAGAGTACATACATCATTTTCTTTTCTTTACTCTCTTATTTATCCAAACAAAATGAAAAGAAACCCCAATCTTTTTTATTCTTTACTTTTCTATTCTAACTAGTGTAATTATGTTTTTTTTTTCCCCCCTCTCCTATCTTTCCAAACAATGTTAGTCCCTTCACATATAAATTTTATTATGAAAAGGACATCTTAATAATTTGTAATTTTTAGAACCACAAAAGCTAGTATTTTAAGAAAATCTCAAAGGTGTATTTATCATTTATCCAAAAGATGGATGAATTTTTCACTAAGTATATATTCCTCAATAGGAAATTTCACTGATTAAAGCTTAGTGGTATTTTACGAAGGCACTGTTTGGGAAACCGTGGTTGAGGCAATAGCCTGATTTGAGTTATTAGCCAAAAAGCCTCAAAATCAGATTTTTTTCAAAAAAAAATAAATAAATAAATAAAATAGGCTCAGCGTCGGACAGTGTATGTCACAGCCTCAAAAGTCATCATCAACGGCTAAATTACCATTTTACCCCTTTACATCAATTTAAAAAATTATAAGTTAGGGACAACTTTGTCATTTTAAAATCAAACATCATTTCAACACACTTTTCAATACAACAACTCAACTAAAAATTCATCTCATCTTCCCAACACACAAAAACTAAAATAGCCTACTAAAATAGTCAAAAAGTCAAAAAGCCTCTAAAATAGCCACTTCCCAAACGAGGCCTAAGTAAACTTAATGATTAAATTCAATAAAGATCACTTAATAAAATTAGTGACGGTATTAACATTTGACTTTGTAAAATTATACAAATATTGTTGAAATTTAACTGTCACTGAACAAAAGCTTAGTGAATTTGATTGACTAAAAGCTTAGTAAAGTTTCACTGAGTAAAATTAGTGATATCATTGAATAAAATCAGTAACTAAACTCAGAGAAATTCAAATTTCACTGAATAAAATAAGTGAAGTTTCAATGAAATGAGTAAAAAAAGAATGTTTGTCCAAATGTTACTAAGAATTTAAAGCATGATATCATGCAATGTAGCAAAGTCAATTAGATTAATTTACTTTAGAAGCATTTCCTAACCATTGGTCTTTTCAAATCACTCTATCTTTAAGAAAAGTTATTTCATAATCTCAGAGCAAAATTTCACACCATTCATAGGATGACACTTGTTAAGTTGTCTTCCAAACACTAATAAAAAAATACAACGCTGCTCCAGACCCCAGTGGGGGTGACCCTAGCACCCCACCCCTACATAGGGGCAGTGAGAGGAAGATCCAAAAAAAAAAAAAAAAAAATTCTAGGCAATCAAAAATCAATGGAGGTGGTGGGGGTCACCCGCACCGGGGGTCTAAGTCATTTTTCTAAAAAATAGAGTCCTACTTTTTTAACCAATCAAAACCATGTTGGGACAAAACCTGTATTTATCCCAAAATCACCGAATAATTTTCATTATCTTTAACTTATTAAGAGAATTTATGGTCCGTACTTAGATCAGTACTATATATATACATATACACATACATACATACTCATTAAAGCAACTTTTAAATTATAACTCGAATGGCGAATGGTGTGTATGAAAGGTTGTTGTAAATAACGTTTCAGATTTGGACAGGTGGGACGCAAACAAGCGACCCAAGTTGAGAGAGTGATGGCAATTAACTAGGGACGGAACTAGAATTTTACTCCAGAGGGGCCAAGGCATGAATAATTTTTTTTTCTTTTGTCTATCAATGGTTATGTATTGTTATATTTCAATTCAATAATGAGAAATAACTAAGATATTATACTAAAATAATACATAAAAAACATTTTGTATTTAGGCCTTGTTTGACAAGTTAACATTTTAGTCAAAAAGTCAAAAAGTTACTAAAAAAGTTAAAAAGCCTATAACCTATACCCAAAAAGTCAAAAATTTCATTTTCTCTCTACTTTTATGCACATCTTTTCGTAAAAAAACTAAAAAGTCATCACAAACATACTAATTTTTTTATCTCATATTTTAGCCAAAAAATCAAAAAGTTATTAAAATAGCATGTTTCCAAACGAAACCTTAATATGATCAAAAGCAAAGTCATATATATTCAACTTAAACAAATAAATAAAAGAGAAATCATAAATTAATTAATTTTTTTTTGTATATGCCAACTCAATCTATTGAACTAAAAGTCCCTGCATTTTTTTTGTGGGTTCAAATTTCAAAAGTTTTCAATGGGTCTCATATGAATCTCATTAATATTATATCATCATTATGAATATACCTTCACTACAATAAAAATATATTTTAGTGACATCATACTAGTGGCATGTTCTTAAAAAATGTCACAAAAAGAATATTTGGTGACATTTTTTAGAAAAATGTCATAGAGTCACAAACATACAAGGCTCTAGTGGCATTTCAATTAAAAAAAGTGTCACTTCACTACAACAAAAATGTCACTACAACAAATTTACACTTTAGTGACACTACACTAGTGGCATGTTTTTAGAAAATGCCACAAAAACAAAAATTGGCATTAAATGTTTTAAAAAAATGCCACAGAACCACAAACATATAAGGCTCTAGTGGCATTTCAATAAAGAAATGTCACATCAATTTTATGACATTTTATAAAATAATGACACAAAAAATTATGTTCATGACATTTACCAACAGATGCCACTAAACTTTAGTCGCAATGGCATTTTTTTAAAAATATCAAGACACTAGGTAGGTGCAAATTACTTTTTATAGCACTTAGGTGAAAAGTGTCATAAACAAATATTTTATAGCATTTTGAGAAATGCTACTAAGCCAAAAACTTTCCAAGCTTATAATGGCATTTTTGAAAAAAACAAAAAATGTCAATATATTTTCTAAATTTTTAAAATGCAGTGAATGATTAAAAATAAATAAATTAAACTCAATATACACTACAGGAAAAAACACATTCGGCGACTAAATTTCCTGACCAAAAAAAATTTGGCCGCTGAAAGTATAGCTTTCAGCGACCAAAACAGCATTAGTTGCCAAAAGTAAACTTTTTTGGCAACTAAACAATTTTAGTAGCCAAAAGTTTACAATTGGTGACTAAAACTAAGTTTGGTCGCTGATTATATGGGTTTTAGTGACTAAAAAATTTTTAGTAGCCCAAAGTAAAGCTTTTTGGCAACTAAAAAAATTTAGTAGCCAAAAGTCTACAATTTGCGACTAAAAATAAGTTTGGTCGCTGATTATATGGGTTTTACTGACTAAAAATATTTTAATAGCCAAAAGTAAAGCTTTTTTGGTGCCAAAAAAAAATTTTAGTAGCCAAAAGTCTACAATTGGCAACTAAAAAATAAGTTTAGTCGCCAAAAGTGGTCATTTTTAGTGCGGGAGAATTAAAATCCTAATGTGGGAATTAAATTTTTTGGCAATCAAAATTTTGGTAGCTGAAAGTGCATCTTTGGCGACCAAATCCGATTTTGGTCGGCAAAAGTTAAGTTTTTTAGCAACTAAAAAACAATTAATAGCCAAAAGTATAGAATTGACGACTAAAAAATATTTTTAGTCGCCAAAAGTGGTCTTTTTTTATTTTGCTAGTAAATAGTTTATTTTACATAAATTATGTTCAATAAAATAATTATGTTAATACATATACTTTTATATTATATGGATGTATGTACTATATAAATAATATATGTTGCATATATAATCATGTGGTGCTATGGAGGTGTAGTGGGAAGAGTGTGGTGTATAAGGTTTATGGTGCGGGAGGTTGGCGGTTCGAGTCTCCACAAGAGCTGATCAAATTGTTCTACAACGAATTATCGTCACGAATGTCACTTCATAGCGTCACGAATAGTGCCTACCATGACATTAAAGTGTCACTGAAAGATTTTAGTCTTAATGGTGTAATGACACTTACAAGTGTCACTAACTCTTTTTTTTAATGGCGTTTGATAGTGTCACAAATAATATCTACCATGACATCAAATGTTATTGAAAGTTTTTAGCCATAATGGTGTAGTGGCACATGCAAGTATCTACCATGGCACTAGTATCTACCGTGGCACGAATACAAATGGCACTTGTTCAAAATGCCACAAGACTAAAAAATGTCATTAAATCAATAGTTTTGTGGCAGTTTCAAATGTCACTAACCTAAGAAAATGTTATAGTACCCATCAAGTGATAAACAACATGTGATAAAAGAAACATAATTAATGTATTACTGCTGATAAATTATGCTTGCATTAAATAAATTTTTTTTAAAAAAATCTAGATGTATGTTTTTTTTGGTGTTCCAATACTTTCGTACATAGAGGCTTCTTTTATTAAGAAATATTGAGTTTCTAATATTCATAAATTAGCTAAGGCAGGGCCATTTGTAATAACGAGAAAATTTTGAACAACATAGCATAACATCATAGTAGCATTGTTTACTTTGGATAGGGGGCCATGGCCCCTCATTGTCTCCTAACAGTTCTGTCCTTGATGGCAACGATGATGGTTTCAAGTGAAGTGATGATAGGTGTTGATGGTGGTGTCCGTTAATGGAATTGAAGCAGTTTGTTTGTTTGTTGTGTTTTTGTTTTTTTGGGGATCAGCCAAGGAAACGGCAGTGTGATGAGATCAAAATGGACATTACACAAGGATTACATCAACAAAGAAGAAGGATAGCAAAGAGCATCACAGAAGGTCATTCACTCATCAGAGCATATGCCGAACCGATCATATGCTACACAGTGAGAGGGGCATTTAAAGTGGAACAAAGAGAGATGGGGCAAATGAGAGAGAGAAAATATGTGAAGCTGATTTAGGATTGGTGTAAGTTGTATATAGGGTATTTTGAGACCATTTGATATAATAGGTATTTTCCCCCTTAATCCTTTTAAAACTTGAAATTCTAGAAACCTAATCACACAAACTTTGGTATTCTAAACTAACAAAAACATGTTAAGAGATGTATCCTTAATTTTCCCCAAAAAAAAAAAAAAAAATCCTTTTATTCTAAAATTGATGTTCTTGATCTTTTTTTTTTAATTATTATTATTTAAATTAGTCTAATTTCCATTTTTCTAAGTCATCTACCTCTCTCTATAACATTTAATTCTTTCTCCTATTTTTATTATTGAGATAACTTTATTTCTTTACCGAATCTTCAATGGTTTTGCCCCTACACAGAAAAACACTTTTAGCGACCACCTTTTTCATGTGGTCACAGATAGTTTACTTTCTGCGACCAAAATTTTCCCTGGTCGCGGATGAGTTATGTTTTCGCTACCAACACTTTTCTAGTCGTTGATAAGTAATTTTTTGCGACTAGATTTGAAATGTGGTCGCAAAAGGTAATGGCGGTAGAGTAGGAAAAAAAAATAGAGGGATCTCAAAACCATTGGTGACCAATAAATTGTGGGTCACAAAAAAGAAAAGGGGTATTTTTGAAACAGAACTACGTAGTTTTGAATTTTCCTAAATCAATTCTTTTTTTAATTATGTAATTCCTAAATATATTTGAGCTTCATTTTTCATTGTTTCAACTCCCCACTCTCTACATTCCCAATTGGTAACAAAGCCCTAGCCACCCATCTCCATTCACTTCGCCCCTTGTTCGCTACCAATCAAAGCCAGTTTTACTGCCTTTTCTCTTGTATTTCGTCCACCACCAGGTTAGCTTCCTCCTCTCTCGCATTGCCTCCACCTTGAGGTGATTTTAATTTTGTTTTCCTTTATGAGTTTTGTGGGTCCAATCGAGTATTCTCTCTCTCTCTCTCTCTATATATATATATATATTATATGTTCATCTTCATTTTGATTTTTTCTTTGCTTTCTTTCTATGCGTATCATTTGATTAGTGGTCAGATTGAATGTATATGTCTCATTGTCTTTCTAGATGTTTAAATGTCTCTGCTATTCTAGTTGTTACTCTTAGATTTTGCTTTTCTTACAATCATTTATGAGCACTAGTGTTTCTTGAATTGGGTTTGAGAGTGATTGTTGTATTTGAAGATTTTGGTATTGTATTATATGTCTGGTTCTCTCTCTGTTTTTTAGTTGGTTATTGATTAGTGTATGGGCTTTGAAAGGTTTTGTGGGTTGCTATTACCATTTACTATCATGATGGTAATAATCCAATTTATTGTTGTGCAATCATTGTATCTATATGGATTATTTCAGATTTTGATTGACTGTAATTTCTTTGGTAAGCCCTACATTTTTTAGGTCTGTTTTTGAAATCCTTTTTTTGTTTTATGTTTATTTTTCAAATTAATTTGTAATTTTTTGAAAAATTTTCATAAACTGATTTTGAAAACTCAACCAAATAGATACTCAAGTCAAAAAGTCAAAATAATGTTGGTTAGTTCCAAATTTGAGTGAATTCTATAACAAATCCAGAACTCATGTCACTCATTATACTACCAAGTGAAATAGAAAGTTGCTCTTTGGGCCAAATCCAACCTCACAGGCTTCTCTTACCCAATACATGACATTGTCCACAATCTTAGTCAGATTATGTTCTTTCTTTTGTGTATCTTTATTGTTGTCACTGCTGCATTGTATCTGTGCTGCTACTGCTGTTGGTTTTTTTCTGTCTCAGCCACTTGTCTGTTATTTGTAACACCCCAACTATTCATAAGTCATCGATATTGTCTTCTTTGGGTCACGCCCATACGAATTTGTTCTTTCTAGTGGGTCACCCATCCCAAAACTACTTCAGCCTAAGAACGCTTAACTGGAGAGTTCTGTTAGAGATTTTACCACCCAGGAAAAGGCCTCGATGCTATATAAGGGTCTAGGGTTTTACTTTTATAGCCTAGGAACTCCCCATCTATTCCTGATGTGGGAGACCGGAACCTTACAATCCACCCCTTTTTAGGGCTGAACGTCCCTATGCAGTAGCCTGCTAACTCACAAGCCCGTATACATGCACCGAGAGACGTCAGGGCCCCACACTTGGTACTCCGGAGAATCAGCTCTGATACCATTTGTAACACCCTAACCCTTCACATGTCATTGATATTGTCCGCTTTGGGCCACGCCCGCATGGATTTGTTCTTCCCAGTGGATCACCCATCGCAGAACTACTCTAGCTTAAGCACGCTTAATTGGGTAGTTCTGCTAGAGATTTCACCACCCAGGAAAAGGCTTCGATGCTATATAAGGTTCTGGTGTCCCACATCGAGAATGGATGAGAAGTTCCCGGGTTGTAAAAGTAAAAACCTAGACCCTTATATAGCATCGAGGCCTTTTCTCGGATGGTGAAATCCCTAGCAGAACTCCCCATTTAAGCGAGCTTAGATTGGAGTAGTTTTGGAATGGGTGACCCATTGGGAAAAACAAATCCGTGCGGGCATGGCCCAAAGCAGACAATATCGATGACATGTGAAGGGTTGTGGTGTTACAAATGGTATTAGAGCCAACTCTTCGGAGTACCAAGTGTGGGCCCCTGGCATCTCTCGGTACATGTGGACGAGCTTGAAAGTTGCACAGGCTACTGCATGAGGACGTGCAACCTTAAGGGAGGTGGATTGTAAGGTCCCGATGTCCCACATTGGGAATGGAGGGGGAGTTCCTAGGCTGTAAAAGTAAAAACTTGGACCCTTATATAGCATTGAGGCCTTTTCCCGAGCGGTGAAATCCATAACAGAACTCCCTAGTTAAGCGTGCTTAGGCTGGAGTAGTTCTGGGATGGGTGACCTACTCACTAGGAAAAACAAATCTGTGCGGGCGTGGCCTAAAGATTTTTACTTTTATAACCCAGGAACTCCCCATCCATTTCCGATGTGGGACACCGGAACCTTACAATCCACCCCCTTAAGGCTGCACGTCCCCGTGCAGTAGCCCGCCCACATACACCAAGAGACGCTAGGGGCCCACACTCGGTACTCTGGAGAGTTGGCTTTGATACCATTTGTAACACCACAATCCTTCATACGTCATTGATATTGTTCGCTTTGGGCCACACTCACACAAATTTGTTCTTCCCAGTGGGTCACCCATCCCAGAACTACTCCAGCCTATGGGGTGTTTTGGAAGATGGTTAAAAGTTATTTTTTGGCTTTTTTTTTACTTTTTGCTGAGAGAGGGGCTTTTAACCCACTTCCCAAAATGGCCCTAAGTACGCTTAACTAGGGAGTTCTGCTAGGGATTTCACCACCCGGGAAAAGGCCTCCAATACTATATATGGGTCAAGGTTTTTACTTTTATAGCTCAGAAACTCCTTCTCAATTCTCGATGTAGGACATTGAGACCTTACAATATATCAAACCAACATCAAATAAATAAAAATAATTAAACAAAAACAACGAATTAAACATAAATCAAAGGAAGTGGGTAATCAAGGAAATTTTAGACCTCAGGGTAATTTCAGGCCTCATGGAAATTTCCAGCTCTAGGGGTACTATTATCAAAGACAGGGTGGTCTGTGCCCATAGGGTTATCAAGGACAGTGGCAACAAGTGCCACAGTTGGGTTATCGTTATCCCATACCTTAGTTGGAGAGGCCCTTACCTATCAGAGCAGTAGCACCTCAACTGATCAATAGGAAATGTTTTGGGTGTCAACAGTTGTGACACGTAGTTAAGGATTGTCCTCAGAAACAGCAGGCACAACAGGGTCCGACAGCTCCAACCAGGGCATTTGCAGTGATGCCAGGAAATGACAAAGTGCAAGGTACTTTTAATCTTTTTCAAGAACCCATTAGAGTACTTTTTGATATTGGTGCCTCTCATTTTTTCATATCTAGACAGTTTGTAGAAAGAGAACGTCTTGTAACTACCTCATTGCCTAGATCTATTCGTGTTAGAGACCCCTTTGGGAGGGGTAGTTACTCTTTATGAGACACGTAAAGATTTTGAGATTGATTTTGCAGGCAGAATCTTGTATGCGGACCTAATTATGTTAGAGTTTGAGGGGTTGTAATTATTTTGGATACGGATTGGCTGTGAAAACAGTTTGTGACTCTAGATTATCCTGGAAGAACGATGAATATAGATATTCCTAGTATGCCGTAGTGTAGACACCACATTTTTGACCGTCCTTAAGACTTGGACGTCACCGTTTGAACACTCGGTGATCATCCACGTTTGTGTTCGTCTTGAGTTCCTGGAGGTCTCGGCCACGTGCCTTGCCTCAGGATCTCTTGACTCGACTGTTTTGTGTTTGGTTTTGCACCAAACACTTGTGTTTTGCCTTGGAGGGGCAGGGAATGGCTTGTGGGCCATCCCCACACATCACCGGCCATGGCTTGAGGCCATCGGCCAGATGTTTGGCCGGTCGGCACTCTAGATGGTCGGTCGGCCATTTATTTTGTCAAAATAGCATTTTTGGCTGGCCGACCACTGTGCATCTGCTTTTGCTGATATTTTTTATGCCAGTTGTACTAGCTGGCATACACTTTGCTCCCCTCCATAATACACGTGTATGGAGGGATTTCACTCTTACTTAGCTTGTTTTGGAAGCTTTGCAAGAGTGAATCTCTATAAAAGGGAGCCTCTTCTCCCTCCATTAGGGTGACAACATTTTTCCAGAGGGCTCTGATATTAGGGTTAGGGTTTGCATATCCCCTATCTCTATATTTCTCTCTCTTTTGTGTATAAGTGTGTGTTTGGTCTTATTATTGCACACAAACACCCACCATTACACCTCACCTTGGCTACTGAGGTGCTAGGGAGCTGTTCTTGAAGTTCTTGACGGGTTTCGAGCTCAAAGAACCAGCTGGAGCATTGTTTGTGAAGGAGGTCTACAAGGGTAACAATCTTACCCCTTTTCCCCCATTTTTGCATAGCTTTTTAACCTATTTTTGCAACTATTTTTAGACTTTGTATATAACTAATAAAAGTGTTTTTTTTTTCAGTGCTTTAAATAGTTGTTTAAGTCACTTTGTTGTTTGAGGTTGTTGGACCCCTCTTAGGGCTTGTTTGGCCCCATTTTTGTGCCATTTTGGTGAGCTCCGGGACCACCTTGTTTGGGGCCTCCTCACCACTGAAATCTTGAGGGATTTCAGTGGTGAGGATGGTGGTTTAAGGTCCTAAGAAGGAGAGGGCCATCCCCTCTCCTTGTTGTCTTCAAACTTGCCATCTTAAGCCTCATGTGTGAGCATCATTTTTGAATTCATGTTGGCCATGTCTCAATAGGTATTTGGTAGTATTTTGCCATGTTTTACCTCTGTTTTTACTTGGGTTTAGACACACCATGCATGCCTTGCATACATGTCTTGTAATGCCATGTTTTAGCCTTAACATGCTTTGTGCTTTGAGCCTTGTTCTAGCATGTTTTTGGCCAAGCTTTAAGAAGCTTTTGTACTTGTTTTGATGTGCTAAAGGTCTGGTTTTGGTCATTCGGGTAGTCCATGCTTTGCTTTGTATAGCTACCATGCAACCTCTCTTGTATGCCCTAAGCATTGACCCCTCTAGCATGCCATCCTTGCTTTGTTTCAGTGGTTTGGAACCACTTGCCGTGCCATTTCAGTCCTTGTGGTGTGTTTGTATGCTTGCATTTGGTGTTCCTTTAAGGCCTTAAAGGGTTGGTGTTTCATGCTCCATGTTTGTGCCTTCATGTATGCCATCATGTTTAGGCCTCTAGGATGCCATGTCATTGTGTTTTTGGCTTTGTTTTAACATGCTAAAACTCTGATAAGGGTAGTTCAATACCCCTTTGGTGAGCCTTAGACCTTGGACTTTGTTTGCATACTTTGATTGCCTTGTTTAGATTGATTTGGCATCATTTTATAACATGATTTCAGAGCTTATAATGTATGCCATATGTCCATGTTATCCTCTTTTAAGCGTGCTTAAAAGTCGTCTCCATATGCTTAAGTGTTTAGGCCTTAACATGTGCATGTTTGTGTGTGTTTTGCCTCTCATTCCTTAGCATGTTGGCCACTGTTTTGGGCCTAGTATAAGGCTGCCCAAATTGGTATAAGTCCATTGTTTGCATGTTGTCGCATGCTCACCTTTGTGTGTTGTCATATACTTAGCCTATTGCATGTGTTGCATGTGTTGCATGCTTCAATCGCTTTGCATTTGGCACACATTCTCTTGGCTAAGTTGCCTAACATGTTGTCCATGTTGCACCTTGCATGCTTGCATGGTTAAGTTGCACATTGCATGCTTGATTAGCTCGCATAGTTGTTCCATGTCTTGCATACTTATTTGCTTAGGTTGTGTGCCTATTGCATGCTTACTTGTCCTGCATCTCATGTTGCACACTTAGCTCACATGTCTAGGTTGCATATCATTGCATGCATCTTTCACCTCTTGATCAAGCCATGATAGAGGTTGAAAGCCCCTTGGTATGTTTCTATGCATTGCATTTCATTTGAAATCAAAATGCACAACTTGGTTCCTTGGGCCATCACGCATTGAAATGCGCGATTGGTGGTCCGAGAATTAAGGAACATACCCCTTTGAGTCACAAACATGATAAGGGATGTGTTGGTGCACACATTTGCTTGAAATACATTGGCACGCCTTGTTTTGCCCTCTGCTGCTGTCAAAATAGGTTCTGCAGGAAGACTTGGCCGGTCGACTACATGGAGTGCCGATCGACCAATTATTGATGGCCGAGAGCTCAACAAATGGTCGATGACCATCCGGACATGGTTGGTGGGGTTTCCACTTGGTCGGTGGGTGATCCACAGTGTTCATAGAGCATACCTTGGGAGTTGTTCAAATTTCAGAGGAGCAGAGCAGGGGAAACAGAGGCAAACTTGTGCATAATGGTGGGTTTTCGAGCAGAACCGAAGCGCGCATGCATTGGGCCCTCTTCCCGAGGCTGCTTTTACTGTTTAATTAGCTTAGTTAATTTGCTTAACTAGTTAATTGTCTGTAATATTTAATTAGCTTGATAGTTAGTTAAATTGTATTATTCTTTCGGTCCCTCCGAGCGAGGGCAAATTTGTAATAAGTGTGGGTGTATATGTGCATGTCTTCCAACCCCCATTTCTTTTTCCCTTTTACTTACCTGCGTTGATGGTTAGTATTAGGGCATATTTCAATTAGCATACCTTATGTTATGCATGCGTGCATTCATACATTTGTCTTGCATGCACCAGGCTCGGCGCATCATGCTAACTGCATTGTATTTCAATTCCAAATTGAATACGTGTTATCTGTTGCACTTCACATGCCATGTTTAGGATAGCCGAGCCTGTCTAGATTGCATCTTTGCATGTGTTGCATTAGCCATTTTAAAATATGAACTAGGATCATGCATATGATTACTAACTAGTTTCTGTTTTGGCTTGGAGTACTCGGTAAGCATTTATGTTTTAGCATCCTTGCATAAGTGTGAGTGTTTCCATGATAGTATGCTTACCATGAGGCTATATGCTTACGTGTTATAACTGCCTGAATGCATGTGGGTGAAGGTTGGGTTACTTAAATTGGAACAATGCATTGAATGCAAGTTTTAAGCCCACTTGAGAGTAGCGAAATTATATTTTCTAAGCCCACTTGAGGGTGGCAAAATTCACGTCTTAGCCTACTTGCAGGTAGCACCATCAAACCATTTTCAAAAAAAAACAAACATGACATGTTTCGTTCCAATTTAGGCGACTTAGTCTATACTTGTTTGCTGTGCGCGTCACGTAGTGAATCTAGGCTAATAACCGGAATAAGAATGCATAATGTTTTCAAAACTAGATATCATGGTTAGTAGAGGCCGATCTCCGGATCGGGTGAGAGGGGAGTGCTCATAGCTGACCTTCCTCAATCGTACCCAAGTTCCCGAGCCGAGGCAACTTTGGTGATGACGGACATGTGGCCTTAGGCAACGAGTCAGGGTTTCCTAAATTCCCCCAAAATAAAATATTTAGGTGGCGACTCTGTATCTGGCAAAGCAGTCCATGTTTGGCACTTCTTTTCTAAAAATCTGTTTTTCTCAAAACGATTTGCCGGATTTGGACTCTTTGGTTTAGATTAAGAACCGTGACAATTTGAGTCCGAACTGTAGTGAGCCCAATGTGAACAGAACAGGGGGGTCCGCCCCCGGGACGTTCGGGGACGTCTACAGTTTCTGGCGACTCTGCTAGGGAGTTTAGATAGCTTGGCTCGAACTCGTAATATCTTGTTTTGATTACGCTTATGTGTTTCTTTGCATTGCATGTGCATTGGTGCGCCTAAGTCACAGTGTTTGCCGTCTGCTATTCCTGAACGATTTGCCGGAGGCTCGCTTCGAGAAGCGTGCCATAAGGCTAACCGGTTACGGGCTCTGCCACGATGGGAACACAAGCCCCGGTTGTCACCGAGGCGCCCTTTTGACCATTCGACCTAGTGCATGTTCGGAATCCATAGTGACCATTCCAAGTTAGGATAGGTTGCTACCCGATTATAGGTTGTTTGAAACCGCTGCGTGCATAGTAAAACTCTAGCTCCTGACGAAATAGGACAGGGAAACCCTACCCTAAAATAGGGGTGTTTTGGCTCTTGCTTGCTTGTTATGTGCTTTTTGAGTTGTATCTCTACAGGGGAATGCATATATCAGTTTGCGAGTCTGAGTGTCAGGCCTGAGGGCATCAGTATCGGAATCTGAGAATCAGTTATATCTGCGGGTATCAAGATTCAGTTTTGGGAACAGTGATTTTGGGGAACAGTGATCAGTAGTAGAGTACAGTTATTCAGCTATGCTTGTGTCTGTTCTGATTGGGCCAAAATGCTGCGTGTTTTCTCTTTCAGTTCAGAGAGTTAGTGCAAAATAGCCAATGGTCTCCTTTGCCGAAGCAAGACAGACATCTGGTCCATCATCTCCGTTCAGTTCAAGAGGACTTATGATGACGCAAAGTTCAGAGAAAATAGTGGTTATGACAGCCGCATTGGATCAAGGGAACATCTTGCAGAATGAAACCATTGATGTGCCGCATCTGCCCAAGTCGCCTGCCACGCGCCCGATCTGGGACCCTCAGTTGTATCAGGCTCGTGAGTACACCACGTTCGAGTTAATGGGAATGATTGGCGACCTCCAGAGGTCCGTGGCTGATCTCGCCTATGGGATGTCCGCTTCGCCACCAACCCCATCCTATGCCGGGAACTTTGTACCGCAGGAGCCCCCGCTACTGGGGCGAATTGTGATCGAGCTCAGCCAACCTCAGGCTGTCTCAAGCTATGGACATGACATGTCAACAACAACCGGGTTCCGCCCTGATGGAGCAACCCAAACCCTCGATCAAGCTGAGGCCAGAGGTAAGAACAAAGTGGGAACAGGTGTTGATCCCGTTGAACAGTTGCTGTGGGCAGTCGAGGCTTTGAAAGCTGGGGGGATGAGTAAACAGCAAATATCCACGGTGGTGGCCAAAACTGTGGATAATGCTTTCCCCACTCCAACCGAGAGGAGTTCCAGCCAGACAAAAAATCGGGATAGGCCCCGTCATGCCAGAACAGTTCCTTCTATTCCCAACCCTGCACCGGGAAAAGATCAGAAAGTCAAGACGGCACCTGCCGATCCTTTTGCCAGTGCGTCCGGCAAAAGTCAGCAAACTTCGAAGTATCTGCCTTGAGGGCGCAGAGTCTTCCATGCACTCTACATGCCTTTGTCTAGGGCGCTCCAGATCCTTGCTGAAAGGGGGCACCTTAAACCCCTCGAGCCTCGACCTCTCCCGAAGAATCTCCCGATCACACATGATACTACATTGTACTGCGCGTACCACCAGCAAACCGGTCATTGCACCGACAACTGTTTCCGTCTTCGTCATGAAGTACAGGATTTGATCGATAATGAGGTCATCCTTCCGCCTACCTCAGCAAAGTTTGTCACTGCTGAGTTGGTAGATTTTGAGGATACTGCGGGTATGTGATCAGAAGTTGGACCACCTACGGGCGGCGCTGAGTGTATTTCAGATGTGGCGTCTGGCACGCACTGTTTTGAGCATTCGCGAATGTTGTGTTTTTGTTGTGATTTCTGGCTTGGGTGTTGAGCCGTTTCTTTGATCTTGTTTTGAGTCTGTCTCATTGTCTTGAGTCAGTCTTTTTGCTTAAGGGTCTGTCTTGTTGTACTGAGTCAGTCCCATTGTATAGAAATCAAGTGATTCCAGGGTTGTTGCCTCGGATGTCATGTTTTTGTAATTACCCCTTTTGTTTTCTTTTGAGTTTGTCCCTGCTATGGAGCCAGTTGCAACCAGAGGTTTTGAATGAAACAGCTGCGGCTATCATGTTTCCGTGCTTATTGCTACTTTGAACCTGTTGTGCCAACAAGTTAGAATGAACGGCAGCGCATTTCACCTACTCTTTTGCGCCTATAAGTCATTGTATTGACCTAAGTTTTTCAAAACTTTTCGAACAAAGTGATGAAAACGAAGAGGAAGGAATTCCTCGGGTTTTGCAAAATTTGACCAATTGAGAGAAAGAGAGGCGTGCTAAGCCGTTAATGAATAAAATCATGCTTGTTAGTATGAGTACTGGGAAGGACCCTGGCTTGATCCGGATTGGTTCCACACTATCTTCAGCGCAAGCGATTTGTCGCTTTCTTAAAAACTTTCAAAAACAAAATGTTTTGCGTAGTCCTGCAAAGACCTGTGTGGAATCGCTCTTGAGATTGTGCAGCTTAGGATCGCTCTCAGCCTCAAGAGTTGAGCCCTTGCTTTCAAACCTTGGACCTTGGTTTCAGACTGTTCAACGATCAACCGCGATGTAAGGCCTGTGTGGCCAGATTTGAAGCAGCCCTCGAACAAGAGGCACCAAAGTCAGGTCAAGAAGATCAGACCTCATCAGAAGAAATTTGCGAAGCTAAATCAGAAGCACCCCTCGGACTAGGGGCAAAAATGTCCGATATGCTCGAAGAGCCGAAGATGGATCCTTCTGCAAATCAATACAACAACTATTCTTCTGGATTCAGATGACTTCAGGATCTCAAAACCATTTGGCATGGACTTGTTATACTTTTACCCTTTGAGAGGCTCGCTGGGCCGAAAACCCGGAAGAGCCACCCAGGCAAAAGTTAGAGCAAGAGAAAAATACAAAAAAGAAAAAAAAAAGAAAAAAGAAGAAAAAAAAATACAAAAAAAAGATGAAAATGCAAAAAGAAAAGATGAAGAAAAGAAAAAAAAGAGATGAAAAGAATTGAAAAGAAAAGAAGAAAAACATAGCTCGCAAGGTTGAAAACCCGGACGGCCGACCTTGGCAAAAGTTAGAGCGTGGTGAGGGTTAATACATGAGTGTACCTTAACCGGAACTACGTAAGGCTTGATTCCCATGTCTGGGATACGTAGGCAACTTCATCCTGAAGTCCAGCCACAAACACTTCCAAATCAAGTGTGTCCATGTAATGGTTTTGATCATCCTTGCCTTCTCTGAATCCATTAGTTTGGTTGTGAAACCAGAACTACTTAAGGCTTGATTCCCATGTTTGGGATACGTAGGCAACTTCATCCTGAAGTCCAGCCACCAACGCTTTCAAAGTGACTGTGTCCATATATTTGGTTTTGACCATCTTCGTCTTCTCTGTATCCGAGAGTTCGGTCGTGATCGCCAATAATGAGAACTGTTCACAGTATGCTGCGGCGTTATCCAGACAAGGGGCAACTTTCCGTTGCCATGAGTCATCACTCAAACAAGGGGCAACTTTCCATTGCCATGAGTTGCTATTCAAACCAGGGGCAACTTTCTGTTGTCGTGCAGTGCCATCCAGACGAGGGGCAGTTTTCCATTGCCTCCGATCTGAGGTTGTGCATCTCGAGAGTAAGTTCTGCGCTCATTGAGCATTGGCCGTTTGCAAAAATAGTTTTTGAGAATTTTTACTGAGGTTGACTAATTTCTCGAAAATTATTTCATTTCCTAAAACTGGACCATTTTCTTGGACCCAAAAAAGGAAAATTTTCAGTGCTCATAGCCTGACTTACATGATTTTTCAAATCAAAAATCGAACAGGCATGTTAATCTGACTTTCATTTTGGTTAAAGTTGCTTTAGTAGAAAACCGAAAAGGGGTCAAAATGATGAACTATGGGCACAGTTGAGTCAGGTGTTCTGTCTTTCCTCCGTTTTCAACATACTTGCCAAGAAGGGCACTCTACCTGCCAGAAGAGGGCACAACTGAGGTTAACAACAAAAGGCTGAAAGCTCTCAACACCCTCCAAGCAACGAGGTATCAAACCAAGTGCGAAGCACGAACCGGAATGGATCAAGACACTCCACTCCCTCATCCAAGGCATTGACTAAACGCCACCAAACAAAAAATAGCCGTGAGCTAACAGTATTGGGCATGAACCCATGACCTTCAATTTATCCACCAACCATCCAGGGGAGGGATATAAAAATGAGAGATTAAAGAATAGAGAGATGTAAGTTGAGAGAAAAGTGAGCAAAAGGGGTTTTGAGTGAAAAAACCGCGCCTGAGGGCCGAGTGAAATGAGAATCACAAATTAGAAAGGGTGGGAAACAATACTCGGAGAAACTGGCTCCTCGTGATCTGAGGTCTCTCGTCTCGTTAACACATCTGTGTGTCGTGTCTTTTGCTTTGTTTGTCTCGATTCTTGTTTGGAGTTGTATCCGAGCGTGTCTCGTCATGTTTAGGTTGTTTACCCTTTTGTTTTCCGTTGTTGAGTCTTTTTCGCTGTGTTCAGTTGTAGGCTCAATACCCAGTTGAAAACTCTTTCCTCAAACCGTTTGTGCTCAGAGTGCCATGCCATTCTCCACATTTATGCAAAGCAAAAGAAGAAAGGGAAAATTTGGGGCATCTAAGTGTGCTTCAACTTCAGCCGATCCCACCTTTGTATTCCGTCTTTCTAGATTGGACTGTTTGTTCAGGATTTGCTGTATGCAGATTAATCCCCAGCAGAGTATGAGTCGAGTGTTCAGACTGAGCAGTGGGTTGTTTAAGTTGTTTTGCCGTTAGCTGGTTCATTACCTGGTTATTGCAATACAAGTGTTTGATTTTCAGACAGGAGATCAATCTCATTTACATTGAGGTGTAATATGATGCGATGCAATGCGAAGTATGAAAATGTGCCAGTGTAACACTTTTTCAGGCAAAAAGTTTGTTTCATTTCATCATCTCTTTCAAGTACATAGTTTTGGAGAAAACAAAAACCTGCCTGCGGCAGTACAAGATACTCTAGCTACCAAAAAAAAAAGAAGAAAAAGAAGAAAAGCAGCAAAAATCTAGATCAACGTCAAATGGTCTCAGGCCTAGAAGTTCGTCCTCATCCTCTTCCTGGACGAAGGTCCAGGAGCACCGTCATCAGCGCCATCATCTGAGCCCGAGTCAGTGCCATCTCCGGTCTTCTCCTCAGATGACTCCGCCTCTGCCTCGGCCTCTCACTCGTCGTCATCAGGAACTGGTGCCTGTGAGCTACTCCCAATATGAGTGCGCCCCGCCTTGGTGCGGGGGTATACTCTGCCGTCTTGGGTAGGAACGGAAGGTCCAGCTGGAGCACCTCCTGCAGTGGGAATCAGGAATGGAGGCTAAAAAGTACAAATTGCAGACGCATCAGTATGCTACGCAAAACAGAGTATCAGTACAGAATGCAATGTATGAGTACAGTGTATGAATGCTATGAGCAGTATGACGGTACAGAATGCAGTGACTGAGTGCAGTGTATGAATGCCGTGAGTAATGCTGTGAACAGTCTGTGGGCTACAGTGTATCAGATGTTGTGAGGGCCGTATATCAAGTGTCGTGTTGTGCATCAGATTATGTGAAACAATTTATGTATGGTTTGAGACCGTGGTCAGAAGAACATACCGGAATACTGTACATGGCCAGAAGATCGAGGCTCTGCTGGAGCATCCCCATCACCGAAGCAATCAACTCCAGGAACTGGCGAGTGTACTCGGAGGAAGCCTGCAAAAGTGTTAGAAGTATCAATATTCTACGGAATACCAAATGAATTGAAATGACTGTGCAAAATGCAAAAAGTGGTAGTACATACCGGAGACAAGCCATAGAACCCGACTAACTGGTGATCAACCGGAGGGGGAGCGATGGGGATCTGGTAAGTCGCCCCACCCCGCCCTCTGCATGTCATCGTCATGGGCAGTGCTGGCCAACTAGCCCCCCGTCCTCTCCGAGCTCCACTCCTACCACGGACCCGAGCCGCCTTCGGTGCTCCCACTCCCGCTCCCGCTCCTACTCCAGCTACCAGCACCGCAGGCCTCTCTCTCTCAGCTCAACGGCCACTACTCAAAGGCCGCATGATGTAGGTCCGGACGTACTCCGTGCAGTCGCCTATGCCTCTGAAGCGTATCGAGTCCCAGCCGATCGTGTAATCGGCCATCTGCTCGGGAGTGAACCTCTCGGTGTCCCTCATATGGTCAGGAGGGTGAACCGGGACTATCTGCTCTGACAAACCTAGGGTCTGGCGTAAGAAGCGCTCACCCAGGTACTAGGCCCGACAGACAGGGCCCTCTAATAGAAGCCTGAAGCGGGCAGTCTCCTCCGCACCGGTAAATCGCTCCCGAATCCCGGCTGGCAATGGAGCCCAAGGCTGCCAGGTGATCTGTAAGTGAAATGCAGTTTGTTATCTACTGTTATTGAAAATACAGTGCAAAGCGAAGCTGAAATAAACTCTAAAGTTGAACATACCTCTGCGGCGGTGATGGTGTCAAAGTAGCGGCGGAAGAATATGAACGTCTCCCAAGGTCTCCGCACACATCTCACATCGAAGCGTCAGGAGAAAGGAACGCTGAGAGGAGTCTCCTCGTCAAGCACTGGCGCAAGCCTCGGGAAGTAGGCATAGACCCACAACTGCAGAGCAAATATCAGTATGCTTATCAGATAAAGCAGAATGCAGAATAAAGCAGAAACGGCAGAACCGTGTGTTGTTCAGTGTATTGTGCAAAGTGTATAGTGTGTGCAGTTGTAACAAGCCCGCGAGGGACCTCGCTACAGTTCGGACTCGATTTTGTTGCGGTTCTAAATCTTGAACCAAAGAGTCCAAATCCGGCAAATCGTTTGAGAAAACAGATTTTTAAAAAGTAGTGCCAAACATGGACTACTTTGCCAGATAACAGAGTCGCCACCTAAATATTTTTGAAATGGGAAATTTAGGAAACCCTGACTCGGTGCCAAAGGCCACGTGTCCGTCATCACCAAAGTTGCCTCGGCTCGGGAACTTGGGTACGATTGGGGAAGGTCACATCGTGAGCACCCCCGCTCGCCCGGTCAAAGACCGGCCTCTACTAACCATGATATCTGTTTTTGAAAACATTGTATGCTCTTACTCCGGTTATTAGCCTAGGTTACTATGTGATGCTCGCAGCAAACAAGTATAGACTGGGCCGTCTGAATTGGAACAAAACATTTCATGTTTGTTTGTTTGAAAATGGTGTGATGGTGCTACCCGCAGGTAGGCTAAAATGCGGATTTGCCACCCTCAGGTGGGCTTAGAAAATAGTGATGTTGCCACTATCTAGTGGGCTTAAAACAAACAATCAATGCATTATTCCAATTCAGATAACCCAACCTTCACCCACAGGCATTCAGGCAGTTATATCACATAAGCATATACCCTCATGGTAAGCATACTATCATGGCAGTCACTCACACACATGCAAGGATGCTAAAGCATAAAACTCACCGAGTACTCCAAGCCAAAACAGAAACCGATTAGAAATCTATGTATGATCCTAAATACACAGAATTGCCTAATGCAACACATGCAAAATGCAACTATAGCAGGCTCGGCTATTCTAAATATGGCATGTGAAATGTTACAACTAACATGTATTCAATTTGGAATTGAAATACAAATGCAGTTTGTATGATGCGCCGAGCCCGGTGCATGCAAAATAGATGAATGATGCAAACATGCTGTCATACTGTATGCTAATTGAAATATGCCCTAATCTAACCATCGTAAGCAGGTAAATAAAAGGGAGAAAGAAATGGGGGTTGGAAGACATACATCACACTCACACACCCTTATTACAGCATTGCCCTCGCGCAGAGGGTCCGAATAAATATATAGTCCGAATAAAAGAATAATACAGATTTCTAATTAATTAACAAATTAAACTAAGAAAACTGTAAAACTGGCATGCAAGCCAGGGACTGCCTTGCTTCTGACGGATGATGCATGTTGGGCTGCCTGGCGCGGAAATCCACTGGGATGTCCCGATTAGCCTCTGTTCGCAATGTTTCTCGAAATACGTGCCAGACTCCGAAAAGTTGCTGATCCTTGATTTTGCTGCAACAGAGAGCAGGAAAAGGGCATAGCAATGTATTTTCACAAATATATGCATGCCTCGATCCTCGTGCCACCAATCACGCATACCGATGCACGATGGCCGAGGAATCGGATTGCATAACTCAATATAGGATGAATGCAGGTGAATGCTATAACAAAACCTAACTCCATCATGGGTAATCCGAAGTGTCGGTGACTTGGGAATTGAGACACACTCCGCCACTCGGAGTACGGAATGTACCTCGTTTCCCGTGCAATATGCATGATATGCATGAGATGCAACTAATATACAATCCTAGCATGCACGATGTTATGAAAATGAGATGCCTCGAAATGCGTGCCCACAGGCACGCAAACCGAGGTAATGATGAAAAGAGAAGTCGGATAAAACCGAAGTGCCTTGAAATGCGTACCCACAGGCACGCAAACCGAGGCGATGATGAAATGGAAAATCGGATAAAACCGAAGTGCCTTGAAATGCGCGCCCATAGGCACGCAAACCGAGGCGATGATGAAATGAGAAATCGGATAAAACCGAAGTGCCTTGAAATGCGCGCCCACAGGCACGCAAACCGAGGCGATGATGAAATGAGATGGAAATGCAAATTGGGCTTATACTCACATGAGTGGACCTCAGCCACACTCACATCAGATGCCGGTGAATGAAAACGGAGTGCCTCGAAGTGCGTGCCCACGGACACGCAAACTGAAGAATGCATAAAATGGCATACGGAATGCAATGACGGGCTTACGCCAACATGAGAGGGCCTCAGCCACACTCACATAGGCTGCCGAGAGATGAAAACGAAACGCCTCAAAATTCGTGCGCACGGGCACGCAAACCGAGGCAATGCACTAAGGCATGAAATGACATGGGAAACGATATGCAAGCATGCAAACCAAATTTCAGCAGCTAAATAAAGGGGAAAACAGCCCCGAAATGATACGAAATGACACCAAATGCATGAAATCATCCCGAAATGTGAATTTAAGCGCCCGAAATGGCCTACAGCTATACTAAACATGCAAAATTGGCACACGACAGCAAAAACAGTAGCAAGGCAGCCCCAAAAAAAGTATCTTCTCAGTACAAAACATGGCGAAATTGTGAGCATAGATATGGCAACAATAGCTTGCAAAAATACGGAAAAAGAGAGGATTTACAAAGCAAGTGATATCTACAATGCTCAAACCCAAAAAAATCAGTTCTACAAAATTAGAGAGGGACTAAAAATATGCATTTTTACAGAAGATGAGATCCCCAAATTCGGTGTGTAGATATACAATACATAGCATGCAAAATAAGGGTCAAAAGAGGTTTATAAAGAGAGGTATCATAAGCAATGACCAAAAAACTTAAGACCCTTAATAAAACTTGAAGAATAGACCAAAATAAGACACTTCACAAGCCTGATGAAGGCCAGAAACAGAAGCTAGAATGGCCTAAACAAACATGCAATTTTACGGTAAATTTGAAGAATTTCAAAGCAAGTACTAAAACCAATTACCAAATGGCTTAAGACCCTTCACAAAGCATGATGTATGGACCAAAATAAGACTCCTTCAAGGCCTGATGAAGGCCAAAAACAGAAGCCAAAATAGTCTAACAAAGCATGCAAGATAGGCATAGAACATGGATTCAAAGCAAGTGTATGATAGAGGAGGCAAACATGGTTGAGCCCTTCTTCAATATTGAAGAGGGGCTCAAAATGAGCACAATATCAGTAGGTTTCGTACTCCAAATCAGATCACAAATAGGCTAATTAACTCATGCAATTTTACGGTAAAATTGAAGAATTTCAAAGGAAGTGCATGCTAGAGCCACCAAACATGATGGAGTCCTTCTTCAATGTTGAAGAGGGGCTCAAAATAGGCCTACTAACAGTTTATATCAGGCTCGAAATCAGATCACTAAGAAGCCAAACAAAGCATGCAAATAATTGGCATCAAGGGTGATATTGAAAGAAGTGCATCATGGAGACACCAAATGGGGTTGAGCCCTTAATCAAACATGAATATAAGCTCAAAAAAGACCTAATCTCAGTGAAGGTCGGAGCTCAAAACAATAAGAAAATGGGCTTAAGAAATGGAGCAAGAAAATGCTACAAAAGAGGGAAATGGAGACTTACCCTTGTAGACCTTCTCTTTTCTACTTCTTGGCTTGAGAAATGTTGCTTCTAAGCCTCTAAGAACCTCTCCTTGCTGCTGGAAATGGAGTGGTGATGGTAGTGCTTGATGGTGATGAAGAAATGGCACCAAACTTGAAGAAAAAGACTTTGGAGCTATGGAAAATGGAGAGAAAATGGTGTATCTATCTCTCAAAAATGTCTAACAATTATCCAACCTCCTAAAATGATGAAGCAAAACCTCCCCTTTATAGAGCAAAAATGCACCAAAATATCTAAAAAGCAACAAAATATCTAAAAAGCAACAAAAATATCTAAAAAGCAACTCTCTAATCCTCCATACACTTGCTGAGACAATTGCTGGCCTCCCACCCTCCAGTGATCTTCCTGGTGCTAAAACAGAGGTACCTGCCAAAATTGAACAAAAACTAATGCAAAACGAAAGCTCGGGGACCAAAACCGCGCGGGGTCCCGAAAATGGGCTGCAGGCACCGAAAGTGGCGTTCGGCCACGAAGTGGGTATCAGAGGCCCCAGTGTCCCTCGTTATGCTAAAACAGAGGTACCTGCCAAAAATGAACGAACAACGATGCGAAATGAATGCTCGGGGCCTAAACCGCGAAGTTCGGGGTCCCGAAAATGGGCTGCAGGCACCGAAAGTGGTGTTTGGCTGCGAAGCGGGTCTCGGAGACCCCAGTGTCCCTCAGTATGATAAAACAGAGGTACTTGCCAAAAACCAGAGAAATCGGAGATGGTTGGGCAGTCCCGAACCGAGGCACACGGCCTGACGGCTCCGAAAACCGGGAACCGGGCTCCGAAATGGGCAAAATGGCCTACGGCCACGAAAAGTAGCTCACGGCCACTGAGAGATAGCCTACAGGACCACTCCCTCTCCTCAGGAAAGAAAACAGAGAAAACCGAGTCTGGTTCGCAAACCGAGACAAGGCACAGAAAAGAGTTCGGAAGTCTGGAGGCAGGGCGCTCAGCCGCAACTCTGAGACTTCTGAACGAGCACAAAATGCAACATCACCGAGCGCTCAATCGGTGACGTCTGAGTCTTAAGGTTGGTCAAAAATGGGGTGTCTACAGCAGTGTGCAGTCAGTGTAAAGCAGATTATATATGTACAGTGTGTGCAGTGTACAGTCAGTGTAAAGCAGAGTATATGTGTGCCGTGTGTGCAGTGTACATTCAGTGTGAAGCAGACCACAGTGTATACAGTGTACAGAGTATAGAAAATGGAAGGCAGAAATGTAAAACAGAGAAAGAGGTGTACCTCCCAAGCTCGCCAGTAGCCTCCGAGCAGCTGTCCGCTGCAACGGAAGGCTGAGCTCATGTATCCGTACAAAGTGGCCAAGGCAGCGCCACCCCAGTCGTAGTGCAAGATCCTGGTGACATCCACAAGAGCGCTGAGCAGACAGAGGGGCATGGTATTCGCCCGATCGGCAAAAATGGTAGTCCCCAGCAAGAACATGAAGAAGCCGCGGGCGTACTGCTCCACCTCCTTCTGAGCCATCGGTGCCTCCTCGGCCAAGGCCGGCTGAACCCTAAAGTGGCTCTCAAACCATGAATATCTAACGAATCTTGGGCGCGCAAGAGGTGGCATCTCGCCCAGCAAGTAAATCTGAGCGGCCTCCCACTCGTTCATGTCTGTGTCAAAGGGGATCGGATCACCCCCTACCCCGATGCCGGTGAGCATCGAGAAGTCATAGGGAGTCATCGTTATGTCTCCCGTGGCAGAGAAGTGGAAGGAATCGGTGGTGTCCCACCACCTCTCCACCAGAGCGGCAAGGAGAGGCCTGCTCGCAGTGAGGCAAGAGAGTCCTCTGCAGAAAGCGCCAAAACCGGCCTGGTCTACGATGTGGCGGACCGCATCTGGCAGCTCCATATACCAATCTCTGGCGGCAACGTTCCCATACCCCCGGAAGGCATGGGAATCTCCCTGTATTCGAAAGCAAACAGTTGCAAAGCAATATAAAATGTACAGCTTTGAAGAACATTCAGAATTGGTGACAATACAGCGTGTGTGCACGTTCTCAAGTTCAAACAAGCATCGGGTGCCAGTGTGCTTGCAGTAAACTACAACATGTGATGTGTCAGTGTGTTTGAGTAGGTCAATACAGATACAGCGTGTGTGCACGTTTTCAAATTCGAACAGATATCAGGTGCAAGTGTGTTCACAGTCAACTACAGCATACAGTGTATCGATGTATCCGGGCTAAGCAGTTAAAGAACAAAATTGACTATGGTAGTTAAGTGTTCTACATTGCGAAAATGAAACGAGGAAGAATATACCTCGGAAGCGCCATATGATAGATGTGACTTTGGCTCGCGCAGGAGAAGCTCTGGAGGCACCGTCCTGTCAAAACTCCGGAACTGGCGAAGTCCGTCAGGAGGAAGCACGTGAATCGCCGGCCGGTAGGTCGCCGGGTCGAACGGGCTGACGCTCAAGGGCAAGAGCTCGGCCTCGGGATCCATCTCATGCTCCGGGGGAGTCCCGCCCTATGGAAGATCATCTTTCATGCCAAGAGTAGTGTGAAAATGGCCGGAAGAGGGAAAATCGGGCTAGAATGCAAAAGGTCAACGGAAAGTCAACCCTGAGAGGGCGGAAAATGGCTGAAAAAGCCGGAATGTGGAAAAGGTACAGAGATCGAGAGAAACTCGCGGGAAACAAGCCCCGAGTGGCGGAAATCGAATAGGAGGCACCGAAACGAAGATTCGTTCAGTTCAAAACGTTCGAAACGCGAAGGTATTCGCGAATCGGACGACGAAATGGGCCCTAAAACCGAGGAAAACGGGGGAATGAAGGGAGGAAAATGATCTAGAGAGAGAGCGGGTGAGATTTCGAACAATTAGAAGTGAAGAAAATAGGGCTAGAAGCCCTATTTTAAAAGACCCGAGGCCAAAAGACTAAACTGCCCCGATTCAGGCACTTTTGGCCGGTCGGCCAAATATTTCGCCGATGGAACTTTTTGATGGCTGATGGACAGCCGGTGACCTCCTCCAATGGCCGGTGAGCCTCCTACACCTTTGTTTGGGTCAGATGTGTGGTTTGGGGCCTTCATTACTCAAGACAGTGCAAGAAAAGTGCATTTCCGAAGCTCGACCGGTCTCCGTTTTGACCTCAGACCATGTCTTTTGTGCGTGGCACTCGAATACGTGCACGGCGTATCCTTTTTGTATCCTTTTGTCTCCTGAGATATTCAAAAGTTGTCCCACGTGCATACGTTACAATGCTTTGTCGTAAACGCGCGTTGAGTCACACGTCATTCCACTCGCATTGTCATGCGCACGCCGACTTGCATTGTTATGCACCTATTGCGGTCTGGCGAGACCTTAAATACGCTCGGCTTGGCATTCGTCGTGCCCGAACGACTCGTGGCAAATTTTATCTTAAGTTGCATTGTCATGCATCTCGAGCGACGCGCATTGTCACGCATTCGAGTTAACATGCGTTGTCATGCATTTTAAGCGACGTGCGTGGTCGTGCATTCAAGATCATGTGCATTGTCGTGTACATCAAAAGACGTGCGGTGTCACGCATTCGCATCCACATGCATCATTTGCATTACCATGCATTTAAAAAAAAAAAAAAAAAAAAAACACACATGCATCATTTGCATTACCATGCATTTAAAAAAAAAAAAAAAAAACACATGCATCATTTGCATTACCATGCATTTCAAAAAAAAACAACAAACAAAAAAAAAAAAAAACGAAACACGCATCATCATGCGCTTTGCATGTCTTTCAAAAAACAAAAACAACAAAAACAAAAACATGCATTGTCATGCATTTTCCTATTCATTTGCATTGTCATGCATTTCAAAAAAAAAAAAACAAACAAAAAAATGCATTATCATGTATTATCATGCACTTCTCATGCATTTCAAAAAAAAATAAAAAAATCAATCAAAGCAAAACAAAAGCAAACATGCATCATTGTCATGCATTCATTGTATATAACATGCATATGTCATGCATTCACTGTAAATAGTGCATATGTCATGCATTCATTGTATATAGTGCATATGTCATATATTGCATCGTAAATAGTGCATTTGTCATGCATTCATTGTATATAACATACATATGTCATGCGTTCACTGTAAATAATGCATATGTCATGCATTCCCTTGTATATAGTGCATATGCCATGCATCTTACTATAAATATTGCATTTACGTCCATCCATTGCATATTGTATATATTGCATTGTAGTTTGCATGCATCCACTGCATCACATCTATCTATGGCTTGCGCCTTTCCATGTTGAGCTTGGTCTGGTATGTGCCCATACTTTTTGCGTTGAAGCACAGTTCTGCATGTGCACGCGCCTATTCCACTGCTGGTATTGTGGTTTGAGGGTTGCGGCACTTTTTCTGTGTTAGACATGGCTTGTATGTGTACATGCCTTTCCTAAGCAAGATTTGGTTTGGCCCGCGCGCCATATCCATTGTATATATTACATTATAGTGTAATTTGTTGCGTCCAGCATTTAGGATCATGTTCTTTCGTTAGCGGGTCATTTCCCCACTTTTGTCATCCCACCCAATTACTTGTTCTTGTGTCCGTCTACATTACTCATAGTTCTGCATGTGTACGCGCCTATTCCACTACTGATATTGTGGTTTGAGGGTTGCGGCACCTTTTCTATGGTGGACGGACTTTGCATCTCCATCATCTCTATGACATTTGTGTGGTTTTAAACTGCTTATGATTTGATCATGTTTCAAATGCATTGCATATCATTTGCATTGTTTCGAATACATTGCATATCATTTGCATTGTTTATACATAGTTTTGTATATATTGCATTAGCATTTTGCATTCATTTCGCATTGTCATGCATGTTGCTAACAATATTGCACCTATTGAGTTCTCTTTCTCTTTCAGGCACGATATTGTATGTATGGTTCATTTGAGGCTGGTGCAACCAGACGAACCGGGCAGGTATTGTATTCTCCGAGTGAGACGTATCAAGAATTACATAATTCTCTTACATCCTTTCTGCATTGTAATGTAGTTAGATTTGTTTTGATTGCTTAAAATTGTCGCATGTTATGCTTCGTTACAGCTTTCTTTGCATGATCATAAGTTATGTTCGGCTTCTTGCATTGTCAGTTGCATTTTGCCCCTGCCTTCGGGCGCATTTCTTTGCTTGTCTTGCATGCTTTGTCTAAGTCTTCAGCCTTGTCAAAAATGGGTCGTCTCTGGGCTTTGACATTTACTCCTGTCATTCTTATGACTTTCAAGTTCTGTCAAAGAGGGGCAACTGTAGACACCCCATTTTTGACCGTCCTCAAGACTTGGACGTCACCATTTGAACACTCGGTGATCATCCACGTTTGTGTTCGTCTTGAGTTCCCGGAGGTCTCGGCCACGCACCTTGCCTCAGGATCTCTCGATTCGACTGTTTTGTGTTTGGTTTTGCACCAAACACTTGTGTTTTGCCTTGGAGGGGCAGGGAATGGCTTGTGGGCTATCCCCACACATTACCGGCCATGGCTTGAGGCCATCGGCCAGTGATTTGTTGCCATCGGCCAGATGTTTGGCCGGTCGGCACTCTAGATGGTCGGTCGGCCATTTATTTTGTCAAAATAGCATTTTTGGCTGGCCGACCACTGTGTATCTACTTTTGCAGATATTTTTTATGCCAGCTGTGCTAGCTGGCATACACTTTGCTCCCCTCCATACACGTGTATGGAGGGATTTCACTCTTGCTTAGCTTGTTTTGGAAGCTTTGCAAGAGTGAATCTCTATAAGAGGGAGCCTCTTCTCCCTCCATTAGGGTGACAACATTTTTCCAGAGTGAATCTCTATGTGTTGCATACTTCAATCGCTTTGCATTTGGCACGCATTCTCTTGGCTAAGTTGCCTAACATGTTGTCCATGTTGCACCTTGCATGCTTGCATGGTTAAGTTGCACATTGCATGCTTGATTAGCTCGCATAGTTGTTCCATGTCTTGCATACTTATTTGCTTAGGTTGTGTGCCTATTGCATGCTTACTTGTCTGCATCTCATGTTGCACACTTAGCTCACATGTCTAGGTTGCATATCATTGCATACATCTTTCACCTCTTGATCAAGCCATGATAGAGGTTGAAAGCCCCTTGGTATGTTTCTATGCATTGCATTTCATTTGAAATCAAAATGCACAACTTGGTTCCTTGGGCCATCACGCATTGAAATGCGCGATTGGTGGTCCGAGAATCAAGGAACATACCCCATTGAGTCACAAACATGATAAGGGATGTGTTGGTGCACACATTTGCTTGAAATACATTGCCATGCCTTGTTTTGCCCTCTGCTGCTGTCAAAACAGGTTCTGCAGGAAGACTTGGCCGGTCGACTACATGGAGTGCCAACCGACCAATTATTGATGGCCGAGAGCTCAACAAATGGTCGATGACCATTTGGACATGGTCGGTGGGGTTTCCACTTGGTCGGTGGTGATCCACAGTGTCCATAGAGCATACCTTGGGAGTTGTTCAAATTTCAGAGGAGCAGAGCAGGGGAAACAGAGGCAAACTTGTGCATGGTGGTGGGTTTTCGAGCGGAACCGAGCGCGCATGCATTGGGCCCTCTTCCCGAGGCTGCTTTTATTGCTTAATTAGCTTAGTTAATTTGCTTAACTAGTTAATTGTCTGTAATATTTAATTAGCTTGATAGTTAGTTAAATTGTATTATTTTTTCGGTCCCTCCGAGCAAGGGCAAATTTGTAATAAGTGTGGGTGCGTATGTGCATGTCTTCCAACCCCCATTTCTTTCTCCCTTTTACTTACCTACGTTGATGGTTAGTATTAGGGCATATTTAAATTAGCATACCTTATGTTATGCATGCGTGCATTCATACATTTGTCTTGCATGCACCAAGCTCGGCGCATCATGCTAACTGCATTGTATTTCAATTCCAAATTGAATACGTGTTATCTGTTGTACTTCATATGCCATGTTTAGGATAGCTGAGCCTGTCTAGATTGCATCTTTGCATGTGTTGCATTAGCCATTTTAAAACATGAACTAGGATCATGCATATGATTACTAACTAGTTTCTGTTTTGACTTGGAGTACTCGGTAAGCATTTATGTTTTAGCATCCTTGCATGAGTGTGAGTGTTGCCATGATAGAATGCTTACCATGAGGCTATTTGCTTACGTGTTATAACTGCCTGAATGCCTGTGGGTGAAGGTTGGGTTACTTAAATTGGAACAATGCATTGAATGCAAGTTTTAAGCCCACTTGAGAGTGGCGAAATTATATTTTCTAAGCCCACTTGAGGGTGGCAAAATTCACGTCTTAGCCTACTTGCGGGTAGCACCATCAAACCATCTTCAAAAAAAAACAAACATGACATGTTTCTTTCCAATTTAGGCGACTTAGTCTATACTTGTTTACTGTGCACGTCACGTAGTGAATCTAGGCTAATAACCAGAATAAGAACGCATAATGTTTTCAAAACTAGATATCATGGTTAGTAGAGGCCGATCTTCGGATCGGGCGAGAGGGGTTACTCATAGCTGACCTTCCCCAATCGTACCCAAGTTCCCGAGCCGAGGCAACTTTGGTGATGATGGACATGTGGCCTTAGGCAACGAGTCAGGGTTTCCTAAATTCCCCCAAAATAAAATATTTAGGTGGCGACTCTATATCTGGCAAAGCAGTCCATATTTGGCACTTCTTTTCTAAAAATCTGTTTTTCTCAAAATGATTTGTCGGATTTGGACTCTTTGGTTCAGATTAAGAACCGTGACAATTTGAGTCCGAACTGTAGTGAGCCCAATGTGAACAGAATGGGGGGGTCCGACCCCGGGACGTTCGGGGACGTCTACACGTAGCTTACCCACACTTATAGTGATGGAGGAGAGTCGGTGATGACGAGTTTTCTGTGCTTGGTAGAAATCCCTAAACAGGATATTAGTGAGGTAGATGTAGTACGTGAGTTTGAGAATGTATTTTAGGAGATACCTGGACCTCTGCCTCGATGTATAATAGAATTTCGCATTGACTTAATGTTAGGAACTGCACTAATTTCTGAGGCGGCATTCAAAATGGCGCCTAAAGAGCTTGTGGAGATGAAGAAGCAGCTACAAGAGATGCTTCAGAAGGGTTCATACATTTAAGTAACTTCCTGTGGAGAGAACCCGTGATCTTTGTCTCCAAGAAAGATGGCACTCTCCGCATGTGCATAGATTATAGAGAGCTGAACAAGGTACTATCAAGAATAAATATCCGCTATCCAGAATTGATGACTTGTTTGATCAGTTAAAGGGGGCAACCGTGTTCTCTCAGTTTAATCTCAAAATGGGTTACCATCAGATGGGTGTGTTAGAGAAAAGTATACCGCTTACTACTTTTCGAATTCAGTATGGGTTGTACGAATTTCCTATAATGCCTTTTGGCTTGACAAATGCTTCTGCCTATTTCATGGACTTGATGAACAGAATTTTTCAACCGTATCTAGATAAGTTTGTGATTATCTTCATAGATGATATATTGGTGTATTCCAAGCATGAGGAAGAGCACATAGCACACTTGAAAGTCGTGTTGCGGACTTTAAGGGAGCAACATTTATACACTAAGTTCAGTAAGTGGCACTTTTAGGAGAAAGAAGATCGGTTTTTAGGACATGTTGTGTCCAATCAAAGGATAGCAGTAGATCCTGAGAAAGTTATTGCAATCAAAGAATAGAAGCAGCCCACGAACCCATCAGAGGTGAGGAGTTTTTTACGACTAGCCGGTTATTACAGGAGATTTATAGAGAAGTTTTCCACTATTGCAGCACCCATGACCAAGTTGACCCACAAGAATGTGAAGTTCTTATGGTCAGATGATTGTGAGAGAGCTTTTCAGGAGTTAAAGCAGCATTTGACTACAGCTCCGATGTTAACTATACCAGTACAAGGGGAAAAGTTAGTAGTGTTTACTGATGCGAGTGGAATTGGTTGGGATGTGTGTTGATACAGCATCAGAAGGTTGTATCTTATGCCTCACAACAATTAAAACCTCATGAGAGACGATACCCTACTTATGACTTAGAGCTGGCAGCAGTTGTTTTGCGTTGAAAGTATGGCTACACTACTTGTTTGGGGAGCACTTTGAGTTATATACAGATCAAAAGAGCCTCAAATATCTTTTTCTCAAAAGAGTTAAACATAAGGCAACAGAGGTGGGTTGAATTCATCAACAGTTATGATTTCGAGATCTTTTACCACTCAGGAAAAAGAAATGTGGTCATAGATGCACTTAGTCAACAACATGGGATTATTGCTTTTTTGATGATTCAGGAATGTAAGTCCTTAGAGTTAGTTTCAATGCATGATGTTCAACCAATAGAGAGTGACAAGAGGGCATATATTGGTAATTTGACCGCGCAACTGACGTTACTAGATAAAGTTTATTAGATGCAGTATTTAGATGGATTCCTCGTTAGCAAGCTCGATGACCTTGTAGTGGATTTGATCGATGATTGTCCTACTGATTGGTCTGTGGACTTAGATAGGGGATTGTGATTTAAGAATAGGTTGTGTGTACCTAACATTCTTGAGTTGAAGAAAGAGATTATGGATGATGCCCATAAGTCTCGATATACCATTCACCCTTGTGGGACTAAGATGTATCATGACCTGAAGAGGACGTTTTGGTGGGAAGGTATAGAGAAGGACGTAGGAGAGTATGTTTCTCAATGTTATGTGTGTCAACAGAATAAGGCAAAACACCAACGACCATTTGGACTTTTGCAACCTCTCGAGATCCCTACTTGGAAATTGGAGTATATCTTTTTGGACTTCATGGATGGATTGTCGCGGTCTAAGCGAGACAATGAATCTATTTAGGTGATAGTGGATCAACTCACCAAGTCTGCTCATTTTATTCGTATCAATGTTCACCGAATTACGGATAAACTAGCTAGGCTGTATATTCGGGAGGTGGTGCGACTTCATGGTGCACCCATTTCTATAGTTTCGAATCATGATCCGCTGTTTGTGGTAGAGTTTTGGGAGAGTTTTCAGCATACTTTAGGTGCTAGGTTAGACCTGAGCATGCCATGTCATCCTTAGACGAATGAGCAAACTGAATGAGTAAATTAGATATTTGAGGATATATTGAGAGCTTGTGTCCTCAATCTTGGTGATAGTTAGGAAGAACACTTGCCATTGGTGGAGTTTGCTTATAATAATAGCTATCACTCAAGTATCGGGATGACACTTTTTGAGGCTTTGTATGGGAGGCTATGTCAATCACCTGCTTGTTGGATGGAGGTAGGAGATATGCCATTGTTAGGGTCAGAGTTGGTGAGAGAGACCACAGAGAATGTGAACATTTTTCGGGAACGTATTAAGACTGCACAGAGTCGTCAGAAGAGTTACGCTGATAGAAAACATAAGGCGGTTGAGTTGAATGTTGGAGATTTTGTGTTTTTGAAGGTCTCGTCGATAAAGGATATCATGCGGTTCAGAAAGAAGGAAAAGTTGGCACCTAGATTTATGGGACCATACGAGATCACTAAGAAGATTGGTAATGTGGCTTACAAATTAACTCTACCACCTGGTTTAGCTATGATTCACAATGTGTTCCATGTATCTTTATTGCGCAAGTGTGTGCAAGGTCCTTCCCAAAGAGTATCACCAAAAGTGTTGGAGATTAGTAACGATCTAACGTATGTGGTGCGACCGATTACTATTCTAGACCGGGATGTAAAGCAGTTGCGGCACAAGAAAGTGAAATTGGTGAAAGTGTAATGGAGCGAAAATAAGAATGATATTACTTGGAAATTGGAAGAGAAAGTTTAGCGTATGCACCCGGTGTTTTTTGCTCAGTACTCTCTCTTCTATCAAATCTCGGGACGAGATTTTTTTGAGGTGCGTATATTGTAGCGACCCTAATTTTTCTTAAGTCATTATTTGTTGTTATTATTATTACTTTATTTTAATTTTGGACTTTATTAATTGCGTGGCTACATGAGAATTTAATGTGGTATTTAATTAATTTAATGTGTTATTTATTATATATAATTAATCTGAATATTTATATATATTTATACTTTTTTATATGTATATAAAAAGTGTTATATGTATTAATCTTATATAGCATATTATATATGTTATATTTATATAATAATATAATATAATAGTTATTAGGTTTTACTCATAGCAGCTGCCATTAGGGGGAAAAAAAAAAAAAAAAGAAAGAAGAAGATTGTATTCGGCGAGAGAGAGAGAAACGGCGGGAAAAAAAAAGAAGAGAGGAGAGGTAGAGAGAAAAAGAAAGGGTTAGGGTTTTATTTTGGTTGCTTCATCAATTTTTCAAGTGATTCTTTGATCTTTAAAAAAATATTGTGAATGCAAAATCCACTTTCTTTGATTTATGTTATTTTGTTGTTATTATTTGTTTATTTTTATTTATTTGATGTTGGTTTGATATTGTATTGGCATGAAGATGATGGATTGATTTCAATTATTTTGGTTAGTTGTGTATTCAAGATTTAGGGTTTTTATATATATTTATCTTATGGATGCAATCACACTCATGGATATATGAAATTAAAATAAATTAGGAGCCCATAGATAAATTCCGAATACTCCACCATGATTCCATGGATTGTTGTTTTATTTAAGTACTGGTGAGAAAAAGTGTATAAAAAAAATGAGAATTATGAGACTTATTTAACTGCCTTAGGTTCGGTATTGTTATGTTTGTTCTTATGAGTAGATGAGGAGTTGTGTATATGTATATTGTTGCCTCATTCTCAAGAGTAAACGAGTGCTTTGATTTACGTGCGTACGTATATACTAACTGTCCGGGGAGTGTGGGTCAAACTCAGGACGATATTCCCGTACAAGTTTGGTTTCAGAGCGGTGTTAGGTATACATGTGGCACATGAGATATATGTGTAGGCCGAAAGTGAAAGATTGAAGTGGTGGAGTTAAGGTACAAAGAATTAAATATAAACTTATTGATATAGTTTGAACTATATTAATTTGTACATTTTGGAAAATAGTAAACGACCTTGATAAATTACGAAATTTGGATAGAGGCACGTATACGTAATTGTAGACAACTTTTGTATTTTAACGTGTTACTAAATAGATCAATTAGAACTTGTAATCAGATGATCTTGGTTACAATAGTTTTTATTCATTTTAGCAATATAAATTTTAGATACTGTCTTAACCTACAAAACGAGCTCATTTTTATTGACTTCATGTAAATTGAAGTAAAACATTATTCTGAATACTTTTCGTGTTTTAAACTTTTCCGAAACAAATCATCTTAGGGCAGTTTCTTTTCGCTTTCAGTTTCAGATTTTTCGATCGAATTCCATATAGGTTCTTCTATCAAGTTTTTCTCTCAACTTGTTCAGGTTCTACTAAATTCTTCTACGCTACCTTTTAGAAAATTTGATTCTATACAACTTTTGTTCTTTAAGTTTTGGTCAATTCGAATGATTTAAATATGGACAGTGCGTTTTTACTTCTTCAGCAATTTACTTATGATTAAATTGTACTGACTTTATTTTTTTTTTCCAGAATGACAGCTCTTACTAACTTTTTTTTATGCAAGACTGACCCACCATATTTATTTTTATTTCCATTATTTTTTTTATTCCTTGTATTTTTTTTTAGCATTGAAATTTACTTAAACCTTATGGAGATGAAGACATTTAGATTTTTGTTTCACCTCTAGGATTTGGATAATGGAATATTAATTGAGATTTAGTCCTAATTTAATATTTAATTGTCCAAATTTTGGGGCGTGACATTATCCCTCTGTTGTTGGTCCCTCACCAACAGATGGTTTGGCGCTGTCATATGATTGTGGGTGCGGCTTAGTGCTAACCTAGTTGGGATTGGGCTGTTACGCTATGATGGCCTCTGCACCTTCTTCCTTTATTGATGTTTTCTTCCTTTCTTGTAAGGTTTTCTTCATCAATAAAGTCTCTTTTTGTTGATCCAAAAAAAAAAAAAAAAAAGGTGAAATACACTAGTACAGCAAACATAGGAAGAAAAATTTAATCAATGAATTGAACTACATGACTTTGAGGAAGAATTCAAATTACAAGTATAAACAAGCAGAACACAAACCATCAAAAGTTCAATACTTAATCATCATCAACAATAATCATAATTTCTTGAACATAACAAGTTTTAGATTGATGAAAGTAATATATTGCTTAAGAAAAGTGAAAAAAAAAAAAAAAAGTGTTTAGGCAAATGAATGTACACCAATGAAGCAAAAATTTAACTTGTAATAGAACCTGTAACAATATTTCAATTAGCAAAAATCTAAACAAGCCACGAGTTCCACAAAATGAAAAACAAAAGGAGAGTATTTCAATATTGCAAGAACATTTTTAGAGGCCAACAGGACAATTAGAACCAACATCAATAATATACTGCAGAATTTTAAAAGAATGAGAGGCAAACTGGACAATTAGGACCAACTTCAATAATAAACTGAACAATTTTAAAAAAATGAATAAGGAAAAGCTTATGATATCTAATTTTTCTGCAATCAAAACAATTGCTGGTAGAAAACATCAAGATATATATAGTCATGAAGAAAATTTGAATAGCAATTTGATAGAACAAGAATACAATCCACAAAGCTGCACAAATTAGAATTTACATATGCTGCGCTCATTTAAAAAATATAATACCAAGGAAAAATTTACAATCCCTCCATGAATTTAACAATTAAGCTTGTAACAGTGTTTAGAAACCACTCACAACCCTTTTTTATTATTGGGAGAGGCTGCTTGCAATCAATCATATGTCACAAAAGGGAACTTATAGTGTACCAGAACATCTTTTCTTCTACCTGCAACAGAAATCTTCAGTAACGACTGGTGACATATTGCATGCCATGTTGATGTATATAACACTATAATTTTGAAAACCCCTAATTTTTAAAACTCAGTCTGTCATTTAACACTAGACTTTATTAATAAATTCTCGAATACATGCATTAAACTGTAAACCAGAGGTGTATTGGGTATTGGTTAAACCAGAGTGTTTTGCACTTCTGAGAATGAAACAAGAGACCTCAAGAATTACCCATAGTAGAGAAATCATATTCAAGTAAATATTTGATGTAACACTAATTGAACCCCTTAACTACTGGGCCACATGTGCAAATTCTCCACTTTGTTTCCTAAATTAAGATCATATTGATTTCATTCTCATTTTTATTGTGGTAAATACCATTTCCTTAGAATTACTTTCTTGACATTGATGAGTTGGGTCTTATTCCAGCTTAGCCTATGGCTTAGACTGTGCTGGAAGAGTCCTTACCATAGCAAATTTAACAAAAAAGGGGGGAGATTCAGTTTTTGTCTTATAAACCTCCTAAGTTCCACTAACTAGTTCTCATTTTTCACAATTCGCTTCTACATAATTAAACCTATTTCTCTTAACTTTCATAGAGAGAACACTTTGGAAACATAATTAAATGGTAGGAAAAGAGAGATGATGCCAATAACTATGGAAAATAGAGTAGAAAAAAATACATACAAAAGATAAAATAAAATAGGATTACTATCAAACATTGTAATTTCAAAAGACAATGATTAGACATACAATACACAAGTAAATTGAGTGTGTGTACTTGTTTAGTTAAACTTAGTGTACTAATTTGGTTTAATTGAGTGGAATGAAACCTTAGTTACACATGGAGACAATTAAAAATTTGATGAGCTGCCAAGCTTCTCTCTCATTTCTTTTACTTTAACTTGTAAATAGGAATTTTGGAAATTTCCTAACTCTCATATCTTTGTTGTTCTTCAAATTACCTCTCTTGTGAGTTGATTAAAATGATAAATTTGTGAAATGTATATTTCTAGAGAGGAAACCACTAATTTTCCAAAAAACCCTAGGAGATGAGATTATTGTACTTTATGAATGATTTGAGAAGTGATTTTTAACAAAAATACGAAGAGGGAAAATTTTAAAGTGTTTGGAAATAATTTTTTGTAACCCGAAATCTTTTGTGCTACTACTTTCTTGTGATGTTTTTTGTCCGCTGTTTTTCTGGGAAGTACATAATATAAAGAATGATTAACAGGGCTAAGCATTGTGAGAAATATGGCCTCTTGGCTCTTGCAGCTTCACAAAGCAAGTTGTGACTTAGCATTTGGAGTGCCACAGATCGTTTGGCGGTCATGCTACTTTTCTTTGATTTCTCTCTTGAAGTTGTGTAGTTTCAAGAACAAAATCATGCTAGAGCATTTTTTAACAAATCTGTGTGTAAAGAAATTCCTACTTTGATCTTCTGTTATTTTGATACTTAAGTGACAATTGTTATGACATGGAGTTTGTAATATGCACATAATAAAAGGGCATTACTCAATGTTGGTCCCAATTAGTCAAGGGTATTGCTAGGGGTACTTCTAATGGGTTTTTTTTTTTTTTTTTTTTTTTCCTTCTCAAAATTGGATACAGTCCTATTTTTGCATTAATGTGCAAATTTAGGCTCGTGAAAATAAATTAGTGTTAAAGGTAGAGAAACCCTAGTTCTACTAGGAAATAACTATAAGAATCCAATCCTAAGTGTAAGAACTCCAATAGAATTGACATTGGGAAAAATGCCTTCTAGCTTTTTAAGTTGTTTGTGACTCATTTGAATATTTCTACATGTTTCCTGTCATGAAAATTAATAATTGTTTCTGAAAAACTTTGATTATAGTTGCCACCATCAATGAAGCATTCTCTAGTTAGATTAATTCCATATTTTGTTTATTTTATTTTATTTTTTTGAACTGGGCAGTAAGGCTTTGTGTGATTGCTAGTTTTGGATATGGAATTAGATCCACAGATTTTTACAAAATTAAATAGAAATGTAAGCAAAAATATTATTATTAACAACGCTTTCTTCATTTCTTTATTGTAGGTAGCTAAAGGTGTAGTCATGCGTATTTATGGACTTGAGTTTGCCGGTGCATTAATTCTAAGTTGTACTTATACATAGAGTTTTTGATATATTTCGCATCGAACAAATATGACACGCACTTGGATATTAATATTTTTGAAATCTTTGATGGTTTTGGTAAATATCTTTTTGATGTAAATTCGTTGTAAAGTAAACAAATGTATGGTTATTTTTGGACTTGTAATGTGTTCATGTTGACAGGTGGTAGTAATCAGATAGATTAACTACTATTTTCACTTTACAGTTGATGATTTTTTGTTTTTAGATTGGATTGTTGATTGATTGGTATGTTGAAATTGATTGGATGGATATGAATTATGTATTAATTGCAAACGTATTATAGGTATTAAAAAAGTTAGCATTAGATTTAGGAAATTAATTTTTTAAATTGAAAACTCTTTTGCGACTAATAAAATTTTAGTCACAGTAGGTCTTTGAGAAGGTTTCAAGAATAACTATTGGTGACCATGGACATGGTCGCTAAAGCATAGACTTTCCACGACTAGTGTTTTTGTCGCAAATGATCACCCAATTAGCAACCAAATATGTGGTCGCAAATGATCAACCTTTTAGCGACCAAGTATGTGGTTTCAAATGATAACATTTAGCGACCAAAATAGGTGGTCGCAAATGTTAACTTTCAACGACTAATTTTTTGTCGCAAAATGATTAACTTTCAACAAATTAAAATCCTTTTCGCGACCAAGATATGTGATCGCAAATTATAACTTTCAGTGACCAACTTCTGTTCTGGTCACCAAAAACCTTCTCTAACGGGCTTTTGGCGACTAAATGGCGACCAACTTTTCTAGTCGCGAAAAACTATTAACGACCATATATCAACTTTCTGCGACCAAAAAGTTGGTCGTTAAAAGTGTGTTTTCTTATAGTGTGCCATGCATTTGTTGTACAAATTGTATAGATTAAATAAAATAAATCGATTCATAATTAATTAAATTTATATTACAGAACAAGAAATCATAAATCTAATTTATGCTAGAGATTACATTTTGATAAACAGAAATATTTAACAAAATCAAACACTGAAATAAAATAGTACAGGAAGTAAACCGAAACCTGTGTAATATTACAATTTCCTTAAAACAGATTCGCCGCCTCACAGTGGATGCTAGAGGTATGTCAGCGTCTGTCTCCCAAAATATGACAATACAGACCCGCTAATGCAGAAACACTTTTTGTTTAACTCCAGCGAACCGACAATGGCAGCACTCTCTCACACAGGAAAGGAAATATAAGAGCAGACTGATTGTGTAGTATAGAAGCCAAAAATTCTATGTTGAAAGAGAGGAGGAGCCTCTCAGCCATGAAGTGACTGGCAACAAATGTAGCCCATTACTCTTGTAGAACTGATGGAGAATAATGTGTGAGTTACACACTCTATATATACATACATGTATATCTGCAGCCACTAAATAAACTTGGCCTAAAAAGATTAGGTTGGTGGACCACCAATTTGGCCCAGCCCAAGTCCCAAGATCCACGGACTAGGCTCGAGTAGGCGGGCGGTGCGCGTGCTTTGATTTTTGCATAACCAACTTGGATCATAGTTTTGGCCCAAGGAACTTAGACCATAGTTTTGGCCCAAACCCATCCTTGAAGTATCCATAACTCTTTTACTTCGAAAAATTTGGATGCCCCAAAGGGCTCATGCCTTTATCAAAATCATGAGATATAAATACCCATCAAAACTTTCTTCTACAACCAATGTGAGATTAGTAGTTATATACAATTCTCAATACCTCATTTATGAGGCCAACTTTATGAGACAATTTCTCATTCAATCTTTAATCGTTTTTTGTCATTCTTTTTGTGATGTAAAGATCTTATTATAAAGAATCTAAACTTATTTAATCCTACCCCAATCGGTAGTTGAAACCTATTTTAATTTCACATTAAAATCACCATAAAACTATTTTTTCCAACGACATTTTGACAATATTAAATTCTTCATATTTTAACATGTTAATTACAATACTCAAAATGTTACAATTTGTCAATCTTGTTCTAATGATTCAAATATCATTTTTTTTTCCTTTTTAAAATTTTCTCACACAACATTATTGGCGCCCAATTTAATTAACTGATAGAGGAAATGCACATGCCAATTAGAATACGCTCAACATATAGAATAGCATGAGTTATAGAAGACACGCGGAGGACTCTGAGAAGGACAACCCAACATATAATGTAAAGGCAAGCTAATTGTTAAGATGAGAGCAATTAAAAGCTAGTTAAGCTAATGGCACATTATTGTTGCCCAATTTAATCAACCAATAGAGGCAATGCAGATGACAATTAGAATACCCTCAATATATATAACATATGAGTTATAGAAGACAGGACTCGTGGCAGGTTATGAGAAATTATTTTAATTTGCTCGATTTAATGAATTATGTTCTATTGGTCTAATAAATAACGACCGTTAGGTTTGATGGACAGAAAATTGTCACGTGCTCAAATGATGTGTCAATTTGATCCTTATAGTTTATATGATGTGTCAATTTGGTTCATTTTGTTTTAATTTACTTGATTTTGACAAGGACCAAATTAATACATTGAGCAAACTATATGGATCAAATTGACACATCGTTCGAGTTTCGTCCACCAAACCTAGCAACCTTTATTTGTTAGACCAATACGACATAATCTGTTAAATTAAGGGTCTGAATCGAACAAATTAAAACAATAAAAATCAAATTGACATATCGTTTAAATTACAGGATCATTTACATAATTTATCTAAAGAACTTCAAATATATTTGATGGATAATTTTGTCTTGAAGTAATTATGTAAGGATCATGCTCTAATTACTAGATTGTCCTTTCGAAGCAAAATAAACCAACAAATACTAAAAATAAATGTTATTCGCAAATCCGTTATAATAATATCAATAATATTAATTACTAAAAAAAAGGCAGAGACAACAGTTTTATCAAATTTTAACAATGATGGTGATGTAACAGACCATTAAAGATGCGCATAAGAAACTCATCTCATTTTGACCTAAAAAATATGGAAGAGAGAGAGAGTGGGGTAGTTAGAATTGAAGGGCAAGTCTTATGCTCTGTGGGATGTAGTGATACTAGTCAGTGTGTTTAGTTTAAGTTTTTTGAATAATATTTTTGAAAATTGAGTTTTTTAATTTTTGTGTTTTTTTGTTTTTAGTGAATATTTTTAAAATTTTAAATATTTTTTTTACTTTTTTAGATGCACCTTACTTAGATATATCTAAAAAATAAAAAATTTGTGAAAAAATATTTTAAAAAATTAATAAATTCATAAAAATACAAAAAATATACTGAATTCTTGTATTTTTTTTTTTTGTATTTTTGGTATTTAGTGAATTTTTAAAAGATTTTTTTTACAATTTTTTTACTTTTTAGGTATATTTATGTTAGGTGTGTCTAAAAAGTAAAAAATTTGCTTAAGATATTAAAAAAATTCAATAAAAACAAAAAAACACGAAAAATAAGAAAATAGAATTTTCTGAAAACTGTTTTTGAAAAAATGGAACCAAGCAAGCTGTAGTTTCCTAATCCAAATTGCTATATACACGTTATTTAGTGGAAAAATAAAGTGGCGTGTTATATTTTGGTTGCGAAAATCTGTAGGGTTTCACCAAAGGAGATGACAACCGGTCCTTTTTTTGTCTCTTGAAGAGTCCTTTCAAACCTTTTAATCTTTTTCAATGAAAGTTTTCACTATGATTTTGTTTTTCTAATAAAATATCTTTCAAGAGGTAAGGAGTATCAAATTACAATTCCTTTGGGTATTAGGGACACACATTTTTACTATAAAAACATAATTTCTTCAATACAATGTTGTAATAAAAAAAATTCAAAATAGTTTAGAAAATGCTACTATATATATATATATATATTTTGGGCGGGAGAGAGGGAGAGAGGGATTGTTTTGGGCGGGAATGCAAAAATGTCACAAAGCATCTCAGCCTTTAATGAATAAAAACAAATCATCTCAGCAGTCCAAATTAAATGTATCTCTCAGACATTTGTATACATTTTCAAAAACCATCTTCCCTTATTATATAGATATATATATTTTATTCTTCATAATATAAAATTATTTTCAAAGATGATACAAAAATAGTACCTTACATATAGTTCCTTAAAACAAACAAGAGAAAAATGTTGAGTTCTCAAAATAATGTATTCTTTTCCAAGAGTTTGTTCATGAAAGTATATAGATAACGAATTACATTATTTCAATAGGATGCAAAAGATTTAATCATCATAAATTGCTTTATTAAATTTCTTTCAAAAAATACATACAGGATAAAGAAGTTAAAGAACTTTTTGAAAATTTGAAGGAAAAAATTTATGGTTACGCATGTGAGTTTCAAGTTGGAAGTTTACAAATACAAAAACATTTTTATCTTTTAACAATACCTGAAAATGAACAATACTACACATCAAAGGAACTTGGGGTGGGCGCTGTGACATCACCTACGTTGTCACACCCAGTGAGATTTATTCCAATCATATTTTGATGATCCGAGTTGCTCATATTGTAGAATTTATCTTTCATATAAAAAAATGAAATTAATTGAATAAGTATAACCCATTAAGCCGAATAATAACTTTAAGAAATTATCAAAGTTATGGTAATTGTTTATTTTTTTTCTAAACATAAGCGTAGTCTTATTGTGAGTTATAAATGTTTAATTAAGTTGATTTTTTTCATGAAAAATCTACTTAACGAACTCTATATTATAAACGGTTCAGATTATTAAAATGAATTTGGAACACGCTCTCACAAGCTTACAAGATGGTGTTGTGCCTTATAGACACAGTACCAACCTCAGGCCCCACGTCAAAGATATAAGAACATACATAGTCAGGCCATAAATCTAATTTTAAAACTTTTGAGACAATTAGCCAAGGCTATATTCTTTTAAAGGTATAAGGGAAACTACAACATAGGAGATCATATTATACCCCCATTTAAAATAACAAACCTCCCACATCCCAACCACCTTACACCATTGCTTATTGTCACCAGCATATGATTTTTTTGATCGGCAAAAGAAAAGTTTTATTGATAGAAAACATAACAAGTATGATAACTTACATCAATAAAGGAAAATGGTGCAAAAAGCATCACAGTGAAACATTTAGATCTCAACTAGGTTGGCATCTAGATGCACACCAAATCATCTGCTAGCACACACTCGAGACTCCAAGTTGGTAAGAAACCAACAAGCGGAGCGAAACAAACAAAACAAAAGCAATAGAGCAACAAAAGAAACATATGCCAGCCTAGTTGTCACCGGCATATGATGCCAACGACTTTTTGGGTAAATTTTCTAGTGACAAGTTTTTGGGTGAAATTTTCTATGATTTGAATAGATAGATCTATTTTTACACTTTTAAATCAATTTTACTTAAAATAAAAAAAATAAAATAAAATAAAATAAAATAAAAGAGAAGAGGAAGAAAAATATAGGGTCTATCTATGCACTTTTAAATAATAATAAAAAAAAAAAAGGGGAACATATAAGGTCTATCTGTGCCCTTTTAGTTACTTCTAAATTATAAAAAATAAAAAATAAAATAAAAATGTGAAGAGGAAGAGGGAGAGGAAGAGAAAGGAGAATGAGAGAGAGAGAAGGTAAAAGGTATTTTTACCCTTTTAGCTAAAAATTCCATCTTTTGTAATTAATTTTGACAATTTCATCTTTTGCAGTTAATTTTAGATTGATTTTTTTTATTGGTGGATTAGATTTTTGGCCAATTTTTTCCTTAAAACATTGCTACCGTGCACATATAAGAACTAGTTAAGTTGGTTGAAATAGTGAAATTACAAATAAGGTGAAAATTATGATACTATAAAAAAAGCTTCTCTTTTGTTTTTGAATGTTAAAACTTGCTTCTTGTTTTCCACCAGCACAAAGCTTAGCTTCTCTCGGGAGAAAGGATTGAACCGCAATAATTTGTTGGGGAAAGAACAGATCAGCCCCTATCAAAATAATAATAATAAAATAATAATTGCCAATAAGTGATAAGTATTATAAATATTAGGGATTTTTATTAATAAATCCCATTTAGAAGTGTTTTAACCCAAGAAATCTATGAAGGAATTTTTTAACCCATTTAGTCCCATGTGTATATAGTTTTATTCCATAAAGTCCTTTTTCTTGATTTACACTATTTTCTTGGAGACTTATGCCCTTATATTTAATTTTGATACCCTTATAAATATTTTTTGAACGATTAGTAATTTTATGATGTGAACATTCATATTTTAAAATTCACATTAGTAGGAATGTAAAATTGGCCCATGGGCGGCCCGAAATCCGCCCGCGAGCCGGGGCGGGCCCGGCCTTTTGACAATGTGAATATTCACATTGACATGTTAACATTCACATTGATAGGAGTATAAAATTAGCCCGCGCCTCGTGGCTGCCTGAAACCCGCCCACGACCCGTGCGCGGCCCGAGACAGGGCCGGCCCGGCCTGTTGACAATGTGAATATTCACATTGACATGTTAACATTCACATTAATAAGAGTATAAAATTGGCCAGCGGTCCAGGGCGGGCCCGACCCGGCCCGTTGACAATGTGAATATTCACATTGATATGTTAACATTCACATTGATAAGAGTGTAAAATTGGCCCATAGCCCGTGGGCGGTCCGAAGCCCGACCGCAGCCCGAGGCGGGCTTAGCCCCACCCGTGACAATGTGAATATTCACATTAAGATGTTAACATTAACATTGATAGGAGTATAAAATTTGCCCAATGCCCGAAGCTTGCCCACGGCCCGGGGTAGGCCCGGCCCGGCCCGTTGATAATGTAAATATTCACATTGACATGTTAAAATGCACATTGATAGGAATGTAGAATTGGCCCGCGGCCTGTGGGCTGCCCGAAGCCCGGGGCAGGCTCGTTTGGGTCCAGGCCCGAGCATGTCCGAGACCCTAGGTTAGAGCCTAGGTCATCACTTTGAAGCCCGGCCCGGCCCGGCCCATCAGCCCGCTTAAGGCCCATTCAAGGCTCGGTCTGAGGCCCAGCCCGTCCGAGGCGCAATATATTTTTTTGTGGAAAATAATAAAATTTTGGTAGAAAAAATTAAAAAGAATTAAAAAAAAATGGCTAGGCTAGGCCCGCCCAAGCCTGATCTAAGCTCGAGGCTAGGTCCAAGCCCATCGGCCCGACCCGAGGCTCAATCCATTGACCCGTCCAAAGCCCGAATACCCTTGTGCCAGGGCTAGGGCCTGGGCCTAATTTTTTGGCCCATGGGCTGGCCCGACTCGGCCCGGGAAAGGCTCGGTTGGGCCTAGGCTCGAGCCTAGTCCAAGACCCTAGGGTAGGGCTTGGGCCATCACTTTGAAGCCCGGCCCGGCCCATCGGCCTAGTTAAGGCCCATTCAAGGCTTGGTCCGAGGCCTGACCTGCGCCGAGGCCTAGTGTCTTTTTTTGTGGAAAATAATAAAATTTTGGTAGAAAAAATTAAAAAGAATTAAAAAAAAATAACCAGGCCCGCCCCGGGCCACCCACGGGCCGTGGGTGGGTTTCGGGTAGCCACGAGACATGGGCTAATTTTACACTCCTATCAATGTAAATGTTAACATGTCAATATGAATATTCACATTGTCAACGGGCTAGGCCGGGCTAGCCCTGGGCCGCTGGCCAATTTTATACTCTTATCAATGTGAATGTTAACATGTCAATGTGAATATTCACATTGTCAACACGCTGGGCCAGGCCCGCCCCGGGCCGTCCATGGGCTGTGGGCTGGTTTCGGGCAGCCACGAGGCGCGAACTAATTTTACACTCCTGTCAATGTGAATGTTAATATGTTAATGTGAATATTCACATTGTCAACGGGCCGGACTGGGCCCGCCCCGGGCCGCGGGCGGGCTTTTGGCCACCCATGGGCCGCGTACCAATTTTATACTCTTATCAATGTGAATGTTAATATGTCAATGTGAATATTCACATTGTCAACGGGCCGGACCGGGCCCACCCCGGGCCGCCTATGGGCTGCGGGCGGGTTTCGCGCTGCTATGGGACACGGGCCAATTTTACACTCCTATTAATGTGAATGTTAACATGTCAATGTGAATATTCACATTGTCAATGGGCCGGGCCCACCCCGGCCCGACTAGAATTTTTCCTGACACCCACGAGGATCGACATGGGCCGGGCCCCTACACATTGATGATATGAACATTCACATTGACGGTGTGAACATTCACATTAGGGGTATTTTGGTAATTATGTCACCCATAGGACTTATTGAAGCATAAGAAAATAATGTGAACTAAATGGAACATAAGTAGATGAAAAGGGTATTTTGGTCTTCTTATCTCAAATAGAACCTAATGGAATAGTAAAAAAGAATATGGGGTTGAATGGAATAAAACTCTTAGAAAATGGATTTATCAAAAAAACTCCCTAAATATTAATAATTAAAATCACAAATTTTTTCATTGATATATCATAATTTTTAAAATTTACTGAGTTGTAATTTCTCCTAATTTGTTTAGGTGGAACCCACATAAGGTCATGTTGGTTATTTGAATCATTTATTTATTTGACTATTTCATATGGAGACTATTCATAAAAAATAGAAGGACAAATTACACTAATAGTCCCTATAGTTTAGACTTGTATCACTTTGGTCTCTGACTTTTTAATTGTGACATATTTGATTCTAAATTTTGAATTTTGTTCTAAATAAAGACAATTGAAGATATCATTGTTCAATTTCAATGGCAAAGTCGTCAATTTGATAAAATATAAGTTAATTTGACAAAAATAAATGTCAAAAAAATATTTTTGAATTTTTAAAAATTATTTCTACCCATCAAAGATAAAATTATGTAAAATTGATAAATTTTTTACACATTTATTTATTTTATTTACCAAATTAATTTTTATTATGTGTTTAGATGATAATCATGTAATTGGTGGTTGTTAGGCTTTTAATGCGTAATCGATATATTTTATATATAAAAAAAATTTAGTTTTGAATTTTTTAATTTAATGGATTGGTTTAACAATAGTATTAAAGTTGTCGCCATATTTGACTTTTGAAAAAACAGAAACTAATTTAATGAAAATAAAAACAACCACCTATTACATGATCATCATCCAAACATATAATAAAAAATAATTTGGTAAAAATAAATAAATAAATGTGTAAAAGATTTATCAGTTTTATACAATTTTATTATTGGTGGGTAGAAATAATTTTTAAAAATTTAAAAATATTTTTTTGACATTTTTTTTGGGGTCAAATTAGTTTATATTTTATCAAATTGACGATTTTGCCCTTGAAATTGAGTAATGATATATTCAATTGTCCTTAATTGGAACGAAATTCAAAATTCATAGTCAAATGTGTCATAATTAAAAAATCATGAACCAAAATGACACATGTCCTAAACTATAGGGACTTTTAGTGTAATTCACCTAAAATAAAAAATAGATTCTTCCGATAGTCACAGTCGCATAATTTCATGAAATTTGTCTTCAAAAAGATGGGCGGTTTATTTAAAAATCATATTTATCATTGATTTTTGTATTAAGACAAATTTATTAAATCACGTGACTAGGATTATCAGATTAATTTTATTTTTTTTCATAAAATAAAAAATTAAATGATTTAGGACATGGACCTTACTTATAAGCCCAACAAAGCAAACTATTTGTTCCAATCTTCAAATACTACTTAACTTCTTTTTATCAATAATTCATTAGTCATTTGGATGAAAAAATAATCTTGTCATATTTTTTATGCATGTATATTTTTTCTTATTTATCCTTTTGTTTTCATATCATCTAATATGTATATTAGTTTTGATCATTTTGTCTTACTAAAAGGAAAATCAATGTAATTATACTAAAATTATGAACCTTTTTTGTATTTTTTTCAAATCTCAATAGAAATCAATGCAATTTTTTTTTTTTTTTTTTAAATTCGGAATATATAATCCAAGAACATATATCAACAAAATCTTTGTAGCGAGAAATTTTTGTATGCTAATAGGGTTTCATGTGACACTACCTTCCATTAATGACAAATGTATATATCTCTATTGTTCTCCAAACACCCAACATAAATGTAATAGACCTTACTGTTAAAGTCAATCACAATAATGAAAGATAAGACATGACATATACCTTATTCACATACAACAATTACTCAGTTCCAGCATATACTAATGTTGAAAAACCTAGAAGACTAAAATTCAAAGTCATTCTCTGAATAATTAAGTGCCAAATTTGAAATGTCAATAAGGTCCCAACATTGTGACTATTCAATGCACAAATTTAGTTTGGACCAACCACCATCACACATACACACACTCTGTGATTTGATGTTGGTGAGTTAGTGATTAGATAAGTGTTATTGGGAAAGGATGAGAATTCCATATATAGGAAGTGGGTGAGAATCATATGATTTTTTTTTAAGTTTTTGGTGGTGGGCAATGGTCAAAACGGCCCACAATTGATTTCCATTTGTAGTGGTGGACTGGAGTCAGCTCAAAGACCTTCCCATTCATTTGGGAATCATCAAATTAATGCACATCCCACCAATGAATGCCCTTCAATTCTCATCTCTCAACCTATAGAGTTTTAGAGATGACACATTCTATTTTTGAAATGGAAGGTCGGCCAGTTTTGACTTGGTGAAATGATAGAACAAAAAAGTCACAAAACCCACTAGGGTTTGACAAATCTTGGAATTGCATGCACCTACACCTAGACAAGTGCCATGTGTACCCTTGGTCTTACCACAAATGATTAGGCTTTTGACTCGTTAGTATGTGATCCCAAATTGATGGTGTTTCAAACATTTCAATCCCTATATGTACATATCTTTGCTACAAACATGTGGCCATGTGGTTTTGTTCATGTAATAAAGTATCACAAGACTCCAAACTGTTAGATGAGAATAGAGGACTAATTTGTTGGATCATGAACCCATAGGCAATTAATTCATATTAGTGTAATGTATATAGAAATCCCCACCATGTCAAATCTTATATTTTATCTATCGGTAAAGACAAATTATACCCAATATTCTATATGATATTCTATATTAATTAAAGAAAAAAGGACAATTATTTTTATTTAGTAACATAAGTTATGAATTGTGAGGTCCGATACATCACGATTGACATGTGTAATTATTTTACTGCAAATCAATTGAAATGAATGTCACCAAGTTGTGATCCCCAAGTTGGCACAAGTGGGGAAATCAACCATTAATAATTAATTAGATGTATTTTGAACTATAGTAACAGGTATTAAATACTAAAGACTAATATTTTAGAGTGGCTTCAATTTGTCTCATCATGGTTTCCTAAAGTGGGGAAAGTGGGAAAATGGTGTTAATATTATATACCCTTGTGGCCCTAGTAATTGTGCAAAAGTTAAAAGATAAATTAATGTGATATGTTTTTTTACTCATAAAAAAATTGCTACTCCCAAATGTTATCTTCTTTTTACCAATGTGATATATATATATATATATATTTTTTGGGAGCGCATTTAAGTTTGGTGGGTTTATTTTAAAGTCGATCTCAGTGATTTTAATTGTTCATTTTTTAAAATTAGTTGGATAAAATATTAATATAAAAAATTAAGATGATCGGGTATCAGTTGCTATATGTTTGAATTATATTTATTTTAAAAAAAGTGAATTACAATTATAATTTTAAGAGTAGCCATCTATTTTTTATAATACAAATATGATTCAAACATATAGTTATCGATATTCAATCATATTAATCTTTTACATGAATATTCTACTCAATGAAGACTAAAATGTGAACGATTTGGATAATTAAAGTCAACTCTAAAGTGGGCCTACTAACATTAAATGCACTCTCAAGTTGAGATAACTAATTTGAGAGAATCCAAACCCATATTTTTTAATGTGATAAAATTTATTAATTTAGTGATGGCATGTTGCACAAAATATGAATGTGACTTTAAGGTATTATCTGGTGAATCGTAGAAACTATTCTTTTTGGGTAAGAGCCTTAATTGGAAAGTGGGTTTTATTAATGAATATTTTCTTGGGGATAGTTTCCAAATTTGGAAAGGTTTAATGGTTAAATTTTTGTGTTACACTCATTACCTCATAGAGATTTGAAAAATAATAATTTTTTTACATTGAGAAAGGGGACCAAGAGGGGAAGCAAGTGGAAACATAAGTATAAAGTATATAAACAGTGGGCCTATGATATATTAAGACAGATTAAAGTTAATTAATTATTTATTTATTGAGTGAGGTGGTCCATTCAATAAACTTTATTTTATTAAATTTCATTAGCTCAATGTATGTATGGGTCATCCTATTCTATCCATTCCATAATTTTCTTAATCAATTTCATGTCTAGTTATGATTTATGCTAGTATTCAGTTTTCTTGAGTTCTTCATTTTGTCAAGGGTATATAATATTGATGGTATTGGGTGGGGTTTGATATAAAGGACCTTGCGTACTTTTAGAACATAATATATAATGAATAATGATAAAAAATCCTTGAAATACACTCTTAAAATTTATTTATAATAATTAGGTCAAGAAATGGAGAGAGGAGGATGGAACCTAGTGATCCGCGGGAGAAAAGTGAGAAGTCAGCATGGATATCGCAAGGAGGCAGTGTTACTCACTATATTTGTGGATAACATTCCAGACTCTATGGATCCTAAAGGATTATTCAATTTCTTTCGAAAGTTTGGCATAGTCAAGGATGTGTTCATTCCAAGAAAGAGAAGGAAAGTATCAAGATCCAGATTTGGATTTTTAAGATATGATTACGAGGTGGCTGCAGAGATGGCGATCCAGAAGGCAAATAGCGTGTGGTGCAATAATAAGGCACTGAAGGTTAAAAGAGCAGAGTTTCAAAAACCTCAAAGACTTGGTCAACTGGAGCAAAGAGAGCTGAGCAGAGGTGAAGATGGGATGATAATGAAACAACAATTTCAAATGCATCAGAGACAGGGTAATGAAGTCAAGAAGTCATATACAAAGGCATTAATAAGTGGAGGAGCCAATGATAGTGAGAAGGTGGTGATAAAAGCTTTTGAGGAAGGCAATGAATGGTGTTATGAAAGTCTAGTAGTGCAGCTGAGTAGAGCTTTTTAGCTTTTAAGGACTTCAGATCAGAACTGTGTAACAGAGGGATAAAGGATGTGGTTGCCAGAGAAGGTGGAGGTAGAGCAGTACTGTTAACCTTCAACTCGTTACAGCATATGCAGGAAGAGAAGGAACAACTAGGAAGGTAGGGAAAGAAGTGTGATTCAGTTGAAGAATGGGGGAAAGGTCAATTCGTAGAGTAAGAGAGGTGTGTCTGGTTAAACTGTTTTGACATCCCAATCAATCTCTGGATTGTTACAACTTTTTGAAGTATTGGTAGTCATTGGGGGTTGGTAGTTCAATTCGAAGAGGACATTAACAACCCACAAACTTTTTAGCAAGGAAAAGTAAGAGTGATTACAAGGTGCATGGAGATGATTAATTCGACAATTTTTCTGGAGTTCAAAGGCAAGCATGTTCCAGTAAGGTTTTGTGAAGAACTTCTACGCTGTTTATTCCCTAGTCCCAGTGACAGCAAAGGTAAGGAACATGATAAATTGCAATCCAATGAAAATGAAGAGGTGGATCAGATGTCTAGCAATGGTGGTAATAGAAAGATTGCACAGAAAGCTACTTCAGCAAGCTAGGAGGAAGTGGAAGAAGGATTTGATGTGGTAAGTAGGGTATTGGAAACAGTGGTAGACAGATCAGATGAGATGGGTAGGGAAAATGATGGCAAGCATGCAATAGCCGAAGTTGACATAGAGGGTAGCATGGAGAATGGTACTGCAGGTGCATGCTCCAAGGACGAGGGTCTGTTTCAGGTAGTCAATTCACAAAAGGCAATGATGAGTAAAATTCAAAAGCTGGATGGGGCTATATGCACTACAGGGTTCTTAAGGGAGTTGAGTGGGCCAAAGGGTAAAAAACCCAATATAAATCTGGAAGTTTTACTTGAAGGTATGTAGGTTGGGCTTGAGCCCAGTGGCTCAAACAAAGGGATAGGATCGAATCTGAGTAACTGTGTGGCCCAAACCCACCTTAGGCCAACTCTGGCCCAAACAATCCAAAAGACTGGAAGAGAGGGCTGGTAAAGGCAGAAAATGTAAGGAAGCAGCAATAAAAAAAAAGTCTGTAATTCCTAGAAAAAAAAGGGTATTGATCAAAGGAAGGGCATCAGTTTAGTTGGAGGCCATAACAAACAAAAAGGCATGGTTGGTAAACTTGGCTTCCAAAAAGGAGCTATTTTCAGAGCTTCAACAATAGCAACAGCCACCTCCTTGTCAATATCCCAAAGTCATGTAATGGCCAGAAGGAGAAATCTACTTAAGGAGGTACAGTCAACAATGAAGGTTAGTACACTACTGGGAATGCATTACCAAGGCCAAGAAGAGGAGGTAGTGAGCAAAATAGTTGAGCTAGAAGAGAATGATTTGACAAGAATTGCAGGTGAAGAAGGGGAGCCAGAGCCTAACTGCTTGCCAATAAGGGTTTTGGGTGTAAGCTGTGAGTTTTGTCATGAAGATTTTATCATGGAATGTTAGAGGGCTGAGAAGGCCAGAAAAGGAGGGGGGGGGGGGGGGGAATTAAGAATTTGGTGAAGGAAAGGAATGTTGACGTTTTATTACTACAAGAAACAAAAAGAAGCTCAATGGATGAACACTTTGTGAAAACCTTCTCCCCTTACGTAGAGATGGGATTTATGGTAGTGGACTCAGAAGGAAGTGCATGTGGTCTTTTATGCATTTAGAAGCCATATGTCTTTGAGTTAAAAGATTGTTGCAGCAGCAAACATTTCATTATACTATCAGGTACCTCATGTAATTCTTTTGAGTGTGTTATTGTTAATATCTATGCTCCAAATGAGGTTCTGAAGAGGAGACAACTATGGGATTCTCTGGTTAATGTACATCCCCATTATCTAAATCCATGGTGTATGGAAGGGGATTTTAATGAAATCAGATATATGTATGAGAGGAAAGGGTGCTCTAGAAGAGAGAGGGGGGTGAACGACTTTGATGAGTATGTAGAAAAGTTAGAGTTGACTGATATGCCTATGTTAGGAAGATAGTACACTTAATGTAATGCATTAAAAGGGGATAGGTGGAGTAAGATAGATAGATTTCTGTTAGACTCAAAGTGGTTGGAAAAGTTTTCTCTCAAACAATGGGGCTTACTTAGAACAATTTCAGATCATTGTCCAATTTTGCTGAAGAAGAATGATAAGGATTGGGGACCTAAAACCTTTCAAGTTTATAAATTCTTGGTCATCACATCCTACCTTCATGTTTGAAGTTAAAATAATTTGAGAGGACACACAAGTGCCAGGGTGGACAGGGTATAGGTTCATGAGAAAATTATACATCTTAAGGAATCATTTAAGGGTGTGGAACAAGGAGGTGTTTGGCAATATAAACACTCTCCTAAAGTCAGCAGAAGAGGAGTTACATGAATGGGATCTGAAGGCAGAGTCTAGGCCCCGGGATGATCTAGAAAAAAAAAAAAAAACAGAAGTTTTTAGAAGCCAGGTGTGGAAGCTCAGCAGAAACAAGGAGAGGCTGTGGCATCAAAAATCCAGATTGTTGTGGGCTCGAAATGGAGACAAAAATGCTAGGTTCTTTCATATTATGGCAAGTAGAAGGCAAAGAAAGAATTTGTTAGATTCAGTTCTAGTGGAGGGTGTGAGCTTTGAGGACCCAATTTAGGTGAAACAAGCAGTGGTCAGGCATTTCAGACAGCAATTTTCAGAAAACTGGAATTCTAGGCCAAAAATTTCAGGTCCTTTTGCTGTAATTAGCTTTGAGGCAACAGTGAATTTGAAAGCAGTGTTTTCTGAAGATAAGATGTACGCAACACTTTAAGACTGTGATGGGAACAAGGGCCCTTGACCAGATGGCTTTAACCTAGCTTGCATTAAAAAATGTTGGAAAATAATGAAAAGGAAAATAGTTCAATTGATGCATGAATTTCACACAAATGGTAAGTTGTCGAGAGGGGTCAACGGCTCTTTCATTATACTTATTCCTAAGAAGGATAACCCTACAGGCTTGGGGGACTATAGACCAATTAGCGTGGTTAGTTCAGTCTATAAGATCTTGGCCAAGTTGCTATCTAAAAGACTTAAGCAGGTTCTTCCATCTGTTATTAGTGAAATGCAGTCAGCTTTTGTGAGTGGTAGGTATATCCTAGATGAGGTGCTAATAGCAAATGAAGTTGTAGATGGGTGGAAAAGATCTAAAAAGAAAGGTATTATCCTAAAATTGGACTTTGAGAAAGCCTACGATTCAATAAATTAGGAATTTTTGCTGTCAATGATGAGAAATTTTAGATTTGGTGAAAAATAGATTAGGTGGATGAAGACTTGCATTTCTAAAGTTATGGTGTTTGTATCGGTTAATAGTGCACCCACTGAGGAGTTTCAACCACAAAAGAAGTTAAGGCAATAGGATCCTCTCTCTCCATTTTTGTTCATTATAGCAGCTGAAGGTCTTAACCTTTTCCTAGATAGGGTTATAGAGAAGGGTCTGTTTAAAAGTGCTATAGTTGGACCTAATGAGTTGGGAATATAATATCTCCAATTTGCGGATGACACTATCATATTCTATGAAGGTGATAAGGAGGATGTTCTGAACATAAAAAGGGTGTTGAGGTGCTTTGAGGTAATGTTTGGGTTAAAGATCAATTATCATAAAAGTGTAGTTTGTGCGGTGGGCTTCCAAGACGACCAAACTAAGGATTTTGCTAAGCTTTTGAACTGTCTGACCAAGAAATTGCCATTTAATTTCTTAGGTTTGCCTTTAGGGGCCAATCCTAGAAGGAAGAGCACATGGCATCCAGTAGTGGATAAGGTTAAGAAGAAGCTATCTTCTTGGAAGAGGAAGTTGTTATCTTATGCTGAAAGACTGACTTTGATCAAATCAGTCCTCTTAAACCTGCCAATCTATTACCTTTCTATCTTTAAAATGCCTAAGGGGGTTGTTAAGGCTATAGTTAAGCTTTGGTCATCTTTTCTGTGGGGAGGGACTGAAATCAAAAGGAAAGTGCACTTGGTCCAATAGAGGGAGGTCACCAAAAGCAAAAGTCAATAAGGTTTGGAAGTGAGAGACTTAGGTGATGTGAATGGCTGCTTGTTACTAAAGTGGTGGTAGAGGTATGATAGTAAAGATAAAGCTCTGTGGAAATCTGTGGTGTGCTTGATGGGTCGTTGAACACACCAAAATATAATCACTAAACTATACCAAATTCTATTAGAATAATGGCAAGTCCAGGTATCGATCCACAGGGACTATTGTGAAATTAAACTAATTTAATCGTTAAATTCCTAAATTAATTTTGATAAAAAGATTGAATGATCATAACCTAATTTAATAACGAATAAATTAAACTAAGGAATTAAATTATCAATTATAAATGAAATTGGGTTTACTGAATTTGGAAAAAATCCTAGGGTAGAGAATTCACCACTAACCACATAATTAGGGTTTCTAATTGAAATCAATTATGCTATGGTTTGAACGGATTAATGTTTCGCAACTACAAGTTCGAAGCATTTAACAAGAAGATTATCACATTCAATGTACGAGCACGAACCATCTCAAGTAATACGAATCGTTCACTCTAAACTAGGGTAGTGATACGACTCGTTCCTCGTAGCATGGTTCGTCCCATACCTTGAATGTGAAGGAAAAGAAAACAATTGTATGGATAACATTTAACAATCACAGAAAGTCAAATATTCAAAAGAATAATGAAAATTATATATAAAGAATTTCTAAAACACCATACAATGGTTCAAACCTTTACATAATATAAAATCAATAAGGAAAACCTATTACATGGCTAGGGTTTCTTCAAAACCCTAGAAAAGACGACTAGCCACTCATGGAGGAGTGGAAAGAGGAAGAAGATGAAGAAACCACCATGGAAGACATCTTGGAGCTTTTGTTTTCCTTCTCCTTTCCAAACCCTAGCCTCCCTCTTTAGGTTAAAACAGTTTCAGAACCCTAGAAAAGCCTTTCTCTTTTCTTTTTATACTTCTCCTCATTTCCAAACAGGTTTAAAACATCAGTTTGACTTTTCCAGAAAAAGTCAACTCCGTCCAAATTTTGTCTTTTTGCCCATTTTATGCTCCGACGATGTATAACCTGATTGACATTCAACACACATAAAATACACGGTTTGACCAGCAAGTGAAGTTAAGAGATTCTAATTAACGGCCTCAATGATGTACATTTCGGCCTTAATCACATCCCCCAACTTACTACTTGCTAGTCCTCAAGCAAGTAAAATAAAATAAAATAAAACAAAATCTATCTATTTCCTCTTTCGTGGGACAACGGTTGCATTTAGCATATGCAACAAGCCTTTAAACCACAAGGTTCCCCCAAGTGGACGAGTAAAGTCTCGTGAAGGTTTCCAGAAATGATACCCACAAACATTAACATATTCATATATACTCAACAACAATTGATCACACTACTCCACCTAACAATCAACTTATGTGCCACTACAGTGTGATATTGAGACATCATGAGTCATTAAAGACACAGTGGACAAGCATGAAGGAACCTATTGAGTCGAAACCACAATTCAGTTAATACAAAAGTAAAGTTCCCTATACTTGTGCATGCTAGTAGACAAGTCATGAGTATCCTCAGTGTAAAGTGCAATCTTCATATTAGTTAACTATCCACTATAATAGCCCAGTGTAACTCACAATAACACCCAACATATATAGAAAAACTAACCTGTTGCAGCCAAGATTCTCAAAAGTAGTTTTTTTTTTTTTTTTTTTTTTTTTTTTTTTGTAATGACTGTGCAATGTCTTGATCCATTAAGCTTTCTAATCAACTCATGTAACAAGCATTGGGCCAATGACTCCCAAACCAGACGGTTTTAGGGCACTAGGTGTAAAGACACCCCTACGGGCTTAATAACTCGAGTTGAAAAGGCTACGAATCCGAACAAGTCATTCTTCTTATTTTTCCTTAACTGTGCAATGTCCAAGTCCCTTAAGCTTTCTAATTAACCCATGTAGCAAGTTTTGGGCCAATGACTCCCAAACCAGACGGTTTTAGGGCATTAGGTGTAAAAACACCCCTACGGGCTTAATAACTCGAGTTAAAAAGGCTACGAACCCAAACTAGTCAAGTGTTTTTTTTTTTTTTTTTTTTAATTTATTAAGAATCTTGGCTCCTCATTTATTCTTTTCTGCAACTCTATCTATTATCAATGATGTACACCAGGGATTATAATAAAAAGATCACCGCTATGATAGTGTGTTAATGTGAATTAAGGCATACTCATGACAAGTGTACTAAAACCACAAACACAGACAACTCTCCTTGTGCAAACATCGCATGCAAGTATCTACCCAATAAACCCTTTTCATACAAGTCTACTATGCTCTCCAATTGACATATGCAAACATCATCACACTACTAGCAAAAAGTCACATCAGGTGAAGTAATGCAATAAAGTGAAACAAGTATAAGCATGAATTATGAGCCAGATAGAAATGCACAAAAGAAAATATAACCCCCATCCCCCAACTTGAATATGACATTGTCCTCAATGGAAAAGTAAAGAGAAATGAGAGAATATTACCAGAATTGTAAGTGCACATCCAGGTAGGCAGAGAGTAACATGTATACACTTCCCTTTTTTTTTTTTTTTTTTTTTTTTTTTTTGGTACGAAAATAAGACTAATAAAATAGGAAATAAATAAAAAAAATAAAATAAATAAAATAAAAATATGAAATTTTTTTTTTTAAAAAAAAAAAAATAAATAAATAAATAAAAATTATAAATAAAATAAATGTATATTTATTTAGTTATTTTTAAAATTTATTTATGTACTTATAAAAATTTATTTACTTAAATAAATTAAAAGTGAAAGAAAATAAAAATTAATACTCATAAAACAAAAATAAACAAAAATTTTTTTTTTTTTTAAATTATAAATAAAATAAATAAATAAATAGAATAAAAATAAAATTTTGAAAGTCCCGCACTGGGCCACGCTCATGCTTTTAAAGCAAAGTGATGGCTCTCCAATTACCTTTATTCCGAACCTGCGGCGATTTGCCTTCCTTCGCGCAATTTTTTTTTTTTTTTTTTTGGAATCGGCGTCCCGCACGTGCGGGAGTCAAGCCGCACGTGCGGCTCGGTCCACGCCCTTGCCTCCGCACCTGCTTATTTAGCAGTGCTCTCCATGTTTAATTCACACATTGCCGCACGTGCGTGAACAGTGCCGCACGTGCGGCGATTTCATGACTTTTTTTTTTTTTTTTTTTTTTTGAAGAACAACACAGTTTTTTTTTTTTTTTTTATATGAACAAGTATAACCTTTTTTTTTATTTATTTATTTTTTATTTTTAACACAGAAAATAAACATGAAAGCATACTTTTAAACACAGAAAATAAACATTTCTACCTTCAATTGACATCCGGAATAAATATAGCACAAAAGAACATACGGAATGCCCACTAAAGGTATGATCTTCACGCGAAAACCACGGGTACTACTTTTCTCCCTAACTGTGTTTGTAACTTTCCCTATTCTCCAACAGGGTGACAGACTAGGTTGATTCGGTATCCAGAATTGAGGCGCATAAAGCTACCTCAACTTATGGGGCTGCCATACAGAGTTCAAGCCGAGGTAGTTTTGAAGCAATCTCCACACCCCTGGGTATTTAAACCAGACTCTAGTCTCGGAAATCCCAAACCTTTGTGTTCTAGGCTTTGCCATTCGAACTCTAGTTTCCACCGTCTCAGTTGGTCTCCTAAGAACTCACTACAAACACGGTTAGGTGGCTATACCAGACCGTCAGATGCCGTTCGGGCACCGCTAACACCAAAGGAATTACACCTTTAGAGGATTTAAAGTCTCCTAGACGCAAGTACAGCATGACGAGAGCAAAGAAAAACAAAATAGCATAGAAGGGAAAGAAAAAGAAATAAGAAATTAATCTATCAATCGAAGTAAAATGGGTCCATCAAAGCAATGGACTCAATCATATCCCCATTCCCAATCCCCTCTATATATGGTTTCAATCTTTGGCCATTCACTTTGAAAGTATGGCCAGTCTTTGGATCTCGCACCTCCACGGCGCCATGAATGAATGCCTCAACAACTACAAAAGGGCCATCCCATCTTGATCTTAGCTTACCCGGAAAGAGTTTCAATTTTGAATTAAAAAGCCACACTTTTTGGTCGGGTTCAAAGGATTTCCTATTAATGTGCTTGTCATGGAATTCTTTAGTCCGAGCTTTAAAAACTCTCGAACTCTCATATGCATCATTCCGGATTTCTTCCAACTCATTGAGTTGTAATTTCCGGTTGAGCCCAGCCGCGCCCATATCGAAGTTAAACTTCTTTATGGCCCACAATGCTCGGTGCTCAAGTTCAACAGGAAGATGGCAAGCTTTACCGAACACCGCTCTATATGGTGACATCCCAATGGGTGTCTTATAAGCAGTGCGGTAAGCCCATAATGCATCAATTAACCTTTGTGACCAATCTTTCCTATCCGGTCTCACCGTTTTCTCAATTATGTGCTTTACCTCCCTATTTGAGACTTCCACTTGGCCACTAGTTTGAGGGTGATATGGAGTGCCAACTTTATGAGTGATAGAGTATTTCTTAACTACCGACTCAAAGAACCAGTTACAAAAGTGTGTACCCTGATCACTTATTATGGCTCTAGGAAACCCAAAACGACTAAAGATGTTTTCATGTAAAAACTTGATTACCACTTTATGATCGTTTGTTCGGGTAGCTATTGCCTCCACCCACTTAGACACATAATCTACTGCCAAGAGAATGTACTCAAACCCGAATGACGACGGGAAAGGGCCCATAAAATCAATCCCCCAAACATCAAATATTTCTACTACAAGAATAGGGGTCATTGGCATCATATCACGCCGAGACATCGAACCCATTTGCTGACAGCGCAAACAAGTTCTACAAAATTGATGGGCATCTTTAAAAATTGTGGGCCAATAAAACCCACTCTGTAAAATCTTGGCGGCCGTTTTATACCCACTAAAATGACCGCCACATGCAGAAGAATGACAAAATGTAAGAATGCTATGCACCTCACTCTCCGGCACACAACGTCGGATCACTTGGTCGGAGCAGTATTTAAACAACTCCGGATCCTCCCAAAAGTAATACCTGACCTGCGAAAAGAATCGGTCTTTGTCTTGCTTAGACCAATTCTACGGAATTTGTCCAATGGCCAAGTAATTTACAATATATGCAAACCACGGGGGGCTCGCTTGTGACAGCTCAAAGAGTTGTTCGTCCGGAAACGAATCATGCAGAATAAGAGGGTCACTATTATACTCAACAAGGATTCGGGAGAGATGATCCGCCACCACATTCTCGGATCCTTTCTTATCACGGATCTCTAAGTCAAATTCCTGAAGCAACAAAATCCATCTAATCAACCTAGGTTTGGTCTCTTTCTTAGATAGTAAATACCGCAAAGCGGCATGATCAGTGAAGACTATGACCTTGGAACCTAGGAGATAAGACCGGAATTTGTCTAAGGCAAAGACCGCAGCTAGCAACTCCTTCTCGGTAGTAGTGTAGTTCAATTGAGCATCTGAGAGAGTGCGACTAGCATAATATATAGCAAATGGTGCCTTATTGACCCTTTGGCCCAACACAGCCCCGACAGCATAATCGGAAGCATCACACATGATTTCAAAGGGAAGTGACCAATCTGGTGATTTCATGATTGGGGCAGTGGTTAAGGCCATTTTCAATGTTTCAAATGCCTTTAAGCATGCCTCATCAAAGTTAAAAGGTGCGTCCTTAACCAGTAAACTACACAAAGGACGTGATATCTTACTGAAGTCTTTGATGAACCTACGGTAAAAGCCTGCATGCCCTAAGAACGACCTGATTTGACGCACGGAATTGGGTGGAGGAAGGCCTGCAATGAGGTCAACCTTAGCCTTGTCAACCTCTATACCTCGAGGGGACACAATGTGTCCCAACACTATACCCTCACGAACCATAAAATGGCTCTTTTCCCAACTCAAGATTAGGTTTGCCTCAATACATCGTTCTAACACTCTATTCAAGTTCCTAAGGCATTCCTCAAAAGACGGTCCAAACACCGAAAAGTCATCCATAAAAACCTCTAAGAATTTCTCCACCATGTCGAAGAAAATGGCCATCATACACCGTTGAAAGGTCGCCAGTGCATTACATAGCCCGAAAGGCATGCGCCTGTAAGCAAAAGTGCCAAAAGGGCATGTGAATGTGGTCTTTTCCTGGTCAGCGGGGTACACCGGGACTTGATTATACCCCGAATAGCCATCAAGAAAACAATAAAAACCCTGCCCCGCTAACCGCTCTAGGATTTGGTCAATGAAAGGTAAGGGAAAATGGTCTTTCCTAGTCGAGGAATTTAATCTCCTATAATCAATGCACACTCGCCACCCAGTAGTGGTTCGTGTGGGGACTAACTCTCCTCCCTCATTTTCAACAACAGTGATGCCCGATTTCTTGGGTACCACTTGTGTGGGACTCACCCACTTGCTATCTGAGATGGGGTATATGATACCCGCATCCAACAATTTCAAAACCTCCTTCTTCACCACCTCTTTCATGTTAGGATTCAGTCTCCGTTGCATTTCGCGAGAAGGTTTGGTGTCCTCCTCTAGGTGTGTATAATGCATGCACACGGAGGGATCTATCCTTTTCAAATCAGCCACTGACCAACCTATAGCACTCCGATGTGCCACAAGAACACTCATTAACTGACTCTCCTGCTCAGCAGTCAAGTCAGATGCAATGATAACTGGTAAAGTCTCCTGGGGCCCTAAAAAAGCATACTTGAGTGTGGCCGGAAGTGGCTTCAACTCAAGTGTAGGTGGTGTGACCAAAGATGGTGGGGCAGGCTCTCTCGATAGAGGAGGAAGTGACTCAAACCGGGCTTTCCATGGAGGAAAATCCGGTGTAGAAGAAGAATTAAGCAAGACATTCACCTCCTCAACTGACCCATCTATATCAAAATTGTCAAACCCAAAATGAGCTAGACAAGCCTCTAAAGGGTCCTCTATAAGAATGGAGGGCAAAGCCTCCTCAACAATCTCATCCACAACATCCACTAATAAGCACTCCTCTCTCTCATGAGGTTGTTGTGATGCTTGGAAAACATTAAGTTTCACTTGCATGTTGCCAAATGAAACTTCCATAACCCCGGTCCGACAATTAATGCATGCATTGGCCGTAGCCAAGAAAGGTCGACCCAAAATCACCGGGATTTGTTTCCTCGAACTGGCTACCGGTTCCATATCTAAAACCAAAAAGTCAACAGGGAAGTAGAACCTATCAACCTTAACTAATACATCCTCAATCATGCCACGTGGCACTTTAAGGGACCGGTCAGCCAACTGAAGAGTAACAGTAGTGGGCTTCAACTCACCAAGCCCAAATTCCTCGTACACAGAGTACGGCAACAAGTTAACACTAGCCCCTAAATCCAATAAGGCCCTATCAATGAAGTGGTCCCCTATAATGCATGCAATGGTTGGGGCTCCCGGGTCCTTAAGCTTAGGAGGAGTGTCATTCAACAAGATGGAGCTTACTTGCTCCGTGAGTAGGACCTTTTGGGATACATGTGTCCTAGATTTACGCTTTTGCGTACAAAGGTCCTTCAGAAATTTGGCATATGATGGTACTTGCTTAATCGCCTCCAACAGGGGGAGGTTGATTTTTACCTGTTTAAAGACATCCATCATTGCCTCCATAGATGCCGCCTTCTTATTAAAAGGGGAGGGTGTATCAAGGCACTGGGGAAAGGGTGCCTTAGGCACATATGGTGCCTTGGGCTCAAGTGAAGTACTAGGGACTAAGTCACCCTTCTTAATTGTTTCCCCCTCACCCTTGCTCTCATTAGGTGAACCTCCGTGGTCACCCTTCCTAAATCTAGCTGCATCAGACGCAACTAACTGAGGCTCTAATGTCCTACCACTTCTTAAAGCAACCACCGCCTGCACTTGCTCATGTTGCTTACCATTTCCACCCGAACTCTCAACCCCGTATTGTCCCTTAGGGTTGGCCACAGTTTGACTCGGTAATTTTCTCTCATCTCTCCGATTCATGTTGTTAGCCATTTGACCCAATTGGGTCTCTATCTTGGCAATAGAGTGAGTGTGGGAGTGAACTATCGGTGCTAACCCCTTAAGTTCTGAGAGAACTTCTAACACCTGAGTCTCAAAGGCAGAGTTGCCCTGAGGAACAGGCGGGGGTTGTGGTTGTGGTTGCCGGTATTGTTGTGGGGGTCTATAAGGTTGTGGTGGTCGGTAAGATGATTGGTTGGCAAAATTATTGAAATTCTGCCTTGGTGGTGGAGGATTGTAAGAAGTGCCTTGTGAAGGGGGTCTCCATGAGAAATTAGGGTGATTTCTCCATCCCGGATTGTATGTGTTGGAGTATGGGTTATTACCCGGGTTGGAGAATTCTTGAGCCGCATTCACATGCTCTTGGACTAACTCCGGAAATTGTGATGCCGAAGGGCACTCACTCAAGTCATGAGCAGGGCTCGCACAAATAACACATGCCTCGTGAAATTGAGGCTGATCTTGCTGGGTAGGGGCATGTCCTATAGCTAATAATTGGTCCATCTTGCGGGACAATGCCTCTACTTGTTGGGCTAACTCTAGGTTTTGCCCGACCTCATAAATGCCCCCTCTTTTTGGGGCTCCAACTACGGGTTGCCGGACTTGCCGGGCTGCGGAGGCATGGTGAAGGGAATTATCACTTAAGTTCTCAAACAATTGCCATGCCTCGGCATCATTTTTAGACGTAAATGTCCCACCACAGGACGAATCCACCATTTGGCGGTGTGGCTCAGTTAAGCCATAATAGAATGTTTGAACAAGTTGCCAATCAGGCACTTGGTGGTGGGGACACTGCTGGAGAAGGTCTCTAAGTCTTTCCCAGGTCTCATGGAATTGCTCACCATCCATTTGAGCAAAGTTTGTGATGGCTCGCCTAAGTTGGTTGGTTTTGCCTATGGGAAAGTACTTCTCCAAGAACCGTTGCTGTAATTGGTCCCAACTTGTGATTGAATTAGCAGGTAAAGAATTTAGCCAGTGTTTGGCTTTATCCTTTAATGAGAATGGAAACAATCGCAACATTAAGGCCTCATTTGTGAAATTCTGGATCCTCACTGTCGAGCAAATTTCCAGAAATTCATTCAAATGCTTATAAGGGTCATCATGAGTTAGTCCATGGAATGATGGGAGCATTTGTATGGTGCTGGACTTAATCTCATAATGAGCAGCAGTGGTGTTGGGCAATTGGATGCATGATGGTGATGTATATGCAGTGGGTGTAAAATAATCCTTAAGTGTCCGGTTGGGCACATTCGGGACATTAGGATCTGCCATCTCTAATGGCTCAATATATGGATATGAATACTCAAGCCTAGGAACACGGGCAGAAACCCTAAGTCTCCTAAGGGTCCTTTCTAGTTCAAGGTCCAACTCCACAATTCAGGGCGACAAGAACGATGCCCGTGCATACACTACCCACACACACACAATAAGTTCGACTCTGTGCACTAAGTATGAAAGCAAAAAAAAAACCAAAGAAAGAAATACTCACAGCGGTTTAACGAAAACGCTTTACTCGTCTTGCGGATGCTTGACGTGTAGACGTTGTCTCCAATCCCCAATTGAGCTTTGACTTTCGTCTTAGCACTTTGGTGCTTTGCTTGTGAGTGTTTGCTTCTGTTTACTCACTTTAGTGCTGCGTTTTTTTTTTTTTTTTAGCTCGGCTGCGCTTCGCTTGCACTTCAATGATAACTCCAATTTCAAACACTCTGCACACTTAGCAACACCAAAAGCATAAAATCCTAAACTAAAAATTAAAATAAGAATATAACTTTAAATTAACTAATTTCGCCAGAAGTCCCCGGCAACGGCGCCAAAATTTGATGGGTCGTTGAACACACCAAAATATAATCACTAAACTATACCAAATTCTATTAGAATAATGGCAAGTCCAGGTATCGATCCACAGGGACTATTGTGAAATTAAACTAATTTAATCGTTAAATTCCTAAATTAATTTTGATAAAAAGATTGAATGATCATAACCTAATTTAATAACGAATAAATTAAACTAAGGAATTAAATTATCAATTATAAATGAAATTGGGTTTACTGAATTTGGAAAAAATCCTAGGGTAGAGAATTCACCACTAACCACATAATTAGGGTTTCTAATTGAAATCAATTATGCTATGGTTTGAACGGATTAATGTTTCGCAACTACAAGTTCGAAGCATTTAACAAGAAGATTATCACATTCAATGTACGAGCACGAACCATCTCAAGTAATACGAATCGTTCACTCTAAACTAGGGTAGTGATACGACTCGTTCCTCGTAGCATGGTTCGTCCCATACCTTGAATGTGAAGGAAAAGAAAACAATTGTATGGATAACATTTAACAATCATAGAAAGTCAAACATTCAAAAGAATAATGAAAATTATATATAAAGAATTTCTAAAACACCATACAATGGTTCAAACCTTTACATAATATAAAATCAATAAGGAAAACCTATTACATGGCTAGGGTTTCTTCAAAACCCTAGAAAAGACGACTAGCCACTCATGGAGGAGTGGAAAGAGGAAGAAGATGAAGAAACCACCATGGAAGACATCTTGGAGCTTTTGCTTTCCTTCTCCTTTCCAAACCCTAGCCTCCCTTTTTAGGTTAAAACAGTTTCAGAACCCTAGAAAAGCCTTTCTCTTTTCTTTTTATACTTCTCCTCATTTCCAAACAGGTTTAAAACATCAGTTTGACTTTTCCAGAAAAAGTCAACTCCGTCCAAATTTTGTCTTTTTGCCCATTTTATGCTCCGACGATGTATAACCTGATTGACATTCAACACACATAAAATACACGGTTTGACCAGCAAGTGAAGTTAAGAGATTCTAATTAACGGCCTCAATGATGTACATTTCGGCCTTAATCAGTGCTCAAGGTACGGTAGAGCTAGTGAGGGTTGGGTTCCATCACTGAATCACTCAAATGGGGTATCCATAGTATGGAAGGATATTATGTAGCTTACTTCAGTCAACCAACACTTGGATAAGTCTTATGGTGGCCAATTTAAAATAAATGTTGGAAATGGGAGGAGAATTCAGTTCTAGTCTGATGCCTGGTTTGATAACAGAGGTTTGAAGGATGAATTCCCCAGATTATATAACTTATCCACTGAGAAAGAGGAGTCTCTGCAATAGATCAGTGCTAAGAAAAGTAACTCAGGGGTTTGGCAGCTTCAATTTAGAAGACATCTTTTAGCTTGGAAAGAAAAAGAGTTGCAATGGTTGATCGGTATGTTGGAGTCATCCCATACTATTAGATTTGATCTTGAAGATTCTTGCTCTTGGCTAGCTAATAGTTTAGAGCAGTTCTCTATGTCTTCTGTGTGGAGGTGGTGGGTTGCAGCAAAAGAGCCTGGTCTGAATATACCTATAGGAGTGCGGGAAAGTTTAGCTCCTTCAAAAGTGCAGTTCTTTTGTTGGTCGGCTTGAAGAGGCAGAGTTAAGACCTCAACCTTCCTGCAAAGGATTGGGGTTTTAGATGCTAAAGCAAATAATCTGTATGTTTTCTGCCAAACTGAGGTGGAATCTCTGGATCATGTGCTACTATTCTATTCACTGGTTTGGAAGTGCTGGTCTCATATGGTAAATTGGTGAGATCAGGTCTAGACAATTCCTGGATCAATAGAGGACCTGCTGCATTAGTGGTCAGGTGGTAAGTTGAAGCCTTGGGTGTCCAAAATTTGGCCGATAGTTCCCTCAGTTGTGTTATGATCTGTTTGGAAATTAAGAAATGAATGTCTGTTTAAGGAGGCACAACCTGTTCTTGAAGATTTAAGTGAAAAAATGAAAGTGCAGATAGCTTTGTGAACCAAATGGAACATGGAGGTCGATTACACAGTTCAGTATATTGTTTCCAACCTCTACTAGATCAGGCTGTCTGCTTGAGGTTTCCTATATTTCTGGTATTGGCCATAGAGGGGCTTAGTTGTTTAGGCTTGGCAGTAGGGGTCGCTTTGGTGTTTTGTGCCCTTTGTTTTTGGCCTTTGTTAGTCTTGTTGGTTTCTCACCAACGTCCGAGGTTTGTGCTAGCTTATGATAAGGTTCCCCTCTTAGTGCCAACCTAATTGAGATTGACACTACAAGAAAAAACACTTTTGGCGACCACCTTTTTCAGCGACTAGATTTTTCGTCGCAAAATGCACTACTTTCGAGAAATTAAACTACTTTCCGCAACCAATAATCTAGTTGTGAATACCAACTTTCAGTGACCAACTCTAATTTTGGTCGCCAAAAACCACATTTTCAGTGACTAAAATTACTAGTCACAATTGTTACCTTTTCAGCGACTAGATTTTGCATCGCAAAATGATATACTTTCCGCAACCAAGAATCTGGTCGCGAATACCTACTTTCTGCGACCAACTTGATATTTGGTCGCTAAAAACCTTCTGTGACCGGCTTTTAGTGACTTCATTGCGACCAACTTTTTTTGGTCGCTAAAAATAAACAGCGACTAGATATGGGCTTTCTATGACCAGTTTTTTGGTCGCTAAAAATGTTATTTCTTGTAGTGATGTTCCATGATGCTCTTTGCACTTCCTTCCCTTTTATTGATGTATCTCCATACTTCATATACTTTAATTTATCAATAAAGTTTCTTTTTGTTGATCCAAAAAAAAAAAAAAAATTTATGTAAATAATGCAATAGGAGATTAGATCTTAATTAATTAATTCCTAAACAATTCAACAATTGTAGCGATCTTGATTTTTCGTAAGTCATTATTTAGTATTATTACTTTATTTTATTTTTTGTCTTTATTAATTATGTGGTTACATGAGAATTTAATGTAATTTTAATTAATTTAATGTGTTATTTAATTATATATAATTAATCTAAATATTTAAATATTTATATTTGTTATATAAAAAAAAAGAGGTGATATATATATTTATATTTATATATATTATAATTATGTTGTATTATATAATATAATATAATATTATATAATAGTTATATTAGATTAGAATAGGAAATTAAGTTATTATATATATAATATAGTAGTCAATTAAGTTTAGAAGTTATAGAGAAATCAAAGAAAAGAGAGTGCTGTGTGGCGCGTGAGAGAGAGAGAGACAGAGAGAGAAATCAAAAAAAACAAAAGAACAGAGTGCAGTGTGTGTCACGTAAAACAGAGAGACAACGGAAGAAGGAAAAAAAAAATTAGAGTTTTGTTTTAGTGGCTCTTTTAGTTTCTTAAATAATTCTTTGATCTTCAAAAAATATTATGAGTACAAAATTTACTTTTTTTGATTTATGTTTAATTCGTTGTTTTTATTTATTTATTTATTTTATTTATTTGACGTTAGTTTGATTGTGTTTTTACATAAAGATGATAGATTGATTTAATTATTTTGATTAGTTGTGTATGTAAAGTTTAGAATTTTTAGTTGATTGATTGATTTTAATTATTTTGATTAGTTGTGCATGTAAGGTTTATGATATTTAGATGATTGATTGATTTTAATTATTTTGATTAGTTGTGTTTGCCAGTTTTAGAGTTTTTATATGAATTTATTTTATGGTTGTAATCACACTCATGATTATATAAAATTAAAATTAATTAGGAACTCATAGATAAATTTCTTATACTTCACCATGACTCCATGGATTGTTATTTTATTTGAGTGTTGGTGAGAAATAGTGTATAAAAAAAAGTGAGGATTATGAGATTTATTTAAATGCCTTAGGCTTGGCATTGTTATGTTTGTTCTCAAGAGTGAGATGTTTTGTATATGTACATTGTTGCCTCGTTCTCATGAGTAGACGAGTGCTTTGATTTACGCGCGTACGTATATGCTAACCATTCGGGAAGTGTGAGTCAAACTCAGAACGATATCCCCGTGCAAGTTTGGCTTCAGAGTGGTGTTAGGTATACGGGAGGCACATGGGATATATGTGTAGGTCAGAAGTGGAGGGCCGAAGTGGTGGAGTTAAAGTACAAAGAATTTAATTAGGAGTTTATTGTTATAGTGTGAATTCTACTGATTTGTTTATGTTGAAAAATAGTAAACGACCTCGATAAATTATGAAATTTGAGCAGAGGCATGTATATGTGATTCTAGACAACTTTTGTGTTTTATCTTTTTATTAAAAAGATCGATTAGAACTTATAATCGGATGATCTTGGTTATTGTCGGTTTGATTCATTTTAGCAATACAGATTCTAGGGGCTGTTTTAACCCAAGAAACGAGTTCATTTTTATTGGTTTTGCGTAAACTAAAGTAAAACATTATTCTGCACACTTTTCGTGTTTTGAACTTTTTCGAAAAAAATCATCTTAGGGAAGTTTTTGTTCATTTTCAGCTTTAGATTTTCGATTGAATTCTGTTTAGGTTTTTCGATCAAGCTTTTCTCTCAACCTGTTCAGTTTCTGCTAAATTCGTTCTTGTTGTCTTTTAGGAAATTTGATTCTGTACAACTTTCGTTCTTTGAGTTTTGGTCAATTCGAATTATTTAAGTATGAAACGGTGTATTTTTATACTTCTTTAGCAAGTTACTTATGATTAAATTATACTAACTTTATTTTTTTGTAGGATGGTGGGTCTTACTAACTTTTTTATGCAGGGCTGACCCACCATATTTTTATTTCTATTTATTTACTTTATAATCAATTTATATTTCGTTGTGTACGGACAAGAAACTAAATGCCACCATATCTCGGGAAACTACATATTCGTCTCGGTGCGGTTGAAACTACTTGTCTTGTCCCATAATAAGAATTAAATGTATTTTTGCCTGTATCTGGTGGACACATGGGTGTTAAATCTTGTACTCATACCAGTATACTTGTATACTGACCCGTTTTGTCTCTTGACAACTCGGGTGCGTTCTGTTTGAGTGCAGTCGAGCTTCCTTTACAGGAATAATTGGGGCTATGGTGGTGATGTGGAATTACTATAGTGTTGGACTTGTCGTTTGGACTTCTTTTGTTTTCTTGAGCTTAGGGTTGATATTAGTTTATGTATTTATTTATTTTTTTATGACTTTAGTATTGGAATAATTTGGCATGGTTTATAACCGTACTTTATTTAAGTTGTTTTGACTAGTTGTTGCTACCTTAATGTTGAAGTATTGGTTAGCTATGAGATTATGGTGGATGGTTTGGTTGGCATTCAATTTTTTTTGTTTCACCTCTTGGATTTGGATGATGGAATATTGATTGGGGTTGAGTCTTAATTTAATATTTAATTATCCAAATTTTTGGGCGTGACAGTTTGGCATCAGAGCTCTAGGTTACCCTAGACTTGTGAGAGCTTAGGTGATCCTCGGATTGTGGAAACATGGGTTAGCTGGTTTAGGTTTGTCGTTGAATTTATTCTAAGTATTCATGAACGTATTTTTGTGTGTTTAACTTAAAGGTGATGGCTGGAAGGTATAATTTGAGAAGCGTTGAGCCTAATGGCATAGGGGAAGAAACAGTTGCTAACGCAACGGCAATGGCAGTGGCAGCGGCAACTACTACCGAGGCAACCAATACGGTGCAGGTTAATGTAGAGGAGATGATGGCTTAATTACTTCAGGTTGTGCAGAATAATAATCAAGGCCAGCAAGGAGATCCTTTTGTGAAGAGAAACAAAGACTTTGGTTCTTTGAGAGGTCAAAAATTCTCTGGAGATGGAGGACCCATTATAGCTGACGCTTTGGTTCAGAAATGTGAGATGGTATTTGGTCGTATGCAGCTCACCGAGGTCCAAAAACAAGAGTTGGTGGCACATCAGCTTGGGGGAGCAACCCTATTTTGGTGGAACTCGTGGAAGGAGGGTCTAGATTTGACGACTTTGACTTGAGTAGATTTCAAGACTCGTTTTGACCGGAAGTTTGTTCCTGCTGCTATTCGGTCACAACTGAGTGAAGAATTTTTGAAGCTGACTCAAGATGGTAGAACAGTGATTGAGTATGTCACCAAGTTTAATGAGTTGTGTCGTTATGCCCCTTACTTGGTCGACACGCAGGAGAAGAAGAATGAGAAGTTTATTAAGGGATTGAATCATTACCTGTCTAAGTCCCTTATTCCCTTTGATGCTGAACCGTTTGATAGAGTTCTTGATTTGGCACTGAAGTATGAGGAAAATGAGAAGCAATTTCAAGAAGGGAAGGCCAAGGTTGGAGAGACTTCTAGAGGGAGTCACTTCCAGCAGCAGGATGGGAATAGATACCAACCCTCTGATCAAAAGCATAGGGGTCAGTAGTTTCAGAGGCCACAGCAACAGGGTAGTCTGGGAAATTTCAGATCTTAGGGTAATTTCCGGCCTCAAGGCAATTTCCAGCCCCAGGGGCACTATTATCAGAGACAGGATGGTCCGCTCCCACAGGGTTATCAAGGACAGCGGCAACTAGTGCCATAGTTAGGTTATCGTCCTCCCTTACCTCAGTTAGAGGGGCCCCCACCTATCAGACCAGTAGCACCTCAACCGATTAATAGGAAATGTTTTGGGTGTCAGCAGTTGGGGCATGTAATCAAGGATTACCCCCAGAAACAGCAGGCGCGACAGGGTCAAGCAGCTCCAGCCAGGGCATTTGCAGTGATGCCAGGAACTGACAAAGTGCAAGGTACTTTTAATCTCTATCAAGAACCCATTATAGTACTTTTTGATACTAGTGCTTCTCATTCTTTTATATCTAGACAATTTGTAGAAAGAGAACGTATTGTAACTACCTCATTGTCTAGACCTATTCGTGTTGAGACCCTTTTAGGAGGGGCAATTACTCTCTATGAGATGTGTAAAGATTTTGAGATTGACTTTGCGAGTAGAGTCTTGCATGTAGACCTAATTGTGTTAGGGTTTGAAGGGTTTACAATTATTTTGGGTATGGATTGGCTGCGAAAATACTTTGTGACTCTAGATTGTGCTGGAAGAACTGTAAATATAGATATTCCTGGTATGCCACGACTTATACACACTTCCAACAATGGAGAATAGTAGGTGATGACCAGTTTTCTATGCTCGGTAGAAATCTCTAAGCAGGATATTAGTAAGGTAGATGTGGTGTGTGAGTTTGAGGATGTATTTTAAGAGATACTTGGACCTCCACCTCGACGGATAGTAGAATTTCGCATTGACCTGGTGCTGGGAACCGCACCAATTTCTAAGGCGGCATACAGAATGGCGCCTAAAGAGCTTGTGAAGATGAAGAAGCAGCTGGAAGGGATGCTTCAGCAGCTGGAAGAGATGCTTCAGAAAGGGTTCATTCATTCAAGTAACTCCCTATGGGGAGCACCTGCAATCTTTGTTTCCAAGAAAGATGGCACTCTTCGTATGTGCATAGATTACAGAGAGCTGAACAATGTGACTATCAAGAACAAGTATCCGCTACCTAGAATTGATGACTTGTTTGATCAGTTGAAGGGGGCAGCCATTTTCTCTCAATTTGATCTCAGAACGGGTTACCATCAGATGGGTGTGTCAGAGGAAAGTATACCGCTTACAGCTTTTCGGACCCGGTATGGGTTGTACGAATTTCCTATAATGCCTTTTAGTTTGACCAATGCTCCGACCTATTTCATGGACTTGATGAATAGAATTTTTCAACCATATCTAGATAAGTTTGTGATTATCTTCATAAATGATATCCTGGTGTATTCTAAGAATGAGGAAGAACACAGAGAACACTTGAAAGTTGTATTGTAGACTTTGAGAGAGCAACAGTTATACGCTAAGTTCAGTAAGTGTCACTTTTGGGAGAAAAAATTTCGATTTTTGGGACATGTTGTGTCTAATCAGGGAATAGCGATAGATCCTAAGAAAGTTGTTGCGGTCAAAGAATGGAAGCAGCCTACGAACCCTACAGAGGTGAGCAGTTTTTTAGGACTAGCCGGTTATTACAGGAGATTTATAAAGAAGTTTTCCACTATTGTAGCACCCATGACCAAGTTGACCTGCAAGAATATAAAGTTCTTATAGACAGATGATTATGAGAAAGCTTTCCAGGAGTTAAAGCAGCGGTTGACTACAACACCAGTGTTAACTATACCAGTACAAGGGGAAAAGTTAGTAGTGTTTACTGATGCGAGTGGAACTGGGTTGGGATGTATGTTGATGCAGCATCAGAAGGTTGTATCTTATGCTTCTCGATAGTTAAAACCTCATGAGAGACGATACGCTACTCATGACTTAGAGTTGGCAGTAGTTGTCTTTGCGTTGAAAGTGTGGCGACACTACTTGTTTAGGGAGCACTTTGAGTTGTACACAGATCACAATAGCCTCAAATATCTTTTTTCTCAAAAAGAGTTGAACATGAGGCAACAGAGGTGGGTTGAATTCGTCAGTAGTTATGATTTCGAGATCCTTTACCACCCAAGGAAAGGAAATGTGGTCGCTGATGCACTTAGTCGACAACATGGGATTATAGCTTCTTTGATGATTCAGGAATGGAAGTCCTTGGAGTTAATTTCGATGCATGATGTTCAACCAATAGAGAGTGCTGAGAAGGCATACAATGGTAGTTTGACCGTGCAGTCGATTTTACTAGGTAAAGTTTGTCAGATGCAGAATTTAGATTAGGTTTTTCGCCAGCAAGCTCGATGACCTTGTAGTGGATTTGATCGATGATTGTCCTACTGATTGGTCTGTGGACTCAGATGGGGGATTGCGATTCAAGGGCAGGTTATGTGTACCTAACATTGTTGAATTGAGAAAAGAGATTATGGATGATGCCCATAGGTCCCGATATACCATTCACCCTGGTGGGACTAAGATGTGTCATGACTTGAAGAGGATGTTTTGGTGGAAAGGTATGAAGAAAGAAAGACGTAGGAGAGTATGTTTCTCGATGTTATGTGTGCTAACAGGTTAAGGCAGAACACCAGCGACCGTTTGGACTTTTGCAGCCTCTTGAGATTCTTACTTGGAAATGGGAGTACATCTCTATGGACTTCGTGGATGGATAACCGTGGTCTAAGCGAGGCAATGAATCTATTTGGGTGATAGTAGATCGACTTACCAAGTCTGCTCATTTTATTCCTATCAGTGTTCACCAAACTACGAATAAACTAGCTAGGCTGTATATTCGGGAGGTGGTGCGACTTCATGGCGCACCATTTTCTATAGTTTCGGATCGTGATCCATTGTTTGTGGCAGAGTTTTGGGAGAGTTTTCAGTATGCTTTGGGTGCTAGGTTATACTTGAGCACGGCTTATCATCCTCAGACAGATGGGCAAACTGAGCGGGTAAATCAAATCTTGGAGGATATATTGAGAGCTTGTGTCTTTGATCTTGGTGGTAGTTGGGAAGAACACTTGTCATTGGTGGAGTTTGCTTATAATAATAGCTATCACTCCAGTATCGGGATGGCACCTTTTGAGGCTTTGTATGGGAGGCCATGTTGATTACCTGGTTGTTGGATGGAGGTAGGAGATGCACCGTTGTTAGGGCCAAAGTTGGTAAGAGAGACCACAGAGAAGGTAAATATTATTTGGGAACGTATTAAGACTACACAGAGTCGTCAGAAAAGTTACGCTGATAGAAAACGTAAGGGGGTTAAGTTGAACGTGGGAGATTTCGTGTTTTTGAAGGTCTCGCCGATGAAGGGTATCATGCGGTTTGGAAAGAAGGGAAAGTTGACACCTAGATTTGTGGGACCATATGAAATCACTGAGAAGATTGGTAATGTGGCTTACAAATTAGCCCTACCACTTGCTTTAGCTATGATTCACAATGTGTTCCATGTATCTTTATTGCGTAAGTATGTGGAAGACCCTTCCCAGGTAGTATCACCAGAGGTGTTGGAGATTAGTGACGATCTAACGTATGTGGTGCGACCGGTTACTATTCTAGATCGGGATGTAAAGCAATTGTGGCGCAAGAAAGTGAACTCGGTGAAAGTGCAATGGAGCAAAGATGAGAACGATATTACCTGAGAGTTAGAAGAGAAAGTTTGGCGTATGCATCCGAAACTTTTTACTTAGTACTCTCTCCTATCGAATCTCGGGACGAGATTTTTTTGTGTGTATATTGTAACGACCCTGATTTTTCGGAAGTCATTATTGAGTATTATTACTTTATTTTATTTTTTGTCTTTATTAATTACGTGATTGCATGAGAATTTAATGTGATATTTAATTAATTTAATGTGTTATATAATTATATATAATTAATCTAAATATTTTAATATTTATATTTGTTATATAAAAAAAAAAAAAAGAGGTGATATATATATATATATTTAATCTTATATTTATATATTTAATCTTACATTTATATTTATATATATTGTAATTATGTTGTATTATATAATATAATATTATATAATAGTCATATTAGATTAGAATAGGAAATTAAGTTATTATGGGTTGGTTTGGGAAGTGGGTTGACTTTTTGACTTTTTGGCTTTTTTAGCTATTTTAGCCTGGGCTAAAAAGTCTGGTTTGGGAAGGACTTTTTGGCTTTTTGACTTTTTTTGTGAGAGAAGAGTATAATGATTATGGGTTGAATGTGATGTTTTGTTTTTTATGAATAAAATAGCCTATTTCGTCTTTTGTGACTATGTAGACACCCCATTTTTGACCGACCTTAAGACTCAGACCTCACCGTTTGAGCGCTTGGTGATGTTGCATATCGTGCTCGTCCTGGAATTTCAGAGTCTCGGCTGCGAGCCTTACCTCCGGACTTCCGAACTCTTTTGTGTTTTGTCTCGGTTTGCGAACCAGGTCCCGTTTTCTCCGTTTTCTCTTCTCGAAGGGAGAGAGAGGTCTTGTAGATCATCTCTCAGTGGCCGTAGGCTACGTTTCGTGGCCGTAGGCCATTTTTCCCATTTCGGAGCCCGGTTCCCGGTTTTCGGAGACATCGGCCGTGTGCCTCGGTTCAGGACCGCTTAACCACCTTCGTTTGCTCCGGTTTTTGGCACACATCTTATTTACTCCCTTTTGAGGGACACTGAGGCTCGAGAGACTAACTTCGTGGTCGAACGCCACCTCCGGTGCTTAACAGTCAGTTTTCGGGGCCTCGGGCTGCGTGTTTCGGCCCTCGAACCTTCGTTTTGCATCGGTTTTGGTCCATTTTTGGCAGGCACCTTATTTTCATTGTTAGGAGGCTTGTAGAAGGGTGGGAGGCCAACAATTGTTCTGAAGACCAGCTTTATTCCTTCATCGCTCTCCGTCGCCCGTTTTCCTCGCTAGAAAGTCGGTGTTGACCATTCTCGGGCCACTTTCTTTGGCCCTCAACCACATATTTGTGTTGTACACACCTGGGAGGCCACCAATATGCCATGGCCGGCCAGCAATTGTTCCTGACCCTTTTGAACCCCTCTAGAAAGTTGGTTTTTCTCTCTCCTGGTTCACATTTTCAAGGTTTTGACCACATAGTTGTGTTGTGCACACATGGGAGGCCACCAATTTGGGGTGGCCGGCCACTAATTCTCATTAACCCTTTTGACCCTGGGCGGCCGGCCAGGGAAGGTGGCCGGCCGGCCACCTGAACTCTCTGAACCTGGCCGGCCATGTTCCTCACACTTGGTTCCTGACAGATACACCCTCTGTTTCCTCTAGATCCTGTATCCGATGGGGGTCTTTTGGGGGGGAAGTTTGAATTTGATTTTCCTCCCCTTTCCTCCACTCCTTTCCCTATAAAACCAGACCCTCCAGCTCCATTTTGAAGGGTTACAAAGTTTGGTTTTGAGCTCTTGCATTAAGTCTCCCTCTCTCTCTATTCCAACCCTCAAAACACCTTTGGTTCTTGGCCATTTCTATACCAATCCATAGCACCACACCTCCAAACTCCATTCCAGCAACTTGAGGCTGTTTTTCAGAGGATAGGAGCACCATTTCTTGGTCCAAAAGCTGCTGTGTTGCTGCTCTACAAGGGTGAGTCTTCTTCTCCCCTTTTCTAGCCTTTTCTTGGTTCATTTATAAGTCATACTTTCTTACATTTTTGGGCTCTGACCCAAACTGTAAATAGTCATATTTTGAGCTCATCTCCATGTTTGATTAAGGGTCTTTCTCTGTTTGAGGTCTCCTCCTCACCCTTTATGTTTAAACTCTCTTTTAGGCCTATTTTTGCATGATATTTTAGGCTTATTTGTGAGCTGTTTTGGACTTGGTCATAAACTGTAAAGTGCCATTTTTTTAGCCCCTCTTCAACTTTGTTGAAGGGATCTTTGCCATTTGGGGTCAGCTTCTGTCCCTTGTCTCTATTCTCTCTTTTAGGGCCATTTTTGCATGATAGATTAGTCCTATTTATGTTCATTTTTGGGACTTGTTATAAACTGGAAAAAGGCTTGTTTTGACATCATCTTCATGTTTTATTAAGGATATTTTCTTATTTGAGGTCCCATGCTTCTTGGTATGCTTGATTGTCCCTTGTTTTGAGCCTTACACCTAAGCTCTTGTTGCATGCTTTGTTTGGCCTTCTAGCCACTGAAATCCAGTAGATTTTCAGTGGCTAGCACATTGTTTTGAGCCTCCAAATCAGAGGGGGGTGACCCCCTCTCACCTTGACTTGTTTGGTGGTCATTTTGGCCTTCCAAAGGGACCCCTCTTTGCATGCTTCTTAGTCACATTTCAGGGTCAATTTGGTGAGTTTTGGGACTATCATACTTGATTTTCAGAGTTTTTTGTGCCATGCTAAGTGTCCTTGATGCATGTGCTTAATAACCCCTTTGTATGCCCTCTAAAGGAGCCCCTCATTTGTGCATGTGTTGGCTGTATTTCCATGATTATTTGGGCATATTTTGGCATGTTTTATTCGCTGATTTTCGCTGGTTTGATGAGTTCTCACTTGCTTCATACACATGCCATGTAACTCTTGTTTACTAGTCAAAATTGCATGCTACTTTAGCCCATCTTGCTAGCACCTCTTGGCCTTGCTTTGAGCTAAGAAAGTTCATGTTTTGGGACTGCCTTGACTCTGTCTTCATGCTTCATGATCAAATAGTGCATGCTTTGTATAGCTATAGGTCATTGCGCATGCCTAGTTTTGAGTTTCGGGGTTCGTCTCATGCATCGGGTGCCGTATTGCCATGTTTCGGGGCTGTTTAGCATCATATTTTAGCGCTGAAATTTGCATGTTCATATGTCATATTCCATGCCTTGCCATGCTTTGGTAGAGTGGCATTCGCGCCTTAGGATCGGTCCTCGGTTTGCGTGCATGTATGCACGCATCCCGAGTGTCTCATTTTCATCTCATGGCCTCTGATGTGAGTGTGGCTGAGGTCCACTCATGTTGGTGTAAGCCCATATTGCATTGTGTATGCCATCTTAGTCCTTTGCACTGCGTATGCTAGGTTGTATGTTAGAGCATTGTGTATGCCATGTTACATCGTGCATTGTGTATGCCATTTCGTAGCATTGTGTATGCTAGGGTGTATGTTAGTTGCATTCATGCATGTCATGCATATTGCATTGTGTTTGGGATAGGAGTTAGCTCAAGCACGAGAAACGAGGGACGTTTCGTACTCCGAGTGACGAAACGTGTCTCAATTCCCGGTCACCGACACTCCGGATTATCCATGATGGAGTCTCGGTCTTGTTGTGTTTATATGTGCATTCATTTCATATTGAGTCATGCAATTCGACTCCTCGGCCATCATGCATCGGGATGCGTGATTGGTGGCATGAGGATCGAGGCAAGCATACATATGCAAAAATACATTGCTATGCCCCTCTCCTGCTCTCTGTTGCAGCAAATCAGAAATCAACAGCTTTCAAAAGCCTTGCACAGCATTCCGACATCAATTGCAAACAGAGGCTAATTGGGGCATCGCGATGGATTTCCGTACCAAGCAACCCGAACATGCATCATTCATCATCCAGAGCAGAGTCGAGGCAGTCCCTAGCTTGCATGCTAGTTTACAGCTTTCCTAGTTTAATTTGTTAATTAATTAGGATTTTGTATTTATTCGGACTGTAACTATTTATTTGGGACTATATATTATTTATTCGGACCCTCCGAGCGAGGGCAATGTTGTAATAAGTGTGCGTGCGTGTGATGTATGTCTTCCAACCCCAAGTCTTTCTCCCTTTTATTTACCAGCTTTTGATGTTTAGATTAGGGCATGTTTCAATTAGCATACAGTATGATAGCATGTTTGCATTCATTCATCTGTCTTGCATGCATCGGGCTCGGCGCATCATACTAACTGCATTTGTATTTCAATTCCAAGTTGAATACATGTTAGCTGTAGTATTTCATATGCCATCTTTAGAATAGCCGAGCCTACTTATAGTTGCATTTTTGCATGTGTTGCATTAGGCATTTCTGTATAGTTAGGATCATGCATGGATTTCTAATTAGCTTCTGTTTTGGCTTGGAGTACTCGGTAAGTTTTATGCTTTAGCATCCTTGCATGCGTGTGAGTGACTGCCATGATAGCATGCTTACCATGAGGCTATGTGCTTACGTGATATATCTGCCTGAATGCCTGTGGGTGAAGGTTGGGTTATTTGGATTGGAACACATCATTCACTGTGAGTTTTAAGCCCACTAGATAGTGGCAAAACCATCTTTTCTAAAGCCCACCCGAGGGTGGCAAAATCTGCATTTTAAGCCTACTTGCGAGTAGCAAATCACTTTCAAAAATAGACATAAAATATGTTGTTCCAATTCAGGCGATCCAGTCTATACTTGTATGCTGTGCGCATCACATAGTAAATCTAGGCTAATAACTAGAATAAGAATGCATAATGTTTTCAAAACTAGATATCATGGTTAGTAGAGGCCGATCTTTGATCGGGCGAGCGGGGGTGCTCACGAAGTGACCTTCCCCAATCGTACCCAAGTTCCCGAGCCGAAGCAACTTTGGTGATGACGGACACGTGGCCTTAGGCAACGAGTCAGGGTTTCCTAAATTTCCCAAAATAAAATATTTAGGTGGCGACTCTGTATCTGGCAAAACAGTCCATGTTTGGCACTTCTTTCAAAAAACTGTTTTCTCAAAACGATTTGCCAGATTTGGACTCTTTGGTTCAAGATTAAGAACCGTGACAATTTTAGTCCTAAACTGTAGTGAGCCCAAAAACGAACGGAATTGGGGGCTTCATCCCTCCCGGGGGCGTTCGGGGACGTCTACAGTTTCTGGCGACTCTGCTGGGGATTTAGAGAACTTGACTCGAACTCATGATATCTTGTTTTGGCTACACTTATGTGTTTCTTTGCATTGCATTTGCATTGGTGCACCTAGGACACCGTGTTTGCCATCTGCTATTCCTGAACGGTTTGTCGAAGGCTTGTCTTGTCAAGGCATGACCATAAGGCTAACCGGTTGTGGGCTCTGCCAATATGGGAACACAAACCCCGGTTTACCGGGGCACCCTTTTGACCATTCGACCTAGTACATATCGAAATCCATAGTGACCATTCCAAACTAGGACAGGTTGCTTACCCGATATAGGTTGTTTGAAACCGCTACGTGCGTAGTGAAACCCTAGCTCCTGACAAAATAGGACAGGGAAACCCTACGCCAACATAGGGGTGTTTTGGCTCTCACTTATCTGCTATGTGCTTTTTAGAGTGCGTCTCTACAGGAATGCATGTATCAGTTTATAAGTTTAGGCATCAGGACTGCGCGCATCAGTTCAGTTCTTTGGGAATCAGTTATCTACGGCTATCAGATTCAGTATTGGGGAACAGTGATTCAGGGATAATGATCAGTGTTTGAGGACAGTGTGTATTCAGCTTATCGACCGTGTGTTGTCATGCCCAGCTGTGTGTTGTGTATTTATTTTAAGCTGTTATGCTGTTCGTTTATCTGGTTATTTATTTCCTTATTGCTTTATTTATCTTTTTGCTATGACAGTTTTAGCACAATTGCTTCCGACCCAGCAGATATTCCCCAAGCACTTTGGTCAAGAGGTCGTCGGCTCAATCGATCTGAGGATTTGGTTGACGGACAGCCAGTGCTTCATTCTCTACCCCCGGTTGTCAGACGGAGGCCGAGAAAACGTAGTGTGTCTGAACAGAGGTTACCAGAACAGTGGTCTACCCTAGCAGTGAACAGTTGGGCTGAGGTTTCAGTTTCTGCCATAGAGATACACATACCAATCAGTCAACAGGATCAACAGAATATAGACGGGATGGAAGACATGATGCGACAGCTCCAAGAGAGCATGAAGCAAATGCAGGAGGACGTTGTCCGCCAGGTAGAGTTCTCTAAACAGCAGGCCACAATCATGGCCCAACAGGCTGAACTCATCACTAGACTCCAGCAGCAAGCCGGAGCATCAGCCTCACATCCAGTTCCTCCCCCACCAGGGGTCCCGCTACCCGAACAGGCACCAGCTGCCCAGAATGTCCTGCCAAATGCCCAGAACACCTTGCCAAATGTCCAAAACATCCAGGAGGACACAGACCTTCCAACGGGGCCAGCTCCGCCCCTGCTTCCACCTCAACTGTCCAAGGCACCTACGCCTATCAACCATCCGGACTCTCCCTTCGAGTTCGAATAGATCCAACAGCATTGAAACTGAGCAAGCTCGAGAAGCTTTTTAAGAAATCCCAAGGGGTAAAGGCTATTCCGGATATCGAGGACGGATATACCGATGTGGCCGTGACGCTACCGGATAGATTTAAAATGCCGCAGATCGATCGCTTCGACGGGTCTGGGGATCCCATGGTCCACCTCCGGCTATTCTCAGATATACTGCGGCCAATGGGCCTAACTAGACCCCAGAAGCTTTCATTATTTGGCCGAACCCTGTCGGGTGTGGCCGCCATCTAGTATGCGAAGTTGGAGGATGATGTCAAGCGGAGTTGGGATGAAATGGCTGAAGCCTTTGTTGCGCAATACTCTTACAACACCCAAATTGAGATTACAACCCGTGATCTCGAAACAACAAGGCAGGAGCCCAAGGAGAGTTTCTCAGATTTCGTAACCCGGTGGAGGGCGAAGGCCTCGATGATGACTTTAAGGCCCACCGATAAAGACCAGATCAGGATGATTGTGCGCAATCTCCAGCCAAAACTGATGCAAAAAATGATTGTACTCCCCTTCCCCACTTTTTCTGATCTGCACGAGATGGGGGTACAAATTGAAGATGCAATGAAACAGGGTCTGATTGACCAAGATAGGGAGCAGCGCAGGAGGACTTTCAACCGTAACAACAATGCAGGCCCGAGTGGCGCTGCAACTATGAGAGCTTCAGAGGTGAGCATGGTCACCACCATTCCCCCTCCCCTTCCAAGACCCATGGCAGCCACGCCCTTCTCCGGTGCATCCGGAAGCAATACACAGGCCACTAAATACCAACCCAGAGGCCAAAGAACCTTCACACCCCTTATGCATGCCCCTGTCCAAAGCTCTGGGGGTATTAATCAGGAAAAAACATTTGAAGCCCCTAGAGCCGAGGCCACTACCAAATCCACTCCCTCCTTCTCATGACCCAACAAAATACTGCGCATATCACCAACAGCACGGTCACGACACCGACCGTTGTTTTAGATTGCGTCACGAGATCCAGGATCTTATCGACAAGCAGGTGATTGCGCCTCCCGACAAACCCAATGTCACAACCAATTCTCTCCCACTACATAACCAAGCTCCCCCTCCCAACAGAATCAACTTTATCCAAACTAGGGTCGCATCTTATGATCCTAGTATCTATATCACCCCATCCCACCTACCTAAGCCGGAGGTGCTCCATCCTGACTGTACCGACTCTTTGTGCATGTTGGACATCTCCGCAACCCAACCCGAGCCAACGGTGGTGACCATCGAAGATGGGACAGGGCAGATTTCAGAAGAGAATGGAATTGTTGAGTCTGGGATTAAGCAGTCTGGGAGTTTTGCTAGGGGAGCCTATGATCCGAGTGAATACATTCTGTCAGCAGGCCAGGTTGAGCCAGGTATAGAATTGCCAGAGAAGGCAGAGCTGTGTGTGATCCGAGGGGATGGATTTGAGTAAGGGGCAAATGATTTGACGGCTGTGGAGGAGGACTTTGCCAACCTACAGTTTTTCAATGACCAAGAATCAGGGGGCGCGGTAGTCAACTGGTTTGATTATGAGGAATCGGCAGAGGCCACTAGATGGTTGGATGATCAACCGGATGTGGTGGAAGAGTTCCAACTGGAACAGAGCCCAGCAGGGGCAGGAATATTAGCTGTGGCCGGAAGGGCCGGAAGTCAGATTACATTGCCGGAGAGCGCCGGTATGAAGAATTTCGCTCGGAACTGGGACAGTGTGAATGTAGGAAAAGCTGAACAACAAACTGCGCTAACGCAGGCAGAACAAGAAAAGATTTGGGATTCTGAGAGAATCCGGAAAGCCAAAATCCATGAAGGGACCGAAAGTGTTGTATGCACAAAAACAGAAGATGTTGCGGGCATGTGGGCTGAAAGTACTGAGAGTACAAACATACTGGAGCCAGACAGGTGTCTGTCGGCGGCTGATGGAATGTGGTGGGAGGACGATGATTTATGTCTTGCCTATACAGATGAAGATTGGGGAAACCATCAGCCAGACGACACCTGGTATATTGGTGAGGTCGATCATATGACGAGAAGCGGGCGGTATTTCAAGCCCCCGCACCTGGACCAGCCAGAGGCATCTGAGAAGGATAAAGAAGCTGAGAGACAGAAGGAGAAACAGCTTGAAGAGGAGGCCATACTCAAACAGTTAAAGAAGATATAAGCAGACATCTCCATCTGGGGACTGCTTATGGCTTCACGAGTGCACAGGCAGGCTGTCCTATCTGCTATGGACAAGGCCAAACTCTTATAGATACCACACCAGAGCAATTGGTTGGACTGGTCTTTCCGGGAGGAGGTTCCCCGACGTTAACCTTTTCAGACAAAGAACTACCGCCTGAGGGCGCAAATCATAACAAACCCCTTTACATCTCTGTGGAATGTAGAGACAAGTGGGTGCCAGTGGTTCTTATCGACACGGGATCCGCCATTAATGTGTGCCCATCAAGGACAGCATACGCGATCGGGTTAAAGCCCGCGGACTTCGTGCCGACCACTCAAGTGATCAGAGCCTATGATAACACCAGTAGGGAGGTGATGGGGACTGTCAAAATTCAGACCCAGGTTGGTCCAGGACAACACAACATTGAATTCCATGTCTTGGACGTTCCTACAACCTTTAATCTACTCTTGGGGCAGCTGTGGTTGCACCAAGTAAAGGTAGTCTCTTCCACTTTGCATCAAATGCTGAAGTACCCTCACGGGAAGGGGGTGGCTATTGTTTTCAGGAATTCATCAATCCACCCACCGCCAGAAGTGTCTACACCAGTCTTGGAAATCGAGCACAGCATCGAGGATGTGTTCTTATCAGGGTTTACTCTGGCTGAGGCTCAGGTTGTGCAGAATATCATGGCCGTTAATGAGGGAGTATATGTCAGTGCTCAATCTGTATACCTCATGAACAAGCTACAACACATCCCCGGGATGGGATTAGGAAGGAGTGGCCGGAAGGGCGTCGCAGCATTGGCCGAAGTGCCACACAACCCTCATACCTTTGACTTGGGTTATCTGCCCACCAAAGAGGACTGGGTAAGGAAGGGAAAGGAAAATGGCTGGAAGAGCCAGAGCAAAGCAGGCTGGGAAGCCATTTGAGTTGATGCATAGGCCCATTCAGGGTACCCTAAACGGACGCTTCGTCCGGGAGGGGGAGGACTTTCCATTTTGCGGCTTCCCAGAGCCATGGCTGAACGCGGAGAAGAAGCGCGTGTCAGGTTTCGAGATCTTTTTCGACCTACAATTATCCGGGGATGACGTTGCCGAAGAGCAGACAGGACCCATCAGCTGAGGTTGAGCAGTGTAAGGCAGTGGACTCCGAGGGCACTGAAATTGAAATGGGGGTAGCACTGGCATCTCTACTTTCAGATCCTCCGATCAACCAAAAGTGCTTCGGGGATAACTTCTCGGTTTCCATGATTGGGGATGAAACGGCTGCGGGCCTCCCAGCGACTATTTTGGATGCATCTATCGCACCCTCTCTCACTTGGCAATACGAAGAGGGATTTTTGTCCAGCAGCACCGGGTCAGGTAGTGAGCCGGAATCTAATTCCACCGAGTCTTGTGAGTCGGAATCAGGTTCCAGCTCGACTGAGTCTGAGTCTGGTAATCCTGGGGATGATAACCCGGATGCCACAGTCTTGTCCAGGTCGTCTTTTTCTTTCTCTTTTGAGTCTATTGTAACCGAGGAATCGGACGACTTGGATGTGCTTAATGAGAATCAAGTAGCTGTGGTTTCTTAGTACTTTTCTGTGCCCTTGATTTATTGCATTAACTCAGACTTTCAAAATTTTGACGAAAACGACGAGGACGAAATTCCTCTGGTTTTGCAACACTTAATTGAACAAGAGCAGGAGAGATTTGTTAAACCCCTAATGGATGAAATCACTACCGTGAATGTTGGTACTGAGGAGGACCCGCGGCCGGTCCAGATCGGGTCCACGTTGTCCTCGGAGGAACGCGAGCGCTTAGTCGCTTTATTAAAAGATTTCAAAGATGTTTTCGCGTGGTCCTACGAAGACATGCCTGGAATCGATCCTGAGATTGTACAGCACCGGATCCCTCTCGACCCCGAGGCCCGACCCGTCAAGCAGAAGCTCAGGAGGATCCGCCCGGATTGGGCTCTCAAGATTAAGGAAGAGGTCACCAAGCAAATCGACGCAGGCTTCCTGCTGGTATCCGAATACCCGACTTGGTTGGCCAACATCGTTCCGGTGCCAAGAAGGATGGCATGATCCGAGTATGCGTGGATTTTAGGGACTTGAACAGAGCTAGTCCGAAGGACGACTTTCCCTTACCGCATATTGATGAGTTGGTGGACTTCACAGCAGGGCATGCTTTGCTTTCATTCATGGATGGTTTCTCAGGGTACAATCAAGATAGTAATGGCACCTGAAGACCGGGAAAAGACTGCATTCACCACCCCGTGGGGGGACATACTGCTATAGAGTCATACCGTTTGGGCTGAAGAATGCTGGGGCTACTTATCAACGGGCCGCGACCACAATATTGCATGACATGATCCATAAGGAGGTTGAGGTGTACGTGGACGACATGATTGTCAAGTCCAAAGATAGAGAGGGCCACTACCCCGCCTTGCAAAAGTTCTTTCGAAGGATCAGAGAATTCCGGTTGCGGCTGAATCCTCAGAAATGTACATTCGGTGTTACAACGGGAAAATGCTGGGGTTTCTGATTACACAGAGAGGCATCAAAGTCGACCCTTCCAAAATCAAGGCCATCTTAGAAATGCCACCACCAAGGACTGAAAAGGAGGTGCCGAGGCTTTCTGGGTTAAAGTGCAATTCATAAGATGGTTTATCTCAAAATTAACCTTGACTTGTGAACCACTTTTTGGTCTCCTGAAGAAAGGCAAGAAATTCCAATGGGACGGCTGATGCCAAGCTGCTTTTGAACAGATTAAGGAATATTTACAGAACCCGCCCGTGTTGTCACCGCCAGAGCCAGGGAGACCATTGATATTATACCTTTCAGTGACTGAGACTACAATGGGCTGTATGCTCGCGCAAGAATCTGAAGACAAAGTGGAAAGAGCCATCTACTATCTGAGCAAGAAGATGCTGGAGTATGAGACTCGCTATACACCGTTGGAGAAGGCTTGCTTAGCTTGGGTATGGGTAACCAGGAAGCTGCGGCACTACCTGTTAGCTCACTCCGTAATGTTGGTTTCACGACTCGATCCCATCAAATATCTTTTCGAGAAACCCAGCACTTATGGGTAGGCTAGCTCGTTGGTTGTTGTTGCTCTCTGAATTCGATCTGAAGTATGTAACGCGCAAGTCAGTCAAAGGAAGAGCAGTAGCAGAATTCTTAGCTGGCCATCCAGTGGAAGGGGGTGAAGCAGTCGAGTACTTATTCCCAAATGAGGCCATTTTGCACATCGACGATGAAACTTGGACGATATACTTTGACGGAGCGTCAAATCAGTACGGGTATGGGATAGGAGTGTTGCTGATAGCACCCGACAAATCCCGTATCCCTCTAGCCTTCAAACTCCGGTTCAAAGTCTCGAACAACGAAGCAGAATATGAGGCGTGCATCGCCGGTCTGGAAGCAGCCTTGGAACTAGGGGCAAGACGGTTTGGACGTCATCGGGGACTTGAACCTTGTTGTGTCTCAAGCAAAAGGAGACTGGAAAGTCAAAGAAGAAAAGATGATGATGTATCACCAAACCTTGGACTTGTTAATTCCTTGGTTTGAGAAGCTAAACTTTGCTCATCTACTAAGAGAGAACAACAGGTTCGCAGATTCTTTAGCAACTCTATCTTCCATGATAGACATCCCGTTCGGAGTCCGGATGCGTCCAGTCATCATTGACCAGAAATTTGCACCAGCCTACGAGTCGATTGCTGCTATAGATGAGGTTCAGGACGAAAACCCCTGGTATTACGACATTTGGAATTTCCTGGAGAAGGAAGCATACCCGCCAGGGGTAAATGCCAAGGATAAAAGGGCAATAAGAAGAATGGCCGTTCAGTTCATCATCTGTGGGGGTAAGCTGTATAAGAGAGGTCATCTGGGGATGCATAAGTTGTGTGTCGATGCCAAAGAGTCGAAGCGTCTAATGGAAGCCATCCATGGAGGGGAATGCGGTGCACACATGAATGGAGTAATGCTAGCACGGAAGATCCTCAGACAGGGTTACTACTGGTCCACCATGGAGGAGGATTGTATCGGTTTTGTCCGGCGATGCCACAAATGTGAAATTCATGCAGACCGCATGAACATTCCGCCGTCGAAGCTGTACAATATGACTTCGCCTTGGCCATTTTCAGTCTGGGGAATTGATGTGATCGGGGCTGTCACTCCAAAGGGGTCGAATGGGCATGAGTTCATCTTGGTCACAATAGATTATTTTACAAAGTGGGTCGAGGCCCAATCCTATGCGGTGTTAAAGGCTTCACATGTTGCGAAGTTTATCAGAAACAACATCATCTGTCGCTACGGGGTCCCAAACGAGATAAATTCAGATAACGGTTCCCACTTCAAGAAGGAAGTGATTGACTTATCGGAAAAATACAACGTGGCTTTTCATAAGTCATCTACCTATCGACCGCAAACCAATGGAGCGGTTGAGGCCGCCAACAAGAATATCAAACACATATTGCAGAAGATGGTGGAAACCTACCGGGACTAGCCAGATAAGCTGCCGTTTGCTCTGTGGGGCTACCGGACTTCAATCAGGACCTCTACTGGGTTGGTTTATGGGATGGAGGCCGTTCTACCCATCGAAATTGAAGTTCCGTCTTTGCGAGTATTGGCCGAGTGTCAAATAGCCGAGGCAGATTGGCAGCAGAGTAGATTTGAGGAACTCATGCTCTTTGATGAGAGAAGACTGAAAGCACTGTACCATGTTCAAGGTTATCAGCGCAGAATTGCCCGGGCTTTTAACAAGAAAGTTAAGTCCAGGAATCTAAAGGAAGGAGATTTGGTGCTCAAGGACAACCGAGCTCCCATCCACAACCCAAGGGGCAAGTTCAGACCCAATTGGACCGGTCCCTACATCATTAAGTCTATGTGGTTTTGATGGATCTGGATGGCTTAGAGTTCTCACAACCGATCAATATGGACAAGTTGAAGAAATATTACCCTTGAGAGGCTCGCTAGGCCAAAAACCCGAAAGGGCGACCTAGGCAAAACTCAGAGCACAAAAAATTTGAAATTATAAAAACTGAGCTCGCAAGGTTGAAAACCTGCAAAGGGCGGCCTTGGCAAAAGTTAGAGCGTAAAAGGAGAGTGAAAATACCCGAGTGAACCTAAGCCTGAACTACGTAAGGCTTGATTTCCATCTTTGGGATACGTAGGCAACTTCATCCTGAAGTTCAGCCATAAACATTTTCCCTGATCAACTTTGTCCATTTGATCATCTCAGTCACCTTTGTCCATCAGCATTCATCGTGATCTCCGGTGCAGTGCTTCTCAGACTAGGGGCAACTTTTCGTTGCTGTGCAGTGCCGCGGTACTATGCAGACTAGGGGCAACTTTCCAGTTGCAGGGATCCGAGGTTGTGCATCTCAGTGACAGATCTCAGGCGTGTCCAGTTCTGATCCATATCGAAAATAGTTTTGAAAAGTTTTAATAAAAGTCGACTTCGTTCAAATTAATCTTTTTACAACTAAGACCATTTTTGGACCAAAGCGGAAAATTTTCAGTACCCACAACCTTCAATTTCATTGATTTCAAAACAGAGTTCTCCTGCTCTTGCATACAAATTAAAGTTACTTTTTATTACATTCATGAAGAAAACTTGAAAATACTAGTAAAGTAATAAATCCGGGGCATAGATGAGTCAGGTGTCCCTGCGCCCCCTCCCAAAGCTGGTAGAAGCCTCTGATGCCAAGCTGAGCCCAATCTGTGCTTCTTCATTGAGCCAATCCAAGCACTCGTCAGACAAAGTGCAACAGAAAGTGGGAGCGGGGGCCAGGAGCTCTCTAGTCCTCCATGCTGTAGCATACCGGGCAAGCTGTGCGCCTCGAACCGGGAATGTAGCCGGGTACTCTATCCCCTCTAGCGGGCAAGTCTGATCATGACCAAACTGGCATTGGAATCGGAACGGAAAGTAGAACACACAGTGGATCAGACCAATCAACTGGGTCCCGATCAGCCAGGACATGCTATAGCTCATCGCCGGGAGATTGAGCCAAGGACAGTGCCAAGCAATGCGATCTGCAGACAAATTGCACATCCAGTCGAACCACCATCCCTCATCAAAGGCATCAACTAGGTGTTGTCGAAAGAAATAGCTGCGAGCTGAGTAGGCTGGGTAAGAGTCCACAACCTGCAATTTATCCATCAACCATACCTGGGGAGGGATGAAAAATGAGAGAATAAAGAATAGAAAGATGCACGATGAGAGAAAAGCGAGACAAGGGTATTGTGAGAAAAACCGAGCCTGAGGGCCGAGTGATGTGAGCAATACATATGTGAGAATTGGGTGGGAAACATTACCTGCAGCAGTAGTGGACTCCCCACGAATTTGATCGTCTCCCGACGGTAGAAAGCATCTAAGCCCATCAGCATCTCGGCCAATGTCATGGCGATACAGCTCTTTCCCTCCTTCAAGCCTTGAGCAACTTCAATCAGACGAATGCTAGATCCACCGAAGCCCGAGGCAAGCAAAAAGTGAGATAGCATACACAAGCAGAGGGCATGTTCTCGGAAACCTTGCCAATAATGGTTGCTGCGGTCACCGGCATTAGAAAAGCGATGAATCAAGCCGAGGACATCCAGTTCCCCGTTGCAGATCAGAGACCAAGCGTCATGCATGGTGAGTCCACACATCCGCCCTAAAGCTTGGGCGTGGCCAAAGCGAAACTGAGGCAAAATTTCTTCATAGCGTTCAGATTCCATCAAAACTTGAAAATCTTCGAAAGTTGGACATACCTCTTGCCCACCGAAGCTAAAAACATGTGTCACCGGGTTCCAAAACCTCGCCGCGGCATGAAGGAAGGGAAGGTGCAGCAGAGTACGGCCCAGCGTGAATAGTGCATTCAAGCCGAAACCCTGGAAGTTCAACTTTTCCGAGCCATCTAAAGAAGCGATCCAAGCTGTGAGATTTTCGACGAGAAACGCCTCCATTTTGGTGCAAAACTGAGATGAAATGAATCAACCACGAGGCTAGAGCTTTTAAAGAGGATAAGGCACTGTTCAGGGGACACGTGTCAAAAATTTGGTAGTTGCTGACCTAAGTGGCCGGGCGGCCACCCCTCTTCTCTTCAATGCAAAAAACTGGCCGGCCAGCTCCCAAAAGTGGCCGGCCATGCTGCAAAATGTGCCATTGGTCCTGCTTTACCCTCTGAAAGGAAGTTCCTAGCATTTCCATGCATCGGGAGTGTCAGAGGCCTCAATTTCCCTCAGTTTCAGATGCGTTCCATCACCCAGATCGTCCGAACTACACTTTGTTTATTGAGTTGTTGTTTAGTCTTGCTTATCGAGTTGTTGTTTTGCTTATCGAGTTGTCGTTTTGTTGGTCGAGCTGTTTTGTTTATCGAGTTTTGTTTATCGAGTTGTCAAGTTTTGTGTATTTGAGTTGTTACTCTTTACTTATCAATTTTGTTTTGCTTTGCTTATCGAGTTGTAAACTTGCTAAGGTTTTGTTGTTTCTTAAGTTGTTTAGTTTGTTGTGTCGGTTCACTACCTGACCTGGTGAATACACAATGCACATTTCCACCCAATCTCATTTTTGTGCAAAATGATGCGATGCGATACTGAGAACATAAAAACACTTTTTCAAAAACTGTTTCATTCCATCATGCTTCCTTTGTTACAACACCTTTTTTTACAACAAGGGTACAAGTTTTGCAGAAAATGAAACTACCTAATAATGTACAATGTGCTACAACTACTAGCAAAAAGGTAAATAAAATAGGGAACAGCTGCATCAATGCTCTCAAGAGCAAAAATAAGAGGCCCTCTTCATCCTCTTCTGCGAAGCAGCCTCTGCACCACCAGCGCCATCTGAGTCAGAGTTGTCGCCCTCGGGGTCCTCCTCGGCCTCACCTTCACTCCCGGAACCGGGGTCGGAGCCACCCTCTCTATCAGCAGATGTCTCCAACTGGCGATCTGTAGCCTCCTCCTCCTCCTCCTCCTCGCTGGGCTCCTCCTCTATGATGTGCGCCCTGCGTCTGCCTCATCCGCGAGACGACTCCCCTCTCCCAGCTCCTCAAGAAGGCCTAGATGGCCCAGCTCCTCGGGAAGGCCTGGATGGCCCGGCCTGTGACTGAGCATATACCGGAGGCATTTGAAAATGAAGAATGCAGTTTGAATACATCAGCCAAAACATGTATATCAGATACAGATGCAAGCAAACTACACAGAGTGGATGTATGCAGGTATAGTGCATAAATGTGGTGTGTGTCAAAAGTGCTCTGCACAGATAGCCTATCGATGCAGTAAGATGTTCAAGAACAACATGTCATCAGAAGTATGATAAATGCAAGAAAACTAAAGGGTACCTGGAAACCCATGATGGACAACTGCGCCTCCCTCCGTAAGACCATGCCCTCAAGTGAGGCTACCATCTCAAGCACCTCGTCCATGTACTCCCGGGGTGGCTGCAGATACGAGCTCAAGTCATCAATGAATAAACAACTGCCAAAGTATCTGTGTGATAAACGGAAAATAGTTGAACATACCGGTGGTGAGTCAGGGTCACTGACATATCGGTGGCCAGGCATCGGAGGCTCTATCGGAATCGGAATCGGGGAGGTAGTCCCATATTGCCACCCCATCAACTCAGTCGGCATATCTGGCCATCCAGGATGATGATGAGTCGGAGGAATCGGGGGAACCAATCCACCCCCACCCCTAGATGTACCAGCCCTGCTGGTGGAAGGGACATCTGCAGTCCGAGCCCTGCTCGATGAAGGCATACCAGCAGGCCTCCTCGTTGGAGTACGGACTCCCGTCAACGGAGGCATCAAATATGTGTGACGATAAGTAGCGAAGTCCCCCTCCTCGAGATGGAGAAATGCATCAGTACCTAACAGGGCGTCGACAACACTCTGGGGAGGGAGCCTATCAGTAGTCCGCATATCGTCTGGGGGTGCTGAAGGAATGTCCTGCTCAGGGTAGCCCCATACCTGACGCAAGAAGCGATCCCCCAAAAACCAGGCCCTACCAACCGGCCCCTCGAAGAGAATCCTATACCGAGAGGCACCCCATGCTCCGGCAAACTGAAATTGGAGCTCTCTGCCTAAAGGCGCCCAGGGCTGCCATGAGATCTGCGGAACCGAGGCATAAGCTGGTCAGAAATTGTGAGTGTGCAAGATAAATCAAAGATTGGAAATATGAAGAACTGAGAGTTCTGAAATACCTCTGACGGCCGTACTGTATCAAAGTACTGCCGTAAATAGAGAAGAGACTCCCGAGGTCTCGGCCGGTACTGGCCCTCGAATACGAGTGAATACGGGGTCGTGAGGGGCACCTCCACTATAAGCTCCGGAGCCAGTGTCGGGAAGTATGCGTAGACCCATAACTGTGAGAAACAGAGCAATAGCCATCAGAATACAGAATGCTGAGTGCAGAATGCAAATACAAAATGCTGAGAGCAAAGTACAAGGTACAGAAAGTAAAGTGCGCCGTGTGTGCAATGTACAAATAATAAGAAGCAGAAATGTAAATCAAGAGGGCAGAAAGTACCTCACAGGCCCTCCAATAACCGCCAACCATGTTCCCTCGTCCGCGGGAGGTCGCACTCATATAGCAATATAGAGTAGCCAGGCTGGCGCCACCCCAGTCATATCGAATAACCTGTGATAGGTCTACCAGGGTACTCAGCAGGTAGAGCCCAACAGTATTCCCCCTATCGGCAAACAAAGTGGTGCCGAAGAGGAACATCAAAAATCCTCGGGTGTACTGAGCTACCTCCTCAGGAGTCTCAGGCACTCTCTCTCTGAAATATGAAGAAAACCAGGTATACCGAACTCTGCCTGAAGATCTATCAACTGGTGGGCGAGCCCCCAATAAGTATATCCATGCAGCCTCCCACTGACCTATATCCTCGTCATATGGGATGGCCCAACCTCCTACATCAAGGCCCGTCAGTATGGCGAAGTCAAATGGGGTCATGGTCATATCCCCAGTGGCAGAAAAATAGAAGGAGTTGGTGGTGTCCCACCATCTCTCTACCAAAGCACCCATCAGTGTCCTACTGGCAGGACAGCGGGAGAGCCCAGTGCAAAAGGGCCCAAACCCTGCCGCGTCAACCAAATCCTGGACAGCCTCCGGGAGCTCAGCATATCACTCTCTTGCCGTAACAGAGCCATATCCTCGCACGGCACGAGAAGTCACCTGCATTCAGGATGAATACATGTATTTAGTTTCAGAATAAAATGTATAAGCTGTGTGCAGAATAAAATGTATGAGCCGTGTGCAAAATCAAATTAGATACAGAATCTGAGCTGTATGTTCATCTCAAAGTTTGGGCTACGTGTTCAACTCTCAAACAGTGTGTGCTGCGTGTTCACCTTCAATTTGGGGCTGCGTGTTCGACTCTCAATCAGGGTGTGCTGTGTGTTCACCTTAACAACGAGCTGTGTGTTCGACATCAAGGAGTGGGCTGTGTGTTCATCTCAAAGTTTGGGCTGCATGTTCAACTCTCAAACAGTGTGTGCTGCGTGTTCACCTTCAATTGGGCTGCGTGTTCAACCCTCAATCAGGGTGTGCTGTGTGTTCACCTCAACAACGAGCTGTGTGTTCGACATCAAGGAGTGGGCTGTGTGTTCATCTCAAAGTTTGGGCTGCGTGTTCAACTCTCAAACAGTGTGTGCTGCGTGTTCACCTTCAATTTGGGGCTGCGTGTTCGACTCTCAATCAGTGTGTGCTGTGTGTTCACCTCAACAACGAGCTGTGTGTTCAACATCAAAGAGTGGGCTGTGTGTTCATCTCAAAGTTTGGGCTGCGTGTTCAACTCTCAATCAGTGTATGCTGCGTGTTCACCTTCAATTTGGGGCTGTGTGTTCAGAAATTCAAAGTTTGGTCTGCGTGTTCAACTGACAACAAGTGTGAGCTGTGTGTTCAAAAATTCAAAAACAGTGGGCTGCGTGTTCTACTCTCAACAAGTGTGGGCTACGTGTTCACCTTCAGTTTGGGCTGTGTGTTCATCTCAAAGTTTGGGCTGTGTGTTCAATTCTCAGTAAGTGTGTGCTGTGTGTTCACAACCAATATACGGGCCGCATGTTCAGAAAGTCAGAGTGTTTGAACTGTGTGTTCAAGATGCAAACGGAATACAATGCTATGGATTAAACATTCAAGACAAGCTGTGCGCTTGAATGGGCAGATAAACATAGCGAAGGCACGAAATAGACGGAAAATGCGGAATACATTGCAGAAAATGCAAAAGTAGAGTAAATACCTCTCGTGCCTCATGAGAGAGGTGAGACTCCGGCTCTTGCAGAAGTAGATCCCTAGGCGCTCGGTCGTCGAAATCAGTGAAATGGTAGAAAACCGCCTGTGGGAGGATGTGCTCCTGAGGATGGTACCTCGCGGGATCAAACGATCGAACCCTCGGGGGTAAAGCCATAATGTCAGGATCATCTCCGGCACCTGGAGGACCTCCACCATGAGGGAAATGACCAGCCATTTCGAAAAATCTGCAAAAAGGAGCAAAAATGAACAAAATGAGCCAAAATTGGAAAAAGTCAACAAAAGTCACCTCTCGGGAAATGAAAAAGTCAACAAAAGTCAACCCCCGAGAAAATCTTCCAAATGTTGAGACAAACTTACCTCAAGTGGTGAAAATGAGAAAAGAAGCATCGAAATCAAAATTTAATCGGTTCAAAGTGAAGAGAATTGAAAGTTTTCGCGAAAACAACTTGCGTGGGGCGTTGGAAAACGCGTATAGAGCGCAGATCTGAGAGAGAAAATGGTTTGGGAAGGAGGAGAGAGCAATTTCAGAGCTGTACTTGTGAGGGAAAGTGTTTTGGATAAGCACATTTAAAGAAAAGAAGGTGAAAAGACCAAACTGCCCCAGATTTGGCCTAGGTGGCCGGCCGGCCACCTTTTCTGGCAGGCCGGCCACCCCTCTCCCAAAAAATGGCCGGCAGCCTCCCTCTGGGAATAAAACTGGCTGGTGGTGTCCCCCATGTGGCCTCCAAGGTCTCTGCAAATTTTGGTGATGATTGGAGTCCCCGGGACCTGAAAAAGTACAAGAAAAGTGCACTTTCCGTCGCGAAATCGCACCGCCGGAACGTCAACCCCAACTTTCAGTACGCCTTTCATCGTCATTCGTCAAAAGTGAGGTGTATCCTTTTTAAACATGTTGTGACCCCTCCGGGAGGTGAACCGGAGGCCGCGATCGAGTCGCCCTCGCCGAAACGCGCATTTCTTTGCTCGTTGTTTTGGGACAAATGTGCATTCTAGTTTACGCTTATGTATGTCACTTGTATTCTCATGCGTATACTTGCATTATTATGCACGTTTCCCTGATATTGTCAGGCCCCCATGCTTAAACTCGCGTTGTCACGCACGTTGCTTCTCGCATTGCGATGCACTCACCCATCAACACCGCGTTTGTTTGCACTCGATATCACGCTGAACATATGTTGCTAACTATGTTGTGCTTGTTAAGTTTCTTCCTTTTTCAGGCACGATATTGTATGTACGGTTCATTTGAGGCTGGTGCGACTAGACGAGCCGCACAGGTATTGTATTTTCTCCGTGTGAGACGTGGCGAGAATTCAATGATTCTCCGCATTCTTCAACTGCATGAAATGTAGTATTGCTTTGCATTCTTGCTTAAAACTGTTGCATCTATTGTGAATACTTGCTTCGTTACAGTTTGCTGCATTTACATGATCATTAAGTTACATCTGGCCTTGTGCATATCGCTTTGCACTTTGCCCCCTGCCTGCGGGCACATTTCTTTGTTATCTTGTATGGTTGTCTAAGTCTTCGGCCTTGTCAAAAATGGGACGTCACTGGGCTTTGACATTCACTCCCATCACTTATGACTTTCGAGTTCTGTCAAAGAAGGGCAACTGTAGACACCCCCATTTTTGACCGACCTTAAGACTCAGACCTCACCGTTTGAGCGCTTGGTGATGTTGCATATCGTGCTCGTCTTGGAATTTCAGAGTCTCGGCTGCGAGTCTTGCCTCCGGACTTCCGGACTCTTTTGTGTTTTGCCTCAGTTTGCGAACCAGGTCCCGTTTTCTCTGTTTTCTCTTCCCGAAGGGAGGGAGAGGTCTCGTAGATCATCTCTCAGTGACCGTAGGCTACGTTTCGTGGCCGTAGGCCATTTTTCCCATTTCGAAGCTCGGTTCCCGATTTTCGGAGCCGTCGGCCGTGTGCCTCGGTTCGGGACCGCTTAACCACCTCCGTTTGCTCCAGTTTTTGGTACACATCTTATTTACTCCCTTTTGAGGGACACTGAGGCTCGAGAGACTAACTTCGTGGTCGAACGCCACCTCCGGTGCTTAACAGTCAGTTTTCGGGGCCTCGGGCTGCGTGTTTCGGCCCCCGAACCTTCGTTTTGCATCGGTTTTGGTCCATTTTTGGCAGGGACCTTATTTTCATTGTTAGGAGGCTTGTAGAAGGGTGGGAGGCCAGCAATTGTTCTGAAGACCAGCTTTATTCCTTCATCGCTCTCCGTCGCCCGTTTTCCTCGCTAGAAAGCCGGTGTTGACCATTCCTGGGCCACTTTCTTTGGCCCTCAACCACATATTTGTGTTGTACACACCTGGGAGGCCACCAATATGCCATGGCCGGCCAGCAATTGTTCCTGACCCTTTTGAACCCCTCTAGAAAGTTGGTTTTTCTCTCTCCTAGTTCACATTTTCAGGGTTTTGACCACATAGCTGTGTTGTGCACACATGGGAGGCCACCAATTTGGGGTGGCCGGCCACTAATTCTCATTGAGACCCTTTTGACCCTGACCGACCGGCCAGGGGAGGTGGCCGGCCGGCCACCTGAACTCTCTGAACCTGGCCGGCCATGTTCCTTACACCTGGTTCCTTACAGATACACCCTCTGTTTCCCCCCAGATCTTGTATCCGATGGGGGGTCTTTTGGGGGGGAAATTTGAATTTGATTTTCCCCCCCTTTCCTCCACTCCTTTCCCTATAAAACCAGACCCTCCAGCTCCATTTTGAAGGGTTACAAAGTTTGGTTTTGAGCTCTTGCATTAAGTCTCCCCCTCTCTCTATTCCAACCCTCAAAACACCTTTGGTTCTTGGCCATTTCTATACCAATCCATAGCACCACACCTCCACACTCCATTCCAGCAACTTGAGGCTTTTTTTCAGAGGATAGGAGCACCATTTCTTGGTCCAAAAGCTGCTGTGTTGCTGCTCTACAAGGGTGAGTCTTCTTCCCCTCTTTTCTAGCCTTTTCTTGGTTCATTTATAAGTCATACTTGCTTACATTTTTGGGCTCCGACCCAAACTGTAAATAGTCATATTTTGAGCTCATATCCATGTTTGATTAAGGGTATTTCTCTGTTTGAGGTCTCCTCCTCACCCTTTGTGTTTAAACTCTCTTTTAGGCCTATTTTTGCATGATATTTTAGGTTTATTTGTGAGCTGTTTTGGACTTGGTCATAAACTGTAAAGTGCCATGTTTTGAGCCCATCTTTAACTTTGTTGAAGGGCTCTTTGCCATTTGGGGTCAGCTGCTGTCCCTTGTCTCTATTCTCTCTTTTAGGGCCATTTTTGCATGATAGATTAGTCCTATTTATGTTCATTTTTGGGACTTGTTATAAACTGAAAAAAAGCTTGTTTTGACATCATCTTCATGTTTTATTAAGGGCATTTTCTTATTTGAGGTCCCATGCTTCTTGGTATGCTTGATTGTCCCTTGTTTTGAGCCTTACACCTAAGCTCTTGTTGCATGCTTTGTTTGGCCTTCTAGCCACTGAAATCCAGTGGATTTTCAGTGGCTAGCACACTATTTTGAGCCTCCAAATCAGAGAGGGGTGACCCCCTCTCACCTTGACTTGTTTGGTGGTCATTTTGGCCTTCCAAAGGGACCCCTCTTTGCATGCTTCTTAGTCACATTTCAGGGTCAATTTGGTGAGTTTTGGGACTATCATATTTTATTTTCAGAGTTTTTTGTGCCATGCTAAGTGTCCTTGATGCATGTGCTTAATAACCCCTTTGTATGCCCTCTAAAGGAGCCCCTCATTTGTGCATGTGTTGGCTGTATTTCCATGGTTATTTGGGCATATTTTGGCATGTTTTATTCACTGATTTTCGCTGGTTTGATGAGTTCTCACTTGCTTCATACACATGCCATGTAACCCTTGTTTACTAGTCAAAATTGCATGCTACTTTAGCCCGTCTTGCTAGCACCTCTTGGCCTTGCTTTGAGCTAAGAAAGTTCATGTTTTGGGACTGCCTTGACTCTGTCTTCATGCTTCATGATCAAATAGTGCATGCTTTGTATAGCTATAGGTCATTGCGCATGCCTAGTTTTGAGTTTCGGGGTTCGTCTTATGCATCGGGTGCCGTATTGCCATGTTTCGGGGCTATTTAGCATCATATTTTAGCGCTGAAATTTGCATGTTCATATGTCATATTCCATGCCTTGCCATGCTTTGGTAGAGTGGCATTCGTGCCTTAGGATCGGTCCTCGGTTTGCGTGCATGTGTGCATGCATCCCGAGTGTCTCATTTTCATCTCATGGCCTCTGATGTGAGTGTGGCTGAGGTCCACTCATGTTGGTGTAAGCCCATATTGCATTGTGTATGCCATCTTAGTCATTTGCACTGCGTATGCTAGGTTGTATGTTAGAGTATTGTGTATGCCATGTTACATCGTGCATTATGTATGCCATTTCGTAGCATTGTGTATGCTAGGGTGTATGTTAGTTGCATTCATGCATGTCATGCATATTGCATTGTGTTTGGGATAGGAGTTAGCCCGAGCACGGGAAACGAGGGACGTTTCGTACTCCGAGTGACGGAACGTGTCTCAATTCCCGGTCACCAACACTCCGGATTATCCATGATGGAGTCTCGGTCTTGTTGTGTTTATATGTGCATTCATTTCATATTGAGTCATGCAATTCGACTCCTCGGCCATCATGCATCGGGATGCGTGATTGGTGGCATGAGGATCGAGGCAAGCATACATATGCAAAAATACATTGCTATGCCCCTCTCCTGCTCTCTGTTGCAGCAAATCAGAAATCAGCAGCTTTCAAAAGCCTTGCACAGCATTCCGACATCAATTGCAAACAGAGGCTAATTGGGGCATCGCGATGGATTTCCGTACCAAGCAACCCGAACATGCATCATTCATCATCCAGAGCAGAGTCGAGGCAGTCCCTAGCTTGCATGCTAGTTTACAGCTTTCCTAGTTTAATTTGTTAATTAATTAGGATTTTGTATTTATTCGGACTGTAACTATTTATTTGGGACTGTATATTATTTATTCGGACCCTCCGAGCGAGGGCAATGTTGTAATAAGTGTGCGTGCGTGTCACGACCCAAACCCGGCCCTATGGGTTTAGCACCGTAACCGGCCAGTAATCCGAGATTACTGAAGGCCTACTTAACAGTAATACAGTAAAACAGAGTACAGGGCCTGGCGGAAGCCAATACAGTAAATAAACAATGTCCAATGAGCTGTGACAGTCTGTATGCCAAAAAGATTTTTCGTGCATTCATAAAAACAGTCAGTAAACAAAACAGTATCTACAACAATTACAATCATTCAGGTCGGGGACTCAATCCCTACTAACAGTACAGTACGGTCTATACGGTATTACAAAACAGTACAGAGACATGCGGGGAACCAAAACCCCTAAGCCATAACTCGATAGGCTTGGAACCTCGCAGTGAGGCACAGTGGTTGGCTTGACAAAACTGGAGCTAATCCCGACGCCTCTAGCCGCGTTCTGGTTCCTGAATACCTACATATATATATGAGCAGTGAGCCAAAGCCCAGTGAATAACATAATGCGTAAAGGAGTTAAGAATGAATGTCCTTACAGTAATAAAAACAGTTCATTGATTCAGTATATCTGTCATTCAGTGATATGTGGTACATCCATTAGCATAGCAGTACAGTAAACGGTAGGTCTTAAAAGACCGAACAATAATTGATGGCCATCAATCAGTAAACAGTAGTGGTTCCAACATAGGAACCGAGTCGATTAGACAAATCCACCCGTTCATAGACCGTCGGTGGGGCCATCCGTTCACAGACCGTCGATGGCAGAGATTTCTCAAACGGTAGCAGTAACAGTAAACAGTAGTTGTTAAGGATGACACAATACAGTTCAGAATATAGGACATACATTCATACAGTCAACAATATCAATTCAGTAAACAGTTCAGTTCAGTATTTCAGAAGATAATCATTTGAACATATCTTTACACAATTGTTACTCACAGAGTTCTGGGCTACAGTATGCTAGAGCGTGTCTCCCTGGAATGCCAACCCTATACAGTAAACAGAGTGAACACACACTAAGTTCATAGTTGGGGAAAGATAATAACTTAATCCCTAAATGCCTCGGTGTGTTCTACATCTATGTCCCCATAAGGATGTCTTAAACTAGGCCTAAGAATGCCTAGGATGGAATGGGGATGCAAAGATGTACTTAGAAAACATTTTCAGGAATTTCAGTGAAACAGGGTCCCGCTCGAGCGTACAAGAAAACAAAGGTCCCCGCTCGAGCGGCAACATCCCCGCTCGAGCGGACCAAAAAGTACTGGATAGGTGAAATCTCCGCTCGAAGCCCGCTCGAGCGTGTCACCCAGTCCTCCGCTCGAGCGCCCAATACTCCGCTCGCGCGGACTGATGCACAGTGCAAGATGCTGGGAGCTCGATTTTCCCGCTCGAGCGGCACTTTCCCTACTCGAGCGGACAACCAAAATCTAGAAATTCCAGATTTGAGTCCCAAGCTCAAAACCAAGTTCAAAAGCAATATTTTCGATCCTCTTGGGCTAATTTCTGGAAAAACTCTTGCAAACCCATGGTTAATCATGATTCAAAACTCAATTTGAGAAATCAAGGCCCAAGGGTGTTTAATTCAAACCCAATCTCAAACCATTTTTCAAGAACAATCCTCAAACAAGACATGCATGATTTCAAACCATTTCAAAGCTTCAAAGCTTGCTCAAATGAGCCAAATCTTTTCAAAACAAGATGAAAACATGGACTATAATAACAATATGAGCATGCATGTACCAATTTCCATGTAATCAACCTCAAAATGCAACAATGTAGCCATGCATGCAACCATTTAGCTCTAATTCAACACTTTGAGCCATAATTTGGCTCTAGACTTCCAATTAGCTCAAAACCATGCAAGAACAACTCAAAGACACAATTAAGAAGATGAATGATCAACCTTAGGTCTCCAAACACAAGAATAGAAGCTCAATTTGCAATCTACACTTCAATCCCACTACAATCTCTACAAGTCTCCAAGCAACTCCACAAGGATGAACTCAATTCTCTCTTAGTTCTCACTCTCTCTATTTGGTCAGTTGTAGGCAACATAAATGGCTGAGCAAATGTGTATTAAGTTGCAAGACTAAGTCCCTCTATGATGGTATAGTGGCCCACTAACAATGGCAAAGGTGTAATTAAGTCAAACTATGCCATTTATCAATATTTTATCTAATTTAGTCATACCAAATCACTTTTCAGATAAATATACCATAAAATCACATAAATTAGGGTGATCCTAAATCATCAATCAATTTCCCGTTCGGCCGCCGATAAGGCCTTCAATTAACGGTTTAAACATAGGAACAAGAACAGATAATTAAACAATCAACAGATAGAAATGCAATTCAAACAAATACGGTCAATCAATCAGTTTCGGATTCCAGTCAGTCAGTTCAGTAATTCAGTCAGTTCATTTACTTTTCATATTCGATCTCAGTTTAGCAGTAATCGGTGATCAATCAGTCATTAGTCGGTAATCAGTATGAGGGTTGTTACAGTGCGTGTGATGTATGTCTTCCAACCCCACGTCTTTCTCCATTTTATTTACCAGCTTATGATGGTTAGATTAGGGCATGTTTCAATTAGCATACAGTATGATAGCATGTTTGCATTCATTCATCTGTCTTGCATGCATCGGGTTCGGCGCATCATACTAACTGCATTTGTATTTCAATTCTAAGTTGAATACATGTTAGCTGTAGCATTTCATATGCCATCTTTAGAATAGCCGAGCCTACTTATAGTTGCATTTTTGCATGTGTTGCATTAGGCATTTCTGTATAGTTAGGATCATGCATGGATTTCTAATTAGCTTATGTTTTGGCTTGGAGTACTCGGTAAGTTTTATACTTTAGCATCCTTGCATGCGTGTGAGTGACTGCCATGATAGCATGCTTACCATGAGGCTATGTGCTTACGTGATATATCTGCCTGAATGCCTGTGGGTGAAGGTTGGGTTATTTGGATTGGAACACGTCATTCACTGTGAGTTTTAAGTCCACTAGATAGTGGCAAAACCATCTTTTCTAAAGCCCACCCGAGGGTGACAAAATCTGCATTTTAAGCCTACTTGCGAGTAGCAAACCACTTTCAAAAATAGACATAAAATGTGTTGTTCCAATTCAGGCGATCCAGTCTATACTTGTATGCTGTGCGCATCACATAGTAAATCTAGGCTAATAACCAGAATAAGAATGCATAATATTTTCAAAACTAGATATCATGGTTAGTAGAGGCCGATCTTTGATCGGGCGAGCGGGGGTGCTCACGAAGTGATCTTCCCCAATCGTACCCAAGTTCCCGAGCCGAGGCAACTTTGGTGATGACGGACACGTGGCCTTTAGGCAACGAGTCAAGGTTTCCTAAATTTCCCAAAATAAAATATTTAGGTGGCGACTCTGTATCTGGCAAAGTGGTCAATGTTTGGCACTTCTTTCAAAATCTGTTTTCTCAAAACGATTTGCCAGATTTGGACTCTTTGGTTCAAGATTAAGAACTGTGACAATTTGAGTCCTGAACTGTAGTGAGCCCAAAAACGAACGGAACGGGGGGCTTCATCCCTCCCGGGGGCGTTCGGGGACGTCTACAGACTAAAATAACCAAATTAGCCCTTCCCAAACGGACCCTATATATATAATATAATATAGTAGTCAGTTAGGTTTAGAAGTTATAGAGAAATCAAAGAAAAGGGAGTGTTGTGTGTCACGTGAGAAAGAGAGAGAGAGGGAGTAATAAAAAAAACAAAGGAATAGAGTGTGGTGTGTGTCGCGTAAAACAGAGAGACGACGGAAGAAGAAAAAAAAAAGGAAGAAAAAGATTAGGGTTTTGTTTTGGTGGCTCCTTTAGTTCTTCAAATAATTCTTTGATCTTCAAAAATATTGTGAGTAGAAAATCCACTTCCCTTGATTTATATTTAATTCGTTGTTTTTATTTATTTATTTATTTTTATTTATTTGATGTTTGTTTGATTGTGTTTTTACATAAAGATAATAGATTGATTTTAATTATTTTGATTAGTTATATATGTAAGGTTTAGGATTTTTAGATGATTGATTGATTTTAATTATTTTGATTAGTTCTGTATGTAAGATTTAGGGTTTTTAGAAGATTGATTGATTTTAATTATTTTGATTAGTTGTGTTTGCTAGTTTTAGAGTTTTTATATAGATTTATTTTATGGTTGTAATCACACTCATTATTATATGAAATTAAAATTAATTAGGAACCCATAGATAAATTCCTTATACTCCACCATGACTCCATGGATTGTTGTTTTATTTGAGTGTTGGTGAGAAATAGTGTATAAAAAAAAGTGAGGATTATGAGATTTATTTAAATGCCTTAGGCTTGGCATGGTTATGTTTGTTCTCAAGAGTGAGATGTTTTGTATATGTATATTGTTGCCTCGTTCTCATGAGTAGACGAGTGGTTTGATTTATGCGCATACGTATATGTTAACCATCTGGGGAGTGTGAGTTAAACTCGGGACGATATCCCCGTGCAAGTTTGGCTTCAGAGCGGTGTTAGGTATACGGGAGGCACATGTGATATATGTGTAGGCCGGAAGTGGAGGGCCGAAATGGTGGAGTTAAGGTACAAAGAATTTAATTAGGAATTTATTATTATAGTGTGAATTTTACTGATTTGTTCATGTTGAAAAATA